>CAJNDT010003446.1:1066503-1220404 GCA_905221615.1 Symbiodinium sp. CCMP2592
CTTGGCTAGCGGGTTAATGTACGAGACTTGGATCCCTGATATAAGCTTGCATATGCTTGAGTATACGAGTTTTTTTGGTTTGATGAAACACAAACATAAATGAGTAGTTCATGTTGTTCGTGGAATTGGCATTTACTCGCTTACAAGCTTGGGATCTGCAAAACATTGCCCTACACTGACAGTTGGTCCTCTGCCGCACGTGGCTTGGACTCAAAGAAAAGGTGCTTGAAAAAGAAGCTGCTTCAGACAGCTTGGGCAAACCTAGAACCTGGAGTGTGGATTAAAGATCATCTTCTTCTCCAAGGCTCAGATGGCCACAACTTCCTGAAGAGGTCCTTGGCAGCATCGTCCCCTCTGTAGTCGTAGCAGCCCTTGAACATGCAGCCTCTGCACGTGGCGCCCCTCAACTGGCTCCGCTGGCCCACATACGAGCATCTGGAGCCTGAGTTGCAGATCAAATAAAAAGCTAGGGCTTTCCAGCCCTTGGACGTAAGAATGGGTTCTAACGAATGCAATGAAAGCGATTCCAATAGAAACAAGACTCAGCTTCGGCACTTGGCGAAGCAGTCCCAGCCGAATGCGTGGATGAAGTTGTCATCGGCGTCGCCCACGTAGTCGCCACCTGAAAAGGGATGAACAAAAAATGTGGGCTTTAATTTGTAGTTTGAGCTTAGGGTCTGGGGTGTTGGGTTTGCTCGCCTGTGGCATTGACCCAGTACGGAAGCCAGGGGGGAATTCTTCCAAGGGCTTCTCCTGGCTCACTGCCCCACGTTGTTTGCTGTTGCTGCTGTTGCTGGTAGCCGTGGGAGGAGGAGCCTTGGCCTTGGGTGCGGCCGTAGTTGCTCCAAGGGCCGCCCTGGTTGCCGCCCTGGTTGCCGCCTTGGTAGCCGCCTTGGTTGCCACCTTGGTTCCCGGAGTTGGTCCACCCCTGCTGGTTCTGGCCATCCGCTTGGCCATCCCCTTGGCCATCCTCTTGGCCATCCCCTTGGCCATCCCCTTGGCCATCCCCTTGGCCGGTGTTGTCAGTACCGTCTGCTGGGCCTGGGGGCTGCTCCGTGGTCTGCTCCGGGTTGTGTTGGTGGCTGCTGGTGGGCTTTTGGTGGCTGCCAAACTGGGGAAGCTCCTGGGGCGGGTCGACTTGGTCCTGGCCAAGACCCAAAAGATCATGGCTCTGGGGACCTTGGGACCGGTCGGACTTGGGAAGACCGGCTTGAGACCTGAGGTTGTCCATAGCTTGCAGCATGTCTTCAGTGCGTGGACGAAGCTTGAGGAGCTTCTCGGTCTCCATCTCCAGCCTGGTCGTGAAGTCCTGGTCCTTGGACTTCCAGACTTCCAACTTCAACCTGGACAACTGGTCCCTCACGTCCCGGTCGTACCTGGAGATGAGTGCTTCCTGGAGCTTGGAGAGCTCTCTGTCGAGGTCTTGGCGCTTGACGACCAGCGTTCTGCTTAGGTCGTCACTCCTCGTCTTCGACCTCTTGGCCCTCCTCTCCTCCACCTCCTTTATCAATTTTTCCTCCCATTCGGCATCAGAGTTCGCCTTGACTTCTTCCATTGACTCTTGGAATTCTTGGAATTCCGTCTCTGTGGCCTGCCTTTCGTTTTCCTGCTCGTCCTGGAGCTGGGCCTTGGAAATCGTATATTCCTAGAATTCAGAATAGAAGGAAACAGTATAATAGGTTTTTTTACAATAAAATCTTTGCTTAAAGAGTAGATGATAATTATGTTTTAAAGATCCGACCTCGCGGTTGCGCCTGTAGATCTCGTGGGCCACCTCGAGCCTGGTCTCCTGGAGCTTGGCAAGTTCGGCTTCCAAGAACTCGAGGGCAGCGGGATCCTCCGTCTCAGCTTGACCTCCTGCAAGCTGCCGAGATTTCAAAGAAAGCTTACGGGTTTTCAAAAATCGTTTTACATGTGGCTTATACATGACTTTGGATAATTCAAGCCTGGAAGGTCGCCTTCTGCTGTGGTGGCTGGGACTGAGGTCGCCGGGGTAGCGGGCGGAGCGGGCCTGAGATCATGACTCAAACTTAAGGGCTAATTTTGGGTGTTTCCACTGCTACTTGGGGGTGCTTCCGGCTAAAAGGGCTTCCAGCCCCTGACAGCTTCAATAGGGCTTCCAGCCCCTGACAGCTTCAATAGGGCTTCCAGCTCTTGACGGCTTCAATAGGGCTTCCAGCTCTTGACGGCTTCAATAGGGCTTCCAGCCCTTGACGGCTTCAATAGGGCTTCCAGCCCTTGACGGCTTCAATAGGGCTTCCAGCCCTTGACGGCTTCAATAGGGCTTCCAGCCCTTGACGGCTTCAAGACAGCTAAAGGTTTTGAAGATTAAAAGGTCAAGTAAATTCAGTCAAGCTGCTCCTGGGCAGGTGCTTTCGCCGGCGGCTGCTTGGGAGGTGGCGACGTCTTGCCCTGGAGCTGGAGGCCCTTAGGAGGTGCAGGCAGTGGCTGTGGCCGCCTCCAGGGTGACAAGGGTCGACCCTGCTCATCCTGCCCATTGGAGGTCCAATTAATGTGGACCTCCTGGGATTGCTGGCTCCTGGATGAGCGGGGATCCTGGGGCTCCTGGCTGCTCCTTTTTATGCTCATTTCATCCAACTGTACCTCCAGCCAGTCGTCGATCGACTCGATTGTTCCTGATTGCTCAAATACCCGGTTAATGAACAACCTGATCGACTGGTCCTGGGGCATCTGGGTGTCGAACTTGAGGCTAAGGTGTCGCACCACATCGTTTTGCCAGTGGCCGAAGGTCTCGCCCTGGCCGCAGGGGTTTTCATTAAGTATATAGTTTTAGGGGATGGGGGCTTAGATAGGGACCGCAACAAGGGACACAAACATATAAAAAACAAATATATATATATATGTACATATTTTTATGTATATTTTTTGATATATATATATATATATATATATATATTATATGTATGTATGTATAAACTTTTGCTTGTTACTCCAAGGCCGGCCTCGTCCTTGTACTGGCTGTAAAGCGCCCTCCAGTTCTCTCGCCAGGCGCTTGAGTCTGAGTGCTTTCAAACATAGACATCAACGGTTTCGTTAAATCCTTAAAACAAATGCAAAACTTTGTTACATGCGTGCAAGTGTCCGGTGCCGCCTGGCTGACTGTTTCGCTGGGGGCCCTTTCCCATCGCGGGGATGGGTCCTCCTGGGCGCCCTCGAGGCTGCTGGCCGGCCATGGCTTGGACCGGCTTGACTTGGCAGCTCCTTGGCTGCCTGACTAAGTAACTCCTAAAGCTGCTTCTTGAGCTTGGGAGCTGCAGCGGCCGAAGATCGATCTCGCTTGGGAGCATTTGCCGCCGAAAAGGGCTGTCCAGCCCTTGAAACTTTACTTGCAGGCTCATGCAGCTGGAGGGTCGATGTGTTTTTCACTCATGCATACTGGCTTATGCAGTCGAGGCCACCGGGCTTCCAGCCCTGGCTTGGAACACTAAAAGACTTGAAACTAGGACTCCAAAAACTTAGCCTTCTCCTTGAAGGCCTCTGCCAAAGAGCCGCCCTCGGCGAGCTTCTTCTTCATCTTGGCAACCTGAAGCTTGGTCTTATCCCGACCATGCTTCCTGCACACGATCTGGAAAAGCTGCCTAGAACCGTCGACTCTCAATGCGACACTGTCGTGGTAGTGCATGATCTGCAGCTTGCCCCTTTCAGCCTCCGTCAACTCGGGCTTGTCCTTGTCCTTGGGGGCCTGATGATGGAGATTAAACATTCAGGGCTTCACTTAAATACATCTTCCTAGATAGAAATATATGCTTACGAACAACAAAAATTTTTTTCTAATGTTAAGATTAGAGGCCGGCTTCTTCTTCGGCTTGTCACTGTCCTTTTTCACAGGCTTAGCGGCTGCAGCTGGTTTCTTCAAAACCTCGCCCTCCCAAGACTTCCTGATTCGAGCCTTGCTGCCTGGCACGGGACTGCCTTCGGCTTCCTGGCTCAAACTCGTCTTGGCGGTCTTGGGAGTGTCTGGAAGCTCCAGATCCCTGGTCCGAATCTTTCGAAGCGGACTGCTCGCAGGGGCTAACGACCGTAGCTTTGGCGGCTTGGTCGCAGGGCTTGGCGTCCCTGTGCTCGGCCGCTTGGTGTTGTGGGTCTCCGCCTGCTGGAGCTTGGCTGGTGAGGCCGACACTTCTGGAAGAAGCAGCGCCCTGAGTTCCTCGAGATCCTTGATCTCGAACTGGGTCGCCTTGCTGCAAGCCTCCTTGAACCTGGTGTCGTTGCACAAGCGGCGAGCATGAGCCATGACGGTCAGCAGCATCTCGGCCGTGTCCCCAGCCCAAGCAGTTTGCTTGCTCAGCGGGGCCTGGTGGATGAGGTCCGGGTAGTCTTTGCTGACCTTGGCCAAGCACTCCTTCAAGTCCTTGTACTTGAAAGCCAAGCCGCTCTCCACCTCCTGGAGTTTCTTGAGCAAAACCGTCGCCTTTGAAAGCCCTTTGGCCTGGACAGCACTCGTCTTGGCTAGGTTGCCGTAGGGGTCGAAGTTGAAGGCGGCCTGGACACCTAGGAGCTTGACGTGTTTCTTGAACACGTCCAGCAAGTGCTCCTGGTCCACCTCCGGCTTGGCGAAGTTGCGTTCGCCGCCGCGGCCAGCAGCTGCGGGGCTGCCCATGGCTCTAAGAACCTGAGGACTTGCCTGGCGGCCTGCAGCACTTAAACCCGACAGACCTGCCTGGAGCTTGAAGCCCAGGACCTGGCTAGGCCTGCCTGAAGCATGCAGCGTACTATGAAAAAAAACTTCAGCTCAGGTCCTCTTCTCGCCAAGACAATTTTGCATGTCAAGCAGGGCTTGATCGATCTCGGCTTGAATTATACCCTGGCAGTAGCCTGCCCTGGATTAGCACTTGAATTAAGCCGCTTCTAACAAACGACCCCTTGAATCTTGGAAACTTGAGGCTTGTCCTGGAGCTCACCTCCCAGCCGCCTGGCACTGGTCAGATCCTCGGACCTGGCGCACGGGCGGCTCAATTTCAAAAAAATGTAGCGTCCACGTGCTCCATGATCCTCGCCCGCAACTCCTGGTCGCTCCAGGACTGGTGTACCTTAAGCCCCACCCGCACTGCTTCCGAAAGTAGTTGAGGCTTCGTCATTCCGCTCAAGGGGCCTGGGTTTGCTTGGAGAGCGATCAATGAAGCATCGTTGAGCAACAAGCGGATGTACCCGTGCTCCTTCATCTTCATGTGCTTCGTCGCCTCCGGCCAGCGCTCGGGGTCGATGTCCATATCATTCTCGATCTTGTACATGAGGTACTCCAAAAAGTTCAGGAAGCCCACTTCCTTGTCGACATCCCTTAGCTCTATATAAGTAAAAAATTAAATACATAGTCTATATACGGCATATGTATAAGTATATATATGTAGATATATATGTATATGTATATGTGTTCATGCCAAGAATCTCCAGCTGGTCTAGGTAACCTCTCCGCCACATCACGACCAAGGACCTCGCGACTTTGCCTGGAACCTTGGCGTGAAGCAGCTTGGCATAGGCCTGGACGACAATTTCATCATCGCCCTGCATCTTGACCTAGCCCAAAGTTCCTGGCAGCTTGGCTTGAAGACGGCTGCCATGCACGAGATTTGAAGCATGATTCCCCCCCTTCTTCCTTCTTAGGGCCGTCCGGCCCCTGGAAGCTTTGGTTGCAAGACGGCTGCCATGCACGAACCTGCCAAAAATGATTCCCCCGCCTTCTCCCTTCGTGGGGCCGTCCGGCCCACATCCCATCTCTTCTGTCTGTCTCCTCCGTCTTTCTGTATCTCTGTCTCTCTGTCTCTCTCTCTCTCTCTCTCTCTCTCTCTCTCTCTCTCTCTCTCTCTCTCTCTCTCTCTCTCTCTCTCTCTCTCTCTCTCTCTCTCTCTCTCTCTCTCTCTCTCTTTGGTTAGCAAACTGGGGCCGCCCGGGCCGTCGTTTCAGCAAGCTGAAATCAATAGAAACATCCACCTCAAAATCAATAGAAAATCTCCATAAAATCAATAGAAACATCCACCTCAAAATCAATAGAAAATCTCCATAAAATCAATAGAAATTTTCCATAAAATCAATAGAAATTTTCCATAAAATCAATAGAAAGACCACGATTAAAATCAATAGAAGTCAACACTCAAAATCAATAGAAACACGTACCAACAAAAGTTCCAAACGATTGAAATTTCCTCAAATTCAATAGAAGTTTCGTGTGCCTCCAAAATCAAGCGGCCGATTGAAAAAAATCAAGCGGGCGTCCTCTGGGTAGGTTTCCTGAATGGGAGGAGCAAATTCAGGGGCTCCCGCATTTTCTGATCTATGCGGATGACTTGATTGTATTCTCGGACAGTGAAGCAGGTTTGCAGTGCAAAATTCGCGAGATTGTGGCAGTTCTTCGCACCATTGGCTTGTCGGTGAACTCTGCCAAATGCAAGGTCCTTAATGATGTAGAAGGATGTACTTCGGGTGTCTGGCTCCAGGGCTCTGCGGCACCTCTGCAAGGGGAAGACTACTTGCTGTTTCTTGGAGTTCCTCTTGGTCATACGACAGGTGCTCAGCTTATCATGTCCCATCTCATGCGGAAGGCTAGCAACACTTTCTTTGGGTTCAAAAGGCTCCTTAACGAAAGCTCAACGCCGTTATCTCTGCGTCTAGAGCTGTTCGATTCGTATGTCACCTCCAAGTGGCAGTGGGCTGCGCCCTCCATGTTTCCGGATGCACGAACATTGCGCACTATTGAAGGACATAAGAACACGTACTTACTCTCGATCTGCAGGGTTTGTACTGACCCTCTCCTGCCGTGTCTTGAAAACACGGTGAGCAGGAGGCGGGCAACGAGACTTATGTGCTCAGTAGTCAAAGGACCTGATTGGAGACGTATGTGGTTGAAGAGGTTCTGGACGTATCATGGACATCTTGCTCGCTGCGCCGTCTTTCACCCTATGAGGCATCTTGTTGACATTTGTGCACCCGCTAACTTCAGGCGAGGACTCCGCCCTGCATGGATCATGGATTTATCGATTAGAAAGTTACAGAAGGTCTTCGCCTCCATCTCTCACCGAGAAGAGGCAAATGGAACCTCTGCCTGGCAGGTTGTCGCTCGAGATCGCCGGTTGTGGAACAGCCTCCTTAAGTCATGGATTGAATACTGGTTACCGCCGGACAGGGAACCAGTTGCTACCTGCGATTACTTGTATCATCGACAGTTGGTTCTTTTGCACAGTAAACAGGGCGTTGTTCAAATGTACCTTCGGCCCTCCAGAGACACTCTTGAAGAGCCATATGAGTCCGGCTTGTTGCATATTCGAGACTTTGCAAAAGGAATTGCCCATACGGTCTGGCTCTCAGATAAGCAGGATATGTGTCAAGTGCTCTGCCATCTGGGCGGCGCTAAAGTTTTCTGTGTGCAGGCGGTGCCATCTGAGGATTCTGCCCTGGGTAGATCACTTGCCTTGTTGACGTTGGGTGCTAAGTTGGTCTTGCTCCTTGGTACATTCGGGTACCACGGGGTCAAACTTGTGGCACGAGCGGAGTTGTATCGGCGAGAAATCTTTCAGGAATCAACCCCAATGCATCTGCTCAGCGACCTTTCGCATTTGCAGGCTGTTTTAGGTCGTCTTCCCAGTACTAGTTTGACTTTGCAACCGCGGAAACTGTCTGATGCTCAGGAACTGCACTTGGGAAAATTTCTCCCAGTTCCCATGCATGCTAAGTACCTTGTACGAAAGCAAGACTTCCGTGTTGCTGTGTTTGGCAATGACTTCAGCCGAGTTCATGCCACTGTTTGGTCACTGTTGAGCACTTGACTCATGGATGGCTTAAATCAAGGTCAGCTCACTTTGGCGCTTCTTGTTTTCATGTTAGGGATGGGGGGGGGGGGGGCAGGGCGGTCATTAATTGTTTTCTGCAGTTTGGCCCGTGGTGATTGCACTGCCCGTATTGCTCCTATGCCCATGTCCTTCGAACATCGAGCTCATGAAATATTGGAATCAGGCGACTTGAGCAGGGCGACGATTGAGTCACTCGTGGCTCATGCCTTGGCAGAGACTGGGACACTGATGCTTGGTACTTATGTACGGGTTAGAGCAGGTCTTCGCTGCCAAACTCGTAAGTATCCTTTCCTGGCACGTGTGCTCACATCGTATCTGTGCTCTCACTTTCCTGATCGCCCCTTTCTTTCACTTGAAGTGAAGTGGTCTCGATGCGAGGGGATGGCCCACAAAGATCTTCGCAATACGTACAGCCCTACGCTGCTGTGCAACCTTACGGAGAATGCTCCAGGAGGCACATGGGTGGAGGATGGCAAAGGCAATGAACTTGTCCTGTGCTCTGATGGTCAGGTCCGTAAAGGTTGTATTCTGCGAGGATCCGCCTATTGTTTCAGTGCCAGAGCCCTCTGGCATCAAGCCGTTACGGAAGGAAAGGCCCGTTTGGTCATGGTGGCATGGGTGCCCTCAGGATGGAAAGGACTATCGGAAGTTGACCAGTCTTGTCTTTCTGCGCTGGGATTTCGTGTACCTAACATGGCATCTGATGAGCGTAGTCAACTGTCGATCTGGTCGGCTGAATCGTTGGTTCAACAGAGCCTGGGGGATATGTGGCCTGGTATGATGCGTGGATGGAGCCAGGGATCACTGCAAGGGATTTCGGGTCTTCACTTTTGCCTATCCTCTGATGAGGAGAACACTACAGGTAGTGATGTACAGATCTGTGTAGATGCACCATAGGTGACTTCTTTGAAGATTGGTGACATGCTTACTTTGCTAGATCTTGTCTGTTATCTTGCATGTTCACTAGACTCGCTCTGCGTGTCCTATGCATGTTGCCTTTGCATGTCTATATAATGCTGGTCCTCTAGGCTGTGCTACTTTGTTTAGGTGTGTAAAATACCTGAACTTGACTTTCTTGCGCTTTGCTGCAAAATAGTGACCTTTATGCCATTCCCGAGGTCCGCCGCCAAGTGTGATTGCGATGCTTTTAGCCGTTTCCTCGCGAACCTTTGCAGCCTTCAGTTGCGTGCCCTCGTACGTGGTGATGGCGGATGCCCCCCTCTCGGTGCAACAGGCGCTCATGGCCTTGTATCAGGCCTCGGCTCGTGGGGTGGAGCCCCTCGATCCTGTTCTTACTGGGTGGATGATGGTCCTTTCGGGCCTTATCTTCTTTGTTTGGATGAGGATGGGCAGATTGAGTAAAAGTTTGCATGGACTTCAATGTTTGGCTGAACATATGGATGCAGCTGCAGTTGAGACGATGACTATGGTGCAGAGCCTGGAAAAGCATGTGCATGAATGCATGACAAGCATGAGTCTGAATTCAACTGGGAATTTATCCTCTACGGCTGCACGGGATGATGGTGGCTTTCAGCTGGCTCTTATGATGGATGACTTCACGTCTGCAGCTCGCAATGTCCATCACTTGTTCGACCTCCTTGCATACCAAGACCGCCAGTGGAATGACATGATGCAGCAGCTGGAAGATGTGGTGCGAGGGGATGTTGAACTCAACAAGGCTGTTAATGTACTTCTCGGAGATGTGTCGCAGCGCATGCCGAAGTCCACTACAGCAGCTGCCATCACGGCCAAGATCGACTCTGTTGGAGACAAAATGGAGTCGATCAGTGAGAAGGTGGAGGCTATGGCAGTGCAGATGCAGCTGGCGGCAGCCCTCCCACAGGAGTCCTGGCATGGGGAAGTCACCAAACATCTGGTGGATATTACAGACCAGCTGGAGTCTGGTCTGAATGGTATCAATCGTCAGTTGGCTGAGGGCACGAGCTCCCCGCAGCCTGTGGGAGACAAGAAGAGCGAGGACCTCCTGATGGAGTTGCGTGAGAAGAACAAAGAAACACTTGCACGTGTTGAATTGTTCGACAAGAACCTGGAGAAACTGCACGCGAAGCTGACTGGCCTTGCGAAGCTGTTGGAGAACCAGGACTTGGCCAAGATCACGGCGAACACCGAGGGGGTCAAGACCACCCTTGACAGAATGGAGCAGCTGGTCCGCTCCAAGACACAGTCGTTGACAGAGGATGTTGGACTGGTGCGGGGACAGGCTACTTCGCACCAGAACAGCTTGTGCACCTTGGTGCGTGGACTGGAGCAATCAGTGACACAGATGAAGGCGGTCACGGATGGGCTGGCGCTCAACATGGCACAGATTGGAGCTGCTTTCGGCAAGCCGCCAGTGGACAGTGCTGGACAGGCACGTGCCATTGATTTGTTGCTGAGCTTGGGCGAAGCCCTCAAGAGCACCGAAGTCCTCTGGCAGGAGCTGCGGGAAACGAGTCGGGATGGTCTGTTGAAGGTACAGGAGGTTGGTTCGGTTCTGGTTGATTTTCGGGATAGGTTCTTCGATCGCTCTTTCCCGCAATTCCCTGCGTCTGGGCAGAATGCCATGATGTCCACCGCTAGCGGATCCAGGAACCCTCCTACCGTTATCGATCTTCAGAGTCGCTTGCCTCCCCGCAATCCTGGATTCGCCACGGTCACCTTCCCTGATGGCTCAGTGAAGATGGTATCCACAGACAATATCCATTAGGCCTTGGGGTTTCTGGTGTTTCGTGTTGTATGGGCTCTGTCGCTTTATTCCATGATAGTCTAATCTGTCTGTTGACATGTGGATATGATTTATTTGTGAGCCCATCGAAGGGCAGGATGGATGCCTGGCTTATGCATGTAAGAATTCTTTGCATGTTGGCACCACGACGAATGCATGCTTGCACCACGGAATTTAATGCATCCACGCACTGTGCATTGTGCCACAACGTAGTGAATCAGAATTTGACGAACAACCTTTCAGGACTCTTGCGCCGAGTAGCTCGTGGTCTGCAGATCTACTCTTGGCTACTTTATTGGTGAGTTACCTGCTTTACTCTTGGCTACTTTATTGGTAAGTTACTTGCTTTTCTGAAGCTGCAGACCTACACACCGAGCGACATCGTATTCACAATTTGCGAATTCATTGGCACGTGAGGTTTCGGTACAGTATTTTTGCATGTGAATGCACGATCTGTGATGCCTGGGAAGACTCATGTCAGCCACCTTGATCGTTGCTAGGGCCCTTGGCCTTATTACTTGCTTCAGCTTATCTGATATGGCTAGGCTGTCGTGTTCTCAGGCGAATATCCGAAGCTGCCTGTCATGTGAGACTGCCTGACTGATCATTGGCGGAAACATGTTAAACGCTTCGTCAGCCAGACAGAAGGGGAGAGAGTGGGTAACTTCCTGTTTGTCGGACTGATCACTGCTACGGAGTTCTACGGCTTTGACAGTTTGCTTTGCACGTTTGTTCGTCATATTCCTGCCTTATGAGCTCCGCTCGGTGATGCCCTGTGCTGTATGGATGTGCAGGTGACGAAATGCTGCTAAAGGTTCTGTCGTTGCGGTCGTCTCTCCTGTCAGCTCACCACGTGAAGTAGGGATCCTGGCAACACCTGTGTTTACCTTTTTCCCATTCACCCATTCCCATTCCCCTCTGAACTAGCTGCTCTACCCCTCGCCTTCGCGCCATGACCTTTGCCACGCTGTTACCACCAGTTTCGGTAACCACTGGACTGAATGCCACGGCCCTCCTGGACTTTTTTGAAGATCTGGATACGGATAGTGCTGGTATGCTCGCCAGACACCTCCACGGAAGCATCGCTGTACTTCAGGAAGTGCACTGGGAGATGTGCCAGATTGGACTGGTGGGATCCTACATCCGTTACCTTTCGCATGCATGCATTATTGTCATGGCACAATGCCCGGAGACACCGCTCGAACAAGGACACATGGATACCATTGTTGAGATCTCTACGGGCCTCTTATGGCGGATCAAGCTCAGAATGTGGTACTTGCGAGCGGATCATATGCTGGGCAATGCGAGGCGTAGGGATCTGACGGGCCCTGAGGCAGCTTGAGGTCATGGGCTCCGAGTACGTGTTTTTCTGGAATTCTGGAATTTATTCTGCATGGTGACTGCACCTGAGACAACCTGGGGCCCATGGACACGGGTACGTGGTTTACTCGAGAACTGGAATTCAATCTACATTATGATCTGCACGTTATTTGCTGGAATTCTGGAATTGCTCTGCACGACGAATGCCCCTGAAGATACCTGTGGCCCTTGGATACGGGTATGTGGTTGCCTGGAATTTGGAATTTATTCTGCATGAGGATCTGCATGGTATTTACTGCATGAGAGGTCTGACAAAAGCTTCACCTTTGTGTAAGTGGGGCAAACCATCTGAGGAGTGAACTCACTGCACTCTGCATGATATATGGTACTGCGAATTTATGCATTATTTGCTGCATGTGCGCTCTCTGCATGAGAGATCAGTCTACTGCTACTGGTGGCTGGCTTGCCTTGCAACAATGGGAAACTGCATGATAACGCGTGACGGATGTGTACAGAGTGCAGACGGCAACAGCTGATAGATGATCGGGTCGTGTAGCTCTTTTGAAACAGAGAGGTCTCAATGTGGACCTTTAGCCTATGCCACCGCCCAGGCACTACTGTCACCTACCTTTGACAGTCTTCCTGTTTTACTACCTTTTGTGGGCTATTTGCGATTTACATGTTGGGTAACGCTGGGGCGTTGTTGGCTACTAGTTGTGATTCTGTGGACTATGTGGAGCCTTGCCTGCCTTGTGCGAGTGTGAGCGTCGAAAGGCTTTAATTAACCTCCAAAACCCTAGACCCTCAACCCTAAAAACCTTAAAACTCTGTAAACACCCTATAAATCCTCAACCCTACACCCTGGGCGAGGTCTGTGGCATCGTCGCGGACATGACTAGCGAGAGCCAAGACTTCCGCAAGAGGATGTATCACCTGAACCTTTGAGTCGTAATTGGGATTTAGGGTTTAGGGTAACACTTTACATTTGTCCGTTTACTTTAGGTTTAGGGTTTAGGGGTATCACCTGAACCTTTGTCATAGTTGGGTCAAATTTTATATTTTTATGGGTACTTAAACACAGGAACAAATCAACTAGAAGTTGTAGTTTAACACAATGCCAGCCGTGGGCTAGGAACCGCATGATGAAGATGCAGGACGGCCTCAGGGAAAGAAGGGGGGGGAATTTGGGTTCAGGGTAAGATACTTGGAGGTTCATGGTTAGTTATACGTAAGTAGGGTTGTAAGTCGGGTAACTACAGTTATAACCCATATTCAGGGACTTATATCCCTACTTACAACTACCCATGAACCTCCAAGTATGAATCCCGTCGTAGCTCTTCTTTAGCGCGCGGGATCTCAAGCTACACCAAACTCTCCAGAAAACATTGCGCTCTCAATCAATATGGCTCCGCTTCCTTCGAGAACGAGATGCCCAATTTGGCAGAATCCCAGGCATCTTTTCACAGCACGACCGGTAGTGGTAGTGGCATTCATCATCATCCCCAGTTTTCAAGATGATCCCGTAAAGAAGGAGCCTGTTCAAAATTGTATTTCCCAGTGTAGACCCCGGATATAGCAAGCTCGACTGATTACAGACACCGCCCGGGGTGAATTAGAAAAATCAGCCTGCTATGCTCAGGCACCTTACACTCAAGCCTGGGCGGGCTACAACCCGCTTTGCCAGGAGCTACCACGCGAACTCAAAGCGCGATTGAGAAGCTTTTTCCTGCAGAACCGGCACCAAGTTCAGTTCCTAACACAACAGAACCTCGCCGGCACGGTGGTCGTTCGGAGTCGTTTGAAGTTGAGTGCAACCAAAAGATTCGCAATTGCTGGTCTTACCTATAGTCTCCATTGTAGTTCCTTTTTGGGGTTACCTTTTAGGATCCTTAATATATAATTGGTTAAACCAAGAAAAGGAACTACAATGGAGACTATAGGTAGTGCGACGCTTGAACTTGCGGGTTTCGGGCCTCCGGGCTGCTCTCAAGTCTGTCGGTGCATCTCGGTTTAGGGTTTTAGGGTTTAGGGGGTTTAGGGTTTAGTAGTTTAGGGGTTTGGGGTTTAGGGGGTTATGCTGAAAAGAGTGGTTTACGGGGTTTAGGGCTTTGGGGGTTTATGCTTGCCTCGAGGGAAAGGGGGCTCTTGCTGTAACCGGGCTTCTGGACAACGAGGCCGGTTTAGACTGAGCCGTCATTGCATCAGCTAGACGCTTACTATAGGCACCTAATCAGTTACCAATACTATTTTTTGGGGGTTCCTTGTGTATGATATGCCCTAAAAGCCCTACTTTGATTGCTTGAACCTCTACATTGACATACATATGCGACCACCACTGCCCGACCGGCGCTGCCTGTGCATATGTAGGAAGGCGAACTCGAGTTCACTCTGGAGGAAGCGGTTCAACAGCAGCGATGGGTGTAGCTCGTATTTGCGGAGTCTGAATGTTGAAGCGACAGCTTTCAGTGCACAGCTCAGGACGCTTCTTCAGGATATGAGCCCGCAGCTGCAATCTGAGGTGGCAGCATCGGGTGTTTCGGGTTTGGCAAGATTCCAAGCTGTGATCGTGTTCAGATAGCAGGGAACTGTGCGGCCGAAGCGGACCTAGGGTGTAGCATGGGGTGCACTTGCAGTAGCCCGCACTTGTGTTTGAAGTACAGCCAGGTCTCGACAGTGCTGAACCTGACTTGGATCCAGTCTCCTGGCACTTTTAACTCTGAATTCGGGCTCTGGGGCACCAGTCAAATTCTGAAGGGTGAAATTAGTGGATTCATGTTTCGAGCTTCGGACCCTTCATGTCGCACGACTCGAGCCTGGAACCCTCCTTGAAAGCAAAAGTTCAAAGCGCAGAGTACAATATACCTTAAGAACCCTGCAGCAACGATTCAGACGTGCAGTCCGCGGCCACCTCATGCAATTGTACGGGCTTGAACAATGAGTAAATACAGTAGTTTAAGATTGTCTCCTCATAATGAGTCCCCATGGAGCATTAAGCATCGTTTAAACTCCCCAAAGCCGAACTTGTGTGTAGTATTCCCCAGAACCCTACTCTGATTGTTAAGGCTTCTTTGTTAATACAAGTAGGTCAGCTCGGTACCCTTGCAGACGTCTCGTGTGCCTTCTGCTGCACGCAGGAAAGTGACCTTCTTCTCCCAGTTTCTGAACTTCCTGGAAGCTGGGCTGGGAACGAGAAAGCATCGCTGCGTGCAAACCCTTCAGGCTTTACGGCCCTACATTCAGTAAACCCCCTAAGTTTGACCTCGAGATCTTTGGGAACTTACAATTATAAGCCAAGGAGCTGCAGGAGACAAGGGGAGTCCATGTGGTTCCCTACAAGGCTTGCATCGCCGACATTGCTAAAGCATTGAAGGCGTCGGCCTTTGCGCAGCGAGAGTCCTTCGACAACGTCCAGGTTCCCGGGCTCTGGATTTTGATATGTTTGTTCTATTTTTTTGTACCTGTCCCTTTAAGCAGCCGGTTCTGGAGTTTTACATGTTTGTATGCCTGCTTTTGTTCCTTTAAGGGGCCACTTTTGGGTCACTTGGAAGCTGAGGTCCTGTACATCCTGTCCAAGGGCCTGGTGGCTTTGGATAGCCGAGTTGGCTACCAGGCTGTTCAGTAGTGTGTGTGTATATACATATATATATATATATATATATTTGTAGATATATATATATATATATATATATATATATATATATATATATATATATATATATATGTATATACCAGGCTGTTCAGAGGTACACTTTTTTACTTTCAGGTTTCTGGGTTCCTATTTTAAAATAAGAAGCCTGAAAAAGTATATACTTTTTTGCAGTGGGTTACTGAACAGCCTAGGCTACAATGGGGCAGTTTGGGGCGAGGACTTCGTCCTCTCGGATACCAGCCTCATTCGCCCAGTCGCAGGCTATGCCCTTACCTACATCGAGGTGGGAATTTCCAAGCATAGGGGACCTTAACACAGGACTCCAAATAGTAGGATCCTTATTATAAGGACCCCAACATAAGGTGCCCCTAGCCTAAATGGTAGGATCCTTATTCTAAGGATCCCAAAAAATTAAGGGTGCCCCCTTCTTTTCGGAAGCTCCCAGGTCTTGTACCTGACGAGGGACGCCCTCATGGAGGTGATAGAAAGGCGGAAGGCTAGCTGCCCCCAGCTCGGCCGCATCGTTCGACAGCAGCTTGGATTTCCAGGCTTTCTTCTTCTGGTCTTGTCTCCCAGAGATATGGTATTTCTTACGAGGTTTTAGGGTTTAGGGATTAGGGATACTTCTCAGGCGGGCATATATAAGTCTGTGCAAAAAAAGGGATATGGTATCACGAGAATACTTGTGTAACCAGGATCGCATCGATTCCTCAACGAACCTGCCATCCACAGGTACTGTGTCAGGGTCGCTGTCTTCCGCGGAATCCTTGCAGAGGCCAAACGAAGATCGAAGGGTTCAGCTGGCCAATCACAGACTCCTATTGGTCGCAGTGGCGCTCCCCAGAAGACTTCACGAGCGTTGACGGACCAGTCTCGACCATGTGCTGCTTGCACACGATGTCCCCAAACCCCTGGTTTCGGTTCCAGGCCCGTCCCTATGCGCCAGCAGGACGTAGTTATGCCCGACCCACCTCCAGCCCCGCGGCCGCCACAGCCGAAGTTCCCCATGTGGGAGGAAGTTTGAGGCTGGAAGCTTTGCCTCAGTCAGATCGAGTTCCGTCCCGGGACAGCATGTGTTCATCGGCTTAGCCGTTTTCCCGACATATTTTGAGCTTGGCGGTGTCAATCCTGCCACTGCTACTGCTTGTCTGCGATGACAGTGTGAACAAGCAGTACGTGTGCAGATAGCGAAGAACCGTCGATCAGATTTTGACACACGTATCCCTTTAACTTTAATTCAAGTTGCAGTGAAATAGTTTCTATAGTCCGGACCGAGTGAGGTCAGACTTGGGACGATGCTCCTGCCCTGCTTGTTGGTTCAATCGTAACGGACGCCGGCCGGACAGCATCCTTGATCATGCGATCATAATTTTTGTAGTGGTGCATCTTGGAGTCTTAGAGCATGGCCTGCGTAAAACAACAAGCATGGGGGTGGCTTTGCATAAGCAGTTGGTCGCTCAGAACACCTTCACCAGATCCTTCTGTCGCAGCATGCCTGAGGCGCTCGAACAGACGGTTGGGGTTTTGGACGTCCTCGTGAAAGCCTTCGCCTTCTGGGGGGGTGGTTTCGTCAAACAAAAACGGGCGCCCTCCTAGGTTAGGTCCCGGATCTGACGGATGCTAAGATGGAAATAGAGTTCATTGTAGGGGCCCTGTTTTGGTCTGAAACTCCCTGTTCGTGTCTGGTGAAATGGACCCAATTGTACTATAGGCTCTCTCAACAACCACTTAGTAAACGTCCACAAAGGGGTCCTTGACACGATGCAGGCGGCGCACGATAAGTGGTCCCAGTCTGGTTCCAGTCGGCAGGCAGAGCCCCGCGACTGTTCGAAATCTCTGTGGATTTTGTGTTTGAGATTTTGTAGCACCGAAGCCATGCATATCTCAGCCGAGCTTCGGGTTTATTGTTTCTGTGACGTACTCCTGCGGCGTGCATGTTGGCACCGCCGATCTCCGTCTCGTCTTTGACGTGTCGACGTCTTCTCTCGCATGTCAGAAGTGCTCCCATGCCAAATCCTTTTAGACCAGCGCCCCCGTGATGCAGTGGAAGATAGATATCTCTTGCTCCGATTGACATGCCCCGATTTCGGGTTCGAAGCAAGCGCCGCTGACGGCTGGCGCTGAACCGCATGGGACGTCTGCTCCGATCTCCGGCAGCTTTGAAAATGCTCATCTGCTGGCCGCAAGACTGATCAAGCTCAAGCTCGGGAAGGGGGGTCCCTCAGCCCTGAACCCTAAATCCTCGGACAGGCATGTCCGAGTGCTGAAACCCTAAACGTACATGGGAGTTTCCGAAAATAGGGGTACCTTATAACTTGGGGTCCTTATACTAAGGATCCTACTATTTAGGGTACCATATTAGGGTCCCCTATTTTCGGAAACCCCGATGTCGACCCCAACTAGGTTTTCTAGTCCATACGATATTTTTACTGCTCTATGCTGAAATATACTGACATGTAGGATGATGCACTTCATAGCATACTGTGCAAGACAAAGTATCTGGCAGTGTTTCGGGGCGACCTAAAAGCCGAAGCGTCTTCAGCTCCAATCTCTAGCTAGTAATGTGGGAGTTCCCGAAAATAGGCGACCTTGATACACTACCCTTAATTTCGGAAACTCCCATGTGAGGGATGGCAAGAAAGCCGAGTGAAGCGCAATCGTGAAAGTTCGTAAGAGCAAAGGAGATGTAATGTGTGCTGGCATTCCAACAAGTCCACTGCTTCAAGAAAAGGACATGTAATGTTAATAAGGGTCCAGCAATTGGGAGGAGCTTTTCACACTCCCTCAAGTCAATCACGGCTTTTGGAAGGCCTTCCGCGTGCTCTGTCTTTGGATGTCACCGCCAGTGACGGTCACCTCCGTGCCATGGATCTGACGTGCATTGGGGAAGTGGGAATTGAGGCTTCTTGCGGTTTGTGCATGTGCTCCCACAAACCCAGAAAACCCCACGACCCTGCCGGAAACACTGTTGAAGTTCCACAAGACGCCGGTTGCCGTGAAAAGTCTACATACGATGTCTTATCTTGAAATCTCCGGGCATGGACGCCATGATATATATACCCTAAACGGTCCCGCAGCTTTTCCGGCGTTTCATGCCTTTAGCCGCTCCCCTCCGCAGGGAAAGCGCTCAGGTGAGGAAGCACGGCTGCTTCGCCGTGAAACTCTCGCTGGGTCCAGCGCACGTCAAGCCTGGGAGGACCAGGGCCGATTTTTCTTCTCAACAGCGGGTCCGTATGATGGGCGTTTGAATTCTTTGGGGGTGGGATGCATGATACCAGTAGCGATTTTTGGGCTGGGGGGCCAACGAAAAGGGAGTTTCGGGCTATGTGCTGCTATAGCCTCCTACAGACAGGCCTCTCCCAGGCTTCGGGCCACTCGGGTTATGTCGAGTTTTACTGTGTACTGTAGGGCTTGGCCGGGCGAGCTCCAATTACGCCTGTGCAAAGAAACAGTGTAAGGCTTACAGGGTTGGGGTTTAAGGTTACGGTTTTATATGGTCTGATTGTTCCATATGCGTTGTGCGCTTCCTTCGCTGGATGCACCTCAATGTCTCTGAAGCACTAGCATGACAGACTATCTCTCTTGATGTCCCAGTTTTTCGTCGAATTATTTTTCGGGCTAAGGTACGAAAGCTTGAGGACCGTTTGTGATGGACATTCAAAGATACGGAAGTCGGTGGCGGTCCATGCAGGCCCTGAAAACGGAACCTAAATACTGACCAATACTATTTTGGTGGCTCCTTACTATAATTGTGGCATAATACACCCCCGAGAAAGCCCGGTTCTAATGATTAAGGCCCTTTTATACTATAACTAAGCGTACAGCTGGGCTCGTGGAGGGCCCGTGGCCGGGAAGCCAAGCCCCTATGCCTCTAGGCCTGCCAGGCAGACCTCTGAGCATGTGTTCATTTTTCTGTATATCTGTAAATATAGTTACAGAATCATTATTGGTGAAATAAGTCATTACTATACATATATATATATATACACTTGTGAACGTATGCGCGTGCGCATTTATGCATATACGGAACTCCGAATTGATGTGCCCACAAAGTGTTTGGAGACTTCTGTATGGCCGCAGCAACGTCTCGCGATGATGTGCCAAACCCTCCTAGGAGGTGGACAAAAACCCTAAGCCCAAACCCTCGCCCGAAGCCCTTGCAGAGAAGGAGCTTCTGAAGGCAGCTGAGGGCGTGCAGCAACCGCTTCGCTTCAAGAGCAGCTTGCGACAGTGCAAGGCGAGTGGAGTTTTCGGGGCGCAGGACGCTCGGTTTAGGGTTTAGGGTGTGCTGAATGCTGGCTTCTGGGCCCTGTAGGGGAATGCGATGCAGCGCGTCCTGATTTTTTTGTTGTGTAAGCCCACCGTCTAGTTATGACTTATATACATTGTAAAGTCGAGGGTTTAGGCTGGGGGTGTTTATTTACATGGGGCAGAGGGTGGGTGGGAAAGAGGGGAAGGCAAGGTAAGCAGGCAAAGGGTGCATATGTCCGTGTCAGCAACACAGGTTTAGCAATCTCCGGCGCTCGGCTTGCCTTGAGGACAGGACAAACCTCTCTCTTTCCCGCACCCTGCAATGACAGCCGGCGTTCGACAGTTCCATCTTCATGCGGTACTTCAGCAGCCATGAATCCTTGCAGACAACATACAGAGGCCCGAGTAATTCTCCAGATTATCCGCTCAGAGTTCCCTTGTAGAGTTCCCTCAGAATGGGATTAAAGTACCATACACCTCCAAGGCCCTACCCTAATTGTAAAGGCCCCTTCCCAACCTAGATCTTCTTAGGGCTCCGTACTCAATAAGTATGTGCAGCATACCCAGTAGCCACATCCATTTTGGTACTGGGCTCCGAAACCCGAAGCCTAAACCCTGAAGCCAGAAGTTCGTTGCACCTTAGAGGAAGCAAGCCCCTATGCTACACCCTGAAACCTAAACCAAGGAACCACATTCATCTCTTTGCTCATGCGACCCCTAATGTAGGAACCTGATTAAGAAACCTTGGGCCTTTACTAGGGTTCCTTATATGAATCCTGCTGTTTTTGGGCTTATAAGCCCAAAGGGTCCAATGTACCTATATAGTAGAATGTAGGGTTTCTATATTTGGAATTACTACTATGATTTGGGGAAGTTGTCCCCATAGCAGTACTTAGGACCCTTTGGGAAGCCCAAGGTTTCTTAATCAGGTTCATATGTAGAATCCTATAAGGCAGTCCCAAAAAGGAACTACTACGGAGCCTGTGGCGTCAAACACTAAACCTGGGCTCAGGGTTAAAAGTTGAGGGGACTTCGGATTCATGACCTAGTTAACGCAGAGGCTTTACAATCTCGGAGCTCGCTGAAGCTATCATGAGCCAGGGTTACTTCTGAGGGCTAGTTACTAGTTTACGGCGACTTGCAGCAAACGGCAAGAATGGGAAATGGAACGTGATGACTGATGCCGCTGCTTCGTACATTTTTTTGCGTGAGGGCACGAGGACCAACAGTTTCGAATCAGCGACCATATATCGGAACTTGTTCCAGCTTCCCTGCTGTGATTTCAATAGTCGCCGTTGTATTGATCTGACTTCTGCTAGCTCGGCCATGGCTCACTTTTTCTCCGTGCCCCCACGGCCGCGTACAGGTGAGCACTCCGCCAAACTCATCGAGCCCGGAGACTCGCCGGTTGTGGGCACGAGCTGTTGGACACTGGAGGTTGTTCTTGATTTATGTACAAACATATGAGCGGAGGGCTTTGTTGCTGTATGCAGACTGCAGGCAGGTCGGCTGACCTGGAGCTCTTGAGTTGCACATTGCTGGTGAAAGCTCACCTAAGGAGAAATTACTCCACCTTGCGAACACGCAGAGGGCACTGCGCGAGGTGCGTCGGAAGTGCGGGTTGAGAGTATATTCCAAATTTCGGAGTTTCGGAAAATAGGGTAGCGTACCGTAATATAGCGCCCTACATAGCAGGATCCTTATTATCAGGACCCCAAAATACGGTACCCCAATAATTCTCGGAAACTCCCATGTGGGTTCTCAGCGCTTCATCAAGTCGGGACTAGCTCGGGCGCTGAGCTGATCACGGCTTGCCGGCAATTCCCGGCTACGCCCGCAATCAAAGGCCTCGTGTCGCGTAACCTCATACTCCGAAGAAGGACTTTCAAGCTTATGTGCAATTGAATAATATGAATATGTATCTGTACATGTACATATGCATGTGTTTGTATAGTTATATATACACACATAGATAGGTAAGTATAGTTAACACTTCGGTTTATAATGTGTATATATATATATATATATGTGTGTGTATCTGTATCTGTAACAGTGCGATCTACTTCTAAGAGCAGGTAAGCTGTAGAGAAGCTCTCCCCTTATAAGTTCGGTCGTTTGCGCCCGTCGCCCTGCCACAATGCTAATGAGAACATACGGGTGTAGTATTCTCGGGTGGAGACGCTGGGTCGACAAGATCCGGGATTAGAGGTTGAGGTATCATGCGAAGAAGGGCTTGCATAGGTTGAGGGGATTTGGAGCAGGTTAAGCACATCCTCGCCGAGCACGATGCTGCAGCCTCAGCTGTTCACAGTTGCAGCACATGGCCGCAGGGCCCGCGAAACACCCAAAACTTGAGCCATCATAAACTCGAAACTCTAGGAATTACGGTTGAAGATCTTAGCACTTCGGGTCTAAGAACCCTGTTGAAACCTTTATGGTCCCCCCCTACCCCTTTATACTTGCATGGCTCTGGCAAGGTTCCAGTGATACTCCTCGGCGGGCTGCTGCTGGGCTTCCGGTCGCGACCCGCTTCCAAGTTCCGGTTTTGGGGGAATCGGAGAAGCCGCAAAGAGGGTTTAGGGTTTAGGAGGCGCAGACTTGCACATGTTGTGTTTAGCTGTATCGATGCGTATACAGGTTCAGGTGTTTAAATATGCATCTGTTTGTTCGTGTATATCCCTCTACCACGAAGCAGTCCATTCCAGACGCGAACCCCGCAGCACTACTGTCCGTGCCATGCGTGGCCAGGGGCTAGTGCACTATTATGTAAGCAACAGGGCTTGCTTCTGCTTCGGATTCTCTATACGGTGAAATCACGTGCAGGGCTTCAACCTCCTTTGGCTGGTCCGGTTTGTGTTAACGGTTCACGCAGAGGACGACATGGGAAGTACACTAAAGAGTTCGCCTTCGAGGGCTGAGCTGCAAAAAGAAGTCGGGAGGACCCATCCCATGACCCCGCTCGCCTCACGGCCGTGCACGTGTCCGAAGATGTTTCGAAGTATCTCTGCACATGACTGTCCAAGTTGGATTTGCCCGGTTCGGCTTTACATTTTTTTCGACCCGCAGTGGACACGTGCAGTTTCAGCGGTACTCTTCAGGGGATAAGTATAAGTTAGCACTTCTGGTACTGCTGTCGAAAGCTCCACGGTCGGGACTGCCATGAGAACGGAATTGTATTCCCCTGGGCACCCCTGGGCACAGTTTTGCATTGGCAGGTCTCGCTCTCGCTCTCTCTCTCTCTCTGTGTCTGCCTGTCTCTCTCTCTGTCGGCTGTACTGCACATTGCACGCACACCCAAATAGCAAAATGGGTCGCCGGTCGCCCTTTGCCTGCGCATTCGACGATATCTAGCGTATCTCAACACAACGTATCTGCTCTGAGCCTAATACCCTTAATCAGGGGAACTGGATCTCTTTCTCACGCCGTAGCGAAAGCCCCATAACAAATGGGGGGCCCATGTGGCCTGGGGGCTTAAGATGCCTCCCATGCCCTGCAGAAGAAGAGCGAGAGGGACGGGGAGAGGGAGAGCCGCAGAGAGGCAGAGAGAGAAAAGAGAGACGGCAAGAGAGTGAGTGCATGTGGGGAGGAAGACGGGCAGGCACACCCCCTCTTGGCAATGCTGATATGGCAGCCACCACTGGAAACATAAAGCCTGCAGTGACAGCCACGCACTGCACTTCATGGAACTCTGTCACGCTCAGGCACTGTATGGCCACCGATGTGGGCATGGACAGAGACTCGGACCCAGAATTTGCGTTCTCAGTTGCGCGTGGAAGCCTTCGGGCCCAACCAAGAGAGTTCTGTTCTTGCAGAGCCTCGTTCGTTCTCGTCTCTGGCTAGCCGCAGCAGTGGCAACGGCTGGATAGAGAGCTAAATGGTTTCACATACAATATCCTGTGGTCAAAGTGCGGTCGTGGGTCGCTGAATCACTGCGGATCGGTGGAAGTCGAGCGAGGCACAAGGATGAGCAGTCAAGGCGCAGGTTGACAGTTTAGGTGCAGTTTACGATGTAGTGAGCATGGCATGAGAAGACAAGTCGTAGAGCCGCAGAATCATATTTTCCTGCTGGTGAATCCGCTGACTGCTGCTGTCTCATGCAGCGTCGTTGCACGCGCTTGCTCTTTGTGTTCGGAATCCACTGCACTTCCACATTTGGACTGCGACGGACCTCCCAAGCAGGCACCTTGATGAGTCGCGAGAACGGCTTTTATTATGCTAAGGCCCAGTTTGAGGGAGGTTTTTTCGTATTCTGACCCCTAAACCCTAAACCCTAACCAGAGGTGATGTGGCCACCTTCGGGCCGTGGATCCAGGTGGGGCCTCAAACCCCCGGGGGATATCCCCTAGCCTTGATGCAGCGGTTTAGGGTTTGAAGGTGTTGGGTGTAATACAGGGGCATAATTAATACTAGTTTGGGGGTTCCTTATTATGGTTATAGTACAATGGGCCCCAAAACCCTATTCTTATTATTAAGGCCCTTATGGTAGCTTCGAGTTCAGAGGTTTCTAGAGGACAAAAGCAAGAACAGCGGCTGGTGAGCCGGCTGGAGCTTGCCCGCGGCCTATTCTGAACACAAGCTAAACCCTGAACTGCCCGAAACCCTAAACCCCCTAAACCTGAACCCCAAATCCTAGCCCCCATCTTTGAAGAGTCCTTAAATCGTAACCCCTAGAGAACCTATGACAAACTCTGTGGCAACCCTCTATAGAGTCCTAGAGTCCTAGAGTAACGTGTGCTGCTTTGAGGCCGCTGGCATTCCTTCACTGCAGGAGGTGGGTGAACTGCTGCTGTGTTCTGTGTTCATATACTTTTCAAACATAGTGGCAAGTTCAATTATTAGTTTTCCAAGAATATAACACCAAACAACATGGCACTAGCAATTGGAAATGTAACCTATTCATCGTAGGAGCCAAAAAGTCATCGTAAAGGTTTAAGGTTGGAAGATTGCTCAGACCCGACCACAAGGACCATGTCTCCTTAGCCTCCAGTACAAGACTACTGCTTCGTTCTGAAGCCAGCCCGAAAAAAGTCCTGAGACCAACAATCCAGGTGGTCAAAACCATGCCCTCCAAGCCTCCTTACCCCCCCAAAGGTCCCTGAACCCTAAACCCTCCTCTAAACCCTAGACCCTATAACCTCCCTGTAATTTTACCGTTGCGGAAGGCCTTTCGCCACCGGGGACACACGCTGGATGCGCGCCTTTGCCAGGCGATTCGGCGATGGCAGAGAGCGGTCTGTGTGTCTCCGTGCGCGCGAGCGAGGGTGTAGCGCCTTTCGCGGTTTCGGGTCTGAAGAGTCTGAAAAGATAGGGCTTCCGGCTGGCTTCAGACTCTCAGATGGAGGTTTGGGGTGTTTAAGCTGTCGAGCTTCAGTATCTACAGGGCTTCAGTAACTCCTCAAAGTTCAACCATCTCCAACCCCATCCCGACCTAGACACAAAGATAACACCTGGCTTTGTGGGCCACTGCATAAGCTGTGCGACAGAGATGGCGTGGTACCAGTAACGGCTCGTCCCCTTGTTTAGTCTCGTAGATCCTACCTATAGTCTCCATTGTAGTTCCTTTTTTTGGGTTTAACCAATTTTATATTAAGGATCCTAAAAGGTATCCCCAAAAAGGAACTACAATGGAGACTATAGGTAGATCTTCTTGGAAGGGAGTCCTGTCCCTGACCCGGCTGCACAGGCGGGGCCGCTTCGCAGCGGCTGCACGCTGTCAGCAGTGCTGTAGCTCGGCAGTCGAGCGCAATCCTTTCCGAAGCTTTGTGGGAGAGAGGGGGTGAATTACTGATTTGGGGTTTAGGGTTTGCTTTGATGCTCTCGCCGGGTTCCCACCGGTGAGGAGGGAGCACCGAAATATTGATTTAGGTGGCACGAGCGGTCGAAGCGACTGGCCTGACTACCATGAATACGAGGCAAGCCTGCCGCAAAAGGGTCTGGTCTATACCCAAAGGCCCCAAAGTAGTTCCTTTTTGGGGTTCATATATAGAACCCTACAAGGTAATCCTAAAAAGGAACTATATTGGGGCCTCTGGGTAGGTCCAGGGGTTCGGGCCGAGGGCTTAGTATAGGGGCTTGGGTTCAGGAACCCCCTTTGCTTTCTCTCATAAACATCCGGGGTCGCTAACCGAACTGTGCTGGAACTCAGGGATGGTAGCGGGCTCAGTGCCCCGACGCCGAGGATCCACATCCATGCATCTCGGCTCATTGGGATGAACATCAGTATGGGCTTTAGAGTTAGTTTTCGATGTCGATATACGGGGTTTGCATAGGTTTCATGGAAGATTCCGTGGGCCTTCTGCTGTTAGAACATGTTCGAATTGGTGTTGGATCGTTGGCATATCTCGCATTCATTAACTCTAAACTTGAGGGTTTGGCTGAAGGTGTATGTTGTATGTAGGGGTTTCAGGAGACAGGGTCTGTCGGGTGGTCTTTAGCTGATGGGGCAGGGTCTCAGAGATCGCGAGGCCATTAAGGTGTAAAGGTTTGGGGTTTAAGGTTTCATCGCGTGGTCTGACGCTGAATGTGTAAGCAGATGAGGGGAAGCAAAGAAGGAAGGAAGCAGCAAGTGATTGATTGACTGGTTGATATGTTGCTTTGGGATTCCCGCTGACGAGCTGGCGGTCCGATTTTGTGGTTGCTCGCTCTGCGGATATATTCGGTCTGTTTGACCTGGTCTTCGATTTGGCCGAGTTAGATGCTTGGGTCTGTGTGCATGTGCGTCAGCGTCAGTCCTCCGTGACGTGTATATGCGCACGCGCTGCAGCAAAGCCGGCTTGAGTTTCAGCCCAGCAGAAATCGCTCGTAGAAGGACTCTGCGTGGTTTGGAGCTGAGGGGTGAACCATGACAAAAGGGCTCCCTTGCTTCCTTGAGCCCGCGCCCTTCGACGGCCAACTCCTCTTTGAGGTACTCTTCTCTGCGCCAGCGCCTTCTGCCACAAGCCTGCCCGGCCGCTTCCTGCAGTGCGCCAACGCTTGCGGCAGTGGCTGTTGCTAAGCTCCGATTTTTGCGAAGCTTTGGAGGATAGCCGAGGCTTAGACCCCAACAGTCCCGTTCAATTCTCTCCAGGCCCGGCCCTCTCGGCTCTAGAGCTTCTAGTCATAGATATCAGAGAGTGCTGCCGGAACCCGGTGGGCAGATTTCATAAATTTTGAATCCTGAGCTGTAGGCTCCAGGGCCCACCAGTCGTGACCACTATTGCTTTACACCCTCAAACCACTGACAAAAAGGGCCTATCCGCGTGGTTCTGGCCTCATTGACACAAAACTGACTGAGCCTTGAACTCCTGCTGCTGTGGTAGCAGTGGTTGCAGAAGCGAGAGGGGCAGGAGTAGTAGGAGGAGGAGAAGAGCAGACATGTCTTGGAATGAGAATGGCACCTTCTTTAACGTCCTTCCTCTCTGGGCCCATATGCCAGAGCCCCAATCGACCCACCGTCCACCAGGTACCTGTCCATCCCTCAACCCTATACCATGAGCCCGAAACTCCCCGACCCAAACTCCTAATTTTGAACTTTCAATAACCGCACATCCCCCGCGGACAAGCATTTTCCTGACTTGAATATAAACTGAAAGGAATCAGGCAATTTCAAGTTCTATCGGCGCCGAGGTGCCGCGTGCGACCTAGCCTATGCCTTCCGCACTGAGCCACTGAGCCAGGATTAGCTCTTGAAGCGGATCACGGACTGAACAAAGAGTTTGCAACTATGCTTGACGATCTCGGCCGCGACTACAATATAGGACAGAAGCACCGCCACAACGGCAATGTCATCAATATCAAAGCCAACAACAAGAGCAACTGGAACTACAAGACCACCGGCACCATCGGCAACAGCAACAGCAACAACAAGACCATTGCCACATCGACAGCGACAGCGCCAGCAGCAACAACAAGACCTCCACCCACGTCACGACGACCACCACCGCCACCGCCACCAACAACAACAACAGCAACAGCAGTAGCAATAGCAACAGCAACAATGACAAGGACAGCGTCAGCGACAATAATGGACAAGTTATCAATGACAAGGCTGGCAGCAAGAGCATTATCAACACCAAAACCACGACAGCAACAACATCGCCAAGAACGGCACCAACCACAACAACCACATCCATAATCACAACAACAGCAGCAACAACTCAACAGGAACAGCACCAGCAAAAGCTATCTGCACCAGTGGCGTCGTGAGTCTGCACCGTACCAGTCCTGTGGGCATGCAGCGTCGTGTTTCGTAGTGGTACCATGCAGAACTCGTGTTATGATGGTATATCGGGCAAGATAGTGCAGGCACACTGGGGTTTTCCATAAGTTGCATGACCACTAAGTCACTAAGCCGAAGGATGTCACATGCTGCTCCACGAGCGGCCGGGGGTTGCGGAAAGCAGAACAGGACATCTGGCGAGTGATGTTTTAGGGGGTCGAAGGTGTCTAGTTTGCCAGATCTACCGAAACGAAGAACCAGAAAGTATGGATCGACCGCTTTCAGGTCCTCGCAGCAGCAGGGCCGTGTCTTGGTATGCGAAGTCATTTAAATTACCAGCTCCAACCCTCTAACCTACACCCAGAATATGTGCAATACCGGCTGCTCTCTCTCTCTCTCTCTCTCTCTCTCTCTCTCTCTCTCTCTCTCTCTAGGTATAGGTGTAGGTAGGTATAAGGTAAAGGTATAGGTATATGAAAGTATATGTGGTGTGTGTATATATATATATATATATACATGTGTACATACATATACAAACATTCATGCGAAGACGTTTAGATTCATATTCGGTTTTGTTTGTGTGATATAGCCACCCCAGTTCATTTTTTCAGGCCCTCGGATCTTTGTACGTGGTTTCCGAGCTGGTTCCCAGGCACTCCATCTGACCCTGTACCGCCGTTGCAGCTTCCCGCAACCCTTGCCTCATCCTACCTAAACCTGGTTTGTTTGTAGCGTCCCCATGAATTCGATGTTAGGGTATAAGAACTTACAAAAAGCATTTTATGGTAGGTTAAGGTATATCCGGAAGATTTCAGTTATCGCCGAAACCCTATAAGCCCAGCTGCGAATCTCGGAATTCACCTTTTGGAAATTAATTGACACCACGTGGCTTAACAACTCTTAGCTGCAGAGCTTTGCCCGAGATTCCGAACTGCATACGTCCAAAATTCATGTCTCATCCAGCGCGCATGAGGCTGACGAAGGGAGGCGGCGTTACATCCAACATGTTGCAAAGGTGTCGTTCTGATGCAGGTTTCTTCCCCTGCCCGCTGCCCATTCACAACTTTGTGCTGGCAACCTGGATGAATGAGACTTTCTGGACCCCTGCGGAGACAGATCTGTATCTCCAAAGCGAGCCTTGACTGCACGGGGACTATGGATTCATCACCACGCAAAACGAACTCGACATTGGAGGTCTTTTTCAGAGTTCGCGTCCGGACACATGTGCAGACACAAATGTGCGGCAGCATAAACGCAAGGTCTCTTTACTGGCCAAGGGCGATATGAAGTGGTCGCTGGGGTGTGTTTTTGTTGGTGTTTCTGTTGCCGTAGGTAGTGGTGTTAATGGCATCTTTGTCAGTGTTCGTGGGGTTGGTGCTAGTGCTGGTGTTGGCGGTGGTGCTGTTCCCTGCCTCGTCTTTAACTGCGCGACTGTGATGGCACTCAACAGCTACAGCTGAAGCCCCCATGCCGCCTTGTTCTTTGCAACTTCCCCGCGGCTTCGCTTGAGGAGTACGGATCAGAGCAGCCTGGCAAATTATGAGATGATTCGGGTCGGCCCAAGGCTTCGGATGTATTGCTAAAGCGTGCCTCTAAAGGATAAGCAGTGCTCCGATTTACGATGTCTGTTTGGGAAAAGAGCACGGGGCTGGGCACACACCGTGCACGGCTTAGCTTCTTACACAGGGTGTCTTCGAGCCATGAGCGCTGTATAGTAGTTAATTGCTATTTGCATGTTGCGGTGCTGTTGTTGCACGCTTCATGTCCGAACGATTTCCAGTGACATCCGGAAAATCAGGGGTCGTATCACCATTTCCATTCCACAGGTGGCACTAGCGGACGACGGGTATTTGCATCTGGACATGGAATGAAAAGCTGTGCAAGCACGATGTTGGGACATACTTTGCTAACGAGGGATTGTGCACATTTGTACGTGTTGCTGGCGCGAACCATGTGAGTGGTGAGAAACAAGAGGACATATCGAGCATGCGCGCCTTGATACGGATCATCCAGAGCAAAGCTTAGCGTGCAGTCAACGGCATGCAGACCTGGTGGATTGGGAGGACATGGCAGGCCTGAAGCAATCAGCACCGATTGGGCGTCACAACCGATCAAGAGTCCAAAGTGTCGGAGACATCCTCGGAATCCTAGAACCAAAGTCACAGCAAGTCCCAAGAACCAGCTCAGGTTTATAGGCGTACATATAGGGGTCGAATGAATACAAGACTCTGTCTTGTCCGCCCAGTTTGCCACTTCCGGATGCGGCCCCGCATCGAGGGTGCTCGGAAAAGCCGCTGGCTCCATATGCCGCAGCCCAAGTTTGGAGTTAACCTCCCGTGTTCGTTCAACCACACACACACACACACACTTGCTGACCGGTCATCCTTTCGATGGATGCCGTTTGCTACACTTGCTGTCTCAAGGGTCACAGCTACATATCGCAGGTACGTTTTCACACCTACCATCGGAGGTCTTCGTTGGCCACAGCTCCGATGGTAAGCCTGTGGCCCCCTGCTGTAAACAAATCTATTTCCTTCGGTACAGGATTTGCATACACACGCAACCGGTACCACCGGTAACATCAGCCAGCACCACAACCCCTACACGCCCAACAGAGACGACGACGAACGAACAGCAACACAGCAACACGACGACGACGACTGACCGAAAAACAACCAACACCACAACCCCTACACGCACAACAGAGACGACGACGAACGACCGGCAGCAACCCGGCAACACGACGACGACGACGACTGACCGAAAAACAGCAGCAATACAACCCCTACACGCACAACAGAGACGGCGACCACGGAACAGCTGCAACACAGCAACACGACGACGACGACGACGACGACTGGCCGAAAAACAGCTGCAACACAACATCTACTCCTGAGCTCCTGGACCTGGGTTTTTTCAACAGCCGAGGAAAGGTAACTCCAGTGTGAAACACAGGAAAATCGGGGCCTGATTCGTGTGGGGCCGTTCGATCTCGAGGCTTACATTCCAAGGTAAGACAGGGTGTTCCAAGGAGGCTCCCCCACAGACCGGGAGTCCGACAGCGCTTTGGCAGAACTACTGTCGGGTAGCACACTTGCTGACCGGTCATCCTTTCGATGGATGCCGTTTGCTACACTTGCTGTCTCAAGGGTCACAGCTACATATCGCAGGTACGTTTTCACACCTACCATCGGAGGTCTTCGTTGGCCACAGCTCCGATGGTAAGCCTGTGGCCCCCTGCTGTAAACAAATCTGTTTCCGTCGGTACAGGACTTGCACACTCACACACACACACACACACACGTGCACGTGTTCTTTCTACTGTATGTCCGTAATTTATGCAACGTACTGTACTGTTATGATGTCATGTCACATCATGTCATGTCATATATGTATGAACCTATGTATGCATGTATGTATGTAATGTATGTATACATGTAGGCATGCAGTTAACAACTGACAAGGGTGTGCACATGTAACAGCATGTTAGCACTTGATGGGTGTGTGTGTGTGTGTTTACGCTTGCGTTTGTGTAAATATTTCTATTATATATATATATATACGTATATATATATATATATATATATATATTCTTGCTATATATATATTAGATATTATATATTATATGTTAGATATTATATATTAGATATTAGATATTAGATATTAGATATTAGATATTAGATATTATATATTATATATTATATACTTTATATTTTATATTATTATATTATATATTATATATTATATATTATATATTATATACTATATACTATATACTATATATTATATATTATATATTATCTTATTATTATTATTATTGTATATATATATATATATATATGTTTGTTACATATAATACAACATATACACACATGCATGCATACATCATACACCTTTGATCCGAGAGACCTCGTCTGGCAACGACCGAGTTGCGAGAGCGCACATACATTTATACATGCATACATACGCGAAAGCTGTATATGAAGGGGACTTGTACAAACACTTCTCTATTTCTTCACTTCAACGTCGCGTGTTCCACTTGTTTCACAGCGAATGGTAGCGATGTGTTGTTGCACTCCTGTGTGATGGGGTTTGCCATCGATGTTCTGCAGGTGTGGCCGGATGTTCTATTTAGAAGTACCACGCCGTTTCCTTGGCTCCGGTTCCCACCTACCCGGCGCTGTCCTCGGCTCGCCTAGGCTTACAATCACGCTGGAACCTGAACCTAGGACTCCTACTTTTCCGACCTGCCCGTGGGCATTGAGGCCGTGAAGAAATGTTTCGGTCCTTGATTCAAGATGGCTAGGGGTAGAGGGACAGTGGTAGTTATAAGTGGAGTTGCACGTCCTATACAATTATCTTTTAAGTTTTGTTCTCCTTATTATAAGCTTGCTTATAACCAACCATGAACCTCCAAGTGCACAAGCACCATCAAGAGCCGCAGCCTTCGTTTGCCTGCGCAGGTCATGAAAAGGCAGCATGCAGTCGAGAGCAAGCATGCTAAACGGATCGCGAAGGCAGCTGTTCATGATCGGCGGCCCTGATGCAATGAGCCAGTTGGTGTTTTCGGTACAGAACGTCTTTCAAATTTGCGGCAACACGCAGACAACGAAACACTTGTTCCTAGATGTTGCTGCCGACTTCTTGATGTCACATAGCCGTTGCTGCAAGCAGAAGCAGCGACACAGCAGCCACTCAAAATGTACTAGTACTATCGTGCAGGTATCAATCACGTGCACTCGAGCACGGTCTTCAGTAAATCCAGTAGAAGCAAGGCAAAGCCGCCCTTCAGAACGCCAGGCAGCTGTGGCGGAAGAGATTCCCCGGTGACGCTTCCCTCTCAGAAATTGCCCCGTGGCAGCTTCCGCAAACACCGCCAGCGCCCAGAGCCCGATGCAGCTCGGAGTTGTGTTGTTAAGGGGGTTTAAAGTTTAGGGTTTTGGCTTTGAGGCTCAAAGTTCTGGTAGGTTGCAAGACAGCTCTGGGACCCGCCACAGCCTTGCATTTGATCAACCCGAGACCGCCAAACACACGACTCTACTGTGGGAGCAAAACCCTAAGCCCGAGGCTCGCACCTCTTGGAACCAACAAGAAGCAACAGGTCATGGACATAAGAAGCAAACACGCCAAGCACGTGTTTAAAGCTTCGAACCCTTGCGAAGACTTAGGGCCGAGACCGCAGCTTTCGGCTGCCGTGCTACCGCCTCTGTCGGCACTGCTTTGTGCGCTCGCTGCCTGGGAACCCCGGCTATGTCCGAGGCCTTCATAACTGGAGTACGGCCCTTTAACTACCAGGGTCACTACAACGGGACCCTGCATTATGCGATCCCCGAATGCTCCGAGATGGCTTGGTAGTAGTGCCGCAGTAGTACAGTAACGGCAGCGGCGGCAGAAGCTTTGGGTTAGGTGTTGTGTAGGCAGGCTTGATGAGAAGGATTTGAGTAGAGTAGATGTTGAGGGGGGACTGGTTCGATGGGGGTCCAAATGAAGATTGACCATTATCAGCCAGTGTATTGAGCCAAATAATCGTTGAGGCATCAAGGATATGTCAAGGCAGAGTCGTAAGAAGCGTGTGGTGCGGTGAACGACGAACGCCATCCAATCGCCCAGTGTGCTCAGCGTCCAGTGTCCTTGAATCGACAACAGGACTGAAAAGTGACTAATAGATATGCGGAGTGAGATGGTTTGACGGAGGAGAACCTTAGTCGAGAACTGCCAAGGACTAAGGAGGGCTAAACCATGCTGCGAGACGGGATGTACATACCCTGGAAGCAGCGGAAAGAATACAGAAAGTTTCGACTGCATGTAGTACATACCGAATGAGATTGGTCGTAGTTGCCAACAGAATCTTTCGCGAGCTGTAGTCACATTCTACGTCAGGCAAAGCGACGTAGTCTCACAAACTAGAACGTGAAGTCGAGCTCAAGCCCTAAACCCTAAACCGGGCTTGTCATTGCTGTAAACCTGGTGGGTCGAGCCCCTGGAGCGGCAAGCACGAGACACCACCAGACCTCGATGTGAGAGTGTCCGAAAATAGGGGACCCTAATACAGTAGCCTAATTAGTAGGATCCTTAGTATACGGACCCCAAAATAAGGCACCTCTAATTTTCGGAAACTCCCATGTTGTCACGAACTGGCATGGAAGAGTGGCAGGGTCGGATAGGGTGCGCTCGCAGCACTTCTTTGAGCGCGTAAGAGGACATCATTCCTGCGCTGTGTTTCGAATGTGCGCTCCCCTGGACCAGGCGAGACTCTAGTCAACCCCAGAAAATTGGAACATGAATTCAGGATGATTTGTGCTGGGATCCCCTATACCTTGCCTTAAGGGCATGAGGACATGGATGTTCCAACTTTCTGGCTTCTACTATAATTGCGGGCAAGTTGTGTAGAAGATTGTAGAAGCCCGCACAAAGCCCAGTACCATGAGGAACAGACGCCAAATGAGATCAGCATGTCAGGAGTGCCACCTATTGCAACATGAGCCTTTACCAGTCAGAAGATTTGGAGCCAGTCCCTGTGCGCGATGTTGACCCAGACGAATTTCACAAATGTAGTTCCCGATAATTTGGCTAGCTGTCTCAGGTATCCATTCGCACCATCTGGGCAAGCTCAAGCAGCAGTGGACTGTTGCAGCTGATCTGGCATCAGTCGTTCGACGGTGCCGCGCACCTCGCTTGAGCTGTTTCCAATGCTTAACAGGAAGTGATGTGGCCGATCCCACAGTTGACGCTCCGCTGATACAACACCCCAATTCTTCAAGCAGTGCGAATCCCCCGAAACCCAAACCCGAACAGGTCACCTCGTTTCCCCACCCGGCCGTGGCTAAAGCCTGGATAGCGACTGCTCGACTAGCACTCATTTCTTGGCGCCTTATAACCCTAAACCCGAAACCGTAGTTTGTCTCAAGGCTCAGCCTGTATGTGGCCTTGATCCTCGTGCTGGCCTTCTTGCAATCCCTTGCAGCTGCCAAAGGCAGAGACCGTGAGGGAATGTGGGAGGTTTCCCGAGCCGTGACTTTCTGAAGAGAGTCTGGCAGAACTCGACCGACCGACAGAAAGACAGAGAGAGTGGGCCGCAGCCACCCGCCCCCAAACGCCAAAATCCAAGACTCTACATCGCTAGAAGCCCTAACCCCACTCATTCACACCCTAAACCCTAAACCCTAAACCCTAAACCCTAAACCCATTCACACCCTAAAGATCCGAAAGCCTGACTCCCACAGGCACCATCGTACAGGGGCCTCTCCACTATGCGAAGCCCAAATCCCCATTCTAGTTGTGAAGGCCACCGAAAGGAACAAACAAAGTCCCTAAACCGTGAACCCCTAAACCCTGAACCCTAAACCCTCAGCTGACGAATGCACAGAACTCCCTGTCCAATTCTTGTTTGCCCAGCCCGGAAATACCAATCTGGCGAACATTCTGGCACGCCTTGAGAAGAAACACATCACGAATCCAAGCAGCAATCCGCAAGAGTTGCCACCTGTTGTGGGGCCTGGCGACGGGACAGTCAATCAGCTGAAGGAGCTACATGAGTCCCAAAAGATGCTCGCTGAACAAATGGCTGTGCTTGCCGCCGCCCTTGCGAATCTGCAACAGAACGCTGCCTCCGGGATGGGTTCCGGTGGAGGTGCCTCAGGCGCCTCCGACTGAGATCTTCCCCTCTTCGTGTCGCTAATGCAGCGACACGAAGAATTGCAGAAAGAGCATGAGGAGCTGATATCCCTAGTTGGGGTCCCGGCTCCGAAGATACAATGGGTGGGAGATGATGTCAAGACATCTCTGCTCTTGAGGAAGCATGGTGTGAGTGTTCTCCAAAAATCCGTCACAAACAAAAGTGTCGTGCTCTTTGAATCCGAAAGACAGATGTCTACAATGATCTCAGAGTTAGCATTGTCGGTGGAGGAAGTCTGCGACATGGACGGTGTTTACTCTGGGTTCATGCTTTCAAGACAGGCATACTGCTGAAAGAGTGGATATCAAAAGTAAGTTTCAGAGATCAGGGCAGAAACAAGTTCAGGGTTGTAAAGGCGCTCCTAGAGCATAGCTTCGGGGTTGGTTTACTTCCTGAGTGGTTTGTGTCTCTCACAAATGCCATGATGCCAGAAGAATTATGGTCAGGGAACAAATTGTGGGAGTTTGCAGGTGGGGAGGCGCCAGGGAATCTCACAGATGAGACGTGGCGCACGAGACTCTGCAATGTCTTCTACAGCACAGAGCACAATGAGGTATGGCATAGAAAGAACCATTTGCGGGATGCATATGGCTTGCTGCGCCGTGATATGTCGGAGACTGACACTGTTACGATGGTTAAGTTCCACATGCACCCTGCTGCAATTTGTCCTCATGGAGTGCAATCCATCTCATACGATGAAGTCTGCGATTACCTCGACAAAAAGTTCTTGACCATGGACGGAAAACCCTTCAAGAACATACAGAAAACTGGAGCGAAGATCAGAGACTCAAAAGACTTGAGGACGTTCTATCCGACCTGTACAACAGGATTGCTTGTGCGCGAGAAGATGCCAGTTGGGTGGCTTCTTTCATTGTGCAGGATGCTCTACAGACAGTCTGACGGTGCTCTATCGAGTATATTCCCAGAGATCAAGGATAGGGATTTGATATTCGAAGACATCAGACGGTTGTGGCATAACTGCCTGGGGTTGGGAGCCCAAGCACTGGTCCGCTTCGTCCTCGCGTATATAGGCGTGCCAACAGCAAGGATCTATATCAGGCAGATGCTGAAGGCGGGCATCTTCGTCAGTGGGAGTTTTGAAGACATCTACAACGAATGCAAGCATACACATGATGTGCTACATCGGTGTCTCGGTCTTACTGACCCTCGCTTGAAGCTGTCTGACAAGGAAGAGATCCTATACAATGGCGCCGATGCCATGTGCATGCATCTACTCGTCGGTAGGTATGCCTTCAAGACTTTGTCCTGGGAGACGATTACAAGAAAGGGACATCACAAATCCATGCGCAACACAAAACTGACTTGCTAGGTGAACCCTCTGAGAAAGAGTTCAATGAGGCTGTTTTCAGGTCATGGGATAAATGGATTCCTGTCGCCGTTGCGGCGAAAGAGGAGTACCATGAAATGACGGCTCAAGATGTCAGTCTACTATGGCAGAGGATCTCAAAGTGAGTTAACCTGCAAGCTGCATGCCTACTGAATTTAGAGATGCACGGAGCCCGAGCATGCCAAGAAGATAGCACACTGCAAGTCTTGCTGCATGGATGTGATGCAATGGGTAATTCAGTGCACGAGCATGACAAATGCATGGATGCCATACCATGTCGTTCAGTCCCACGCAGTCCACACGTTTCACAGGCGCGTTGTACAGGTTCCTTAGATGTACTACAAAGTGTATGCAATGTATAATTGGGCACGGCAAATTGGTTGTGCCTGTAGTCGGTAATACGCTGACGTTCAGGTTCGTCGTACTGATGAGCCCACAGATCACAGGGCCCTTGATTCAACTACTGTGAGTGTACTTGTTTTTCATTTTGCTGTCTTTATTGGTGCGCGTGATCTGCAGCCATGTACTCAGGGTCCTGTTCTTGTGCACTGTGCTTTTCATACTCAAAGGATCCTGAGTAGAGGACGGGTCCCAGCTGGATACAGTTATTTCAGCTGTTGCTAGATTTGTTGGTGCGTGCAATGACACCTCCTCTTAGTGAAGTTTCACTTGGTATGACTCCGAACCCACATGCCTCGCCTGGTTTGTCCGAGTGTGAGCGCCGAAACCCTCAGCTGCTGAATCAGGGACACTTTTAAGATGCCATTTTGGGTGTGAGTAGTTTCACTCATACCTCGAACCACATCCTCCGAGCGTGAGCGCCGAAACCCAAACCCTAAACTCGTTCTAAACTCCTAATCCACTGAACGCCTAAACCCGAAACCGCCTAAACCCTAAACCCCCCTTGAATGCTCGACAGACGACTTGTTGCTTCTTCTCATCATGACTATCCCTACGTAGGACACTGTCACCTATCAGACTCCGAACCACTTGCCTCGCCTGGATTGTCCGAGTGTGAGCGCCGAAACCACTGAAGCCCCAAACTCGATCTAAACCCATGAACGCCTAAACCCTAAATCCCTAGACCCTGAACCACTGAATCCCTAAACTCAATCTAAACCCCTGAACCCCTAAACCCCTAAACCCAAAGCCGTAGGCCCCGAAGCTTTGGCTGCCGCCGTGGTTTTCGAAGCGGCGGAGCTTCTTCGGGCTGCAGGCATGAAACATGACGAGACAGGGCTTCTATCAGGCTTCTATTTCTGTACATATTGGGGAAGCAAATAAGAATTGTTTTGCCTCAATACTGCGCGTATGTTTAGTGTTTCTATTTTTTGCAGAATGGCTTTTAGAAGACTTTAAAGAGGGATTTAGCATGGGATCCCGAGAGACTGACATTCCAGAGGCCCTGCATGACGTGGGTTCTCATGGGGTTCCATGTGGTGTCGTCGGATCATTTGGATTGTTTTGGTTATGTATAGGATTGGAGGTTTAGGGTTAGGAATTTGAGGTTTAGGGTTTAGGGGCCGTCGGTGGATGGGGTTTAGGATTTGTAGCGTAGGGGTCGGGGGCTCCTGCGCTGCAGGCACCGCCTGGGCAGGAGGGCGGCTCTCACTTTGGAGATCTTTGAGCTCCTGCCAGCCGACGAGGTCGGGGGAGACTTTGTGGGTTTTCGGTTGGGTGTCTAGAGTTTCGGTTTTTGGTGTAGGATTTGGTGTTTGGGGTTTCGGATTGGGGGGGTTGAGTTGAAGGTGACTGTTTACTCCAGGCTTAGCTTCCCCGGTGCGGTATCTGATCTCGCTCCTCAAAACTCAATGCATGTCAGATTTTCGCGACTTGCGAACATTGAAGCCTGCTCGAAGACCGCCTCGTTTCCTTGTAGGTAAAGATTGGGGTTTCGGTGTTTCCGCACACCTCGCCCCAGAAGCAGGCCAAGCCTCTTGCATTCCACGCAGGAAGCGTTGCGTTCTGAAGTAGAGGCTGGGCTTCTTTTGGGGCTCCTCTTCCGGAAAGGGACGTTGTAACATGCCTCTGGCAGCACAGCACAGCACTGCTGGCTAGCCGCTTGCCAACCTAAACCCTAAAACCCGCAACTGACACATGCCTCACCCGGACTTGTGTGAGTTGTCAGCACCGAAACCCTCAAAGTCGAGTGCGAGTGCCCAACAGCCGCTCAACCCAAAACCTCAATGCGCTGTCCACCGGTCTACCTATTTGCCAGTGTCGTCTGCGGACCACGCCTGATATCGCCCGAGTGCGAGTGTCAAAGAAAGCCTTAAAACTCAAACCCTTCATTTGGGAGTTCCGAAATCTAGGGGTACCTTATTTTGGGGTCCTGATAATAAGGATCCTACTATTTAGGTACACTATTAGTGTCCCCTATTTTCGGAAACTCCCATTTCAAGCATGAACCGCACCGCCCTGCTTCTCAGAAAAAAGACCCAGAGCTCCCTACATCAAAGTTTCAACTTCTCGGAACAACAGCTGTTGTTTTTTTTCATAAGTGCCGGAAACATATTAGTCACGAGTGGCATTAAGACTTGCTCTAATAGCAACGGTAACCTCTGTAAAAGTAGCAGCAATGAGATAGCAATTGTAACAGTCACGCATAGTCATCATCAGTACAAGCTTAGTCATGATCGAAAAAGCAATAAGGGGTTCTGGCTTGTTGCATGATCTCTGAACGTTGTATATGGTTCTTATGAAGCCCCCATGCGTTTGAACTGAAATCCGGTGCTTTGAGAAGAGGAGCGCACACAGGGAGTTTGGGAAGTAAGTTGAATCTCAAGCATTCATGACTGCGACTAAGCTAGTCATGTTACAGTAAGCATGACGGCATGAGGCAAGTTTAGCCAAGCCACGCAGCAGAGAATCGCTTTCCACCCAATAGTGTCAGGTGCGATTCCATTCTCATTTGTAGCATATGTGCAGACAGAGTCATATGCAACCCAGCAAACTACTAACTCCCAATCTGGGTTAACTTGGGTTCAGGGCTTTAGGCAAGCTTGAGGCTGGGACGCGTTCCCGTGTGGATGCTCACTGCTCTCCCGGGCATTGCCGGAGCCGTCTGGTTCTCGGCTGAGCCCTTTCGCATCTTGCACGACGGTTCACCTAAATAGCAAACCCTACACCAATAAGTCGCGATCTACAGTCCCTAGAGCTTGAGATCCCGTAACTAGACTGCAGACATGTGTCGTTGGATCTCGAGTGGAACGAGCTGTATTATATCAGGTTCTTAGACCGTTAAGTTGGGCTCATTGTTGTGTCAGCTTGGTCACGTGTCGCTGTAGCTTCACTCGTCAGACCACGAACCATATGCCTCGCCTGCATTGTCCGAGTGTGAGCGGCGAAACCTGCTTGGGTTGATGTTCTGTTGTATGTTGAACTCTAAGATTGTCAGATAATCACTGTCATCTGACGAGCTGCCCAGAGCCATTCCGGGTCCACCCCTTATATGATCCTGTAAAGGAGCACTTGAAGGAACTGTATGCTAGTTGATGATTGATGACGGTGCATTCGAGAGCCCTTTCAGTGGCTCTTACGGATCAGTTTGAAAGGGAGCCCCGGAAAGAAGCCGTCTGGTTTCGAAAGGGCGTCACGTTGTTCTACAGCGTTAGTCCCGGGCAAGTCAGAAGTCGACATGCCTCACGTTTCAGCTGCCTGTTAATATGTAGGGTATTGGGTTTTATCATACTATAACCAGAGGGTCCAGGTCATACAGTTGTAAGATGCGAATGATGTGCTAATATACCATAAGCTACATTGAGTTATACGTACAAATTATATACTGTAGTTACATCCGGAGCAACAAGAGCATGAGCCTTGGTGTGGAAATCTTGTATGCAGTAACAAATACCACAGTATACAGATGCATTGTAAAACACAAATTAGAAATCTTGCGCTCCGAGGTCAGCTGTTGGATATCCTTTGTCAGCCTGTGTTGGCTGGATCCAGCAACTTACATCCTCCTGACTCAGGCACCGCCTGTAGGGGCAGACCCGGTAGCAGACCTGGGTCTGGACTATGACTTTCGCTTCGGTACTGCCCCCACCCTGTAACAGTCTAATATTAGGGGTGATATTAAGGGCTGGATATACGGATATTGTATCTATTTCTCACAGCCGATAAGGCATACGCCATGCGCCTGATTTTGCAAGTAGCACTGCGCACTCCCAAGCCCTAAAAATTTCCTTGCAATGAGCCAAAGCATTATCAGCTTCATGTGTCAAAGCCATGTCTAATTAGATCTGAGCCCGTAAACTAGCTAGTGCATACCTGACGCAAGTGCTGCAGCAGCAGGTGCCCAGAAGGATTTCTCGCCGTCTGAAGCTCCGCTTGCTGAGAAGTGTGTCCCAGTTCGAAGCACTTTAACCGTAGCAGTAGCATCCTTCAACCACCCTAGACCCCGTAAATCTCAAAACTCGAGTAACCCTAACAGCAATCCAAAACGAGTGGGTGTCCAAATCCCACCAACTCTGCAACATTTTTAGCGACCCTACAGCACTTCGAACCCTTGCATCTGAAAGCCCAGTTGACCCTAGAACACTCTAAAGTGTCAAATCTGCAGATCCTGATAACCCAGCAACACTGACAGCCCTGAACCTCAAGACTCCCACAACACTAAATATGCTACCCACTCTCTCCCCTCCTTAGTTCAAAAGCCCTAGAAACTCCCAAAACATTGCAAAACCGCAGAAATTCCAAAACCTGGTAGGCTTCCCTCTTGCTCGTGCAAGTGCCGGGGCGCCGCTCCCATGCATCGGTTTCGGGGTTAGGGGAGAATCTACCGGAGCTGGGTCGGGCTTGGTCTTTTGTTGTAGGCGTTTCGGGATTCGAGGGAATTTGTCGTTTGAAAGTGCTGAGCTCCCAGCAGCATGTTGCTTTTTTTTTTTTTTTTGGGGGGGGGGGGGCTTAGAGCTCTGGAGTCGAAATTCGATTTTTTAAATATGGGGTCCTACAGAACCCTTATGAATAGATTATCAAAGGGTCCCTTTAAAAGAACCACTATTCTAGGCCTCTAAGGCGTTTCCGTGGGGTTCCTAGGCGAGTGAGGGCCCTCGAGAGCGACCCTGGCTTTTGACGCTAAACCCGAGGTATAGCCTGGGAAACAAAGGAACCCCCCAAAACCTAACCGACCCCGAAGAATGGGCGTTTCCGAAAATCGGGGAGCCTAAGAAAGTACCCTAAGTAGTAGGCTCCTTATTATAAGGACCCCAAATACGGACCCCTTATTTTCGGAAACTCAAATGGACCTCTTTGTTCAGGATCTTGGAGACTCGCATGCGGAGCTGCACTGGTCGCTTGCGCCTTCATGCTGAAAGCTTCGAAGGTCCGACCCTGGATGTAATAGGAAGCAGAGAAAGAAACGGGGGTTTCCGAAAATTAGGGGTACCCTATTTTTGTCCTTACAATATGGATCCTACTATTTAGGGTACTATATTAGGCTCCCCTATTTTCGGAAACTCCCAAACCTACTACCCTGACGTGCACTTGTGACCCGGGCCGGAAACCCGGAATCAGCCGCGGAGGAAGCCCTGGACGACTGCAGAAATGATTCCTGAGTGTTCACACCGAGACCTAGCCTCAACAACGCCAAACCCCGCAAGCCTACCTTGAGCCGGATAGATACAACCTTAAACTCGATGTAACCCCACTAAAGCCTGTGGCTTGTCCGAGTCACGAGAGCGTATACTTAACATCCTATAACCCCAGCAACCGAGGACTTCCCCCCAAAGCCAGGCATTTGAGACTGCAGATGCCTCGCTGGGCCGGGGTCTTCTTTGTGCTCTCTTCCAGGCTCTGGGAAACCGGGGACCCCCCGACCGACCCCCAGCAATCTATAGTAAACCCCAAAACGTTAAGGCCAAATAGAATGGGATTCCTATACATTACTCTTATGGATTGAGGCTATGGGGTTTCCAACTTTTGGGCTTCTATTGTAATGTAGGGGTCGAAAGTATTGGCGACGGTATGCCCTTGTGGTGGACATGCTTGTTCTTGTATATTAGAACATCACCCAATACTCTCTTCTATTCGTGCCTTCGACCGCTAGCTTCCTGGGTTTTGTTGGGCTTTGGGATACTCCAAGGACAAAAAAGGGCACGAACTGCGCGTTTGTGAGATCATCTACGAAGTTTAGTATACGTAGTATTATAAGGGATTGTACTAGAAGGTTTGCGAGAAGTATCAATGGTTACGATACAGGGTTCGGCGGAGATTTGCACTCCCCCCCCCCCCACACTTCCGAGTATCTGATATCTAAACCCTATACAGTAGAAGCCCCAAAGTTGGAAACCCAATAGCCTCATTCCTTAAGAGTAATGTAGAAGGAATCCCAGCACTATGGCCTTAACCGTGTTTCCAACTTTATGGGTTTTTTACTGTAGCCCTGAATTATTGGATCTTGTTGTGTTGCTTGCTATTGCTGCCCTGTCTGGTCGTGGATCGTCAGGAGCTTGCCTGCCATGTGCGAGTATGAGCGTCGACAAAACCCATGAACACTCTCTCGGTTCCTGTTGCAATCAGTGCTTTTAATGTCGGCAACTTCATCCGCAATGCCTTGCAACAAGGGCTTGAAGCAAGCCTGTATGTTTCAGAGAAGATTCTTCTTACTGTGGCTAGTAGCATTGTGATGATGGTGGTGTTGATTACCATTCTTGTTAAGGTTGTTATCCCTCCTTTTCAGTATTCCTAAACCCACAAGCCTGCCGAGAGGTCCGATCTGCTGCAAGACGGCCCTGAGTCTATACACAGACATACAGACATACGGACAGACAGACAGACAGAGACAGACAGACAGACGGACAGACAGAGACACACACACACACACACACCACACACACACACACACACACACACACACACACACACACACACACACACACACACACACCTCCTCACACACACACACACACCCTTCCGCAATTTTCATGAGATTTTCATGAGGCCCGAAAGCCCGAAATCTCGAACCCTTACCTCGACTCGGCTCGGTAAAGGTGCCACTACATGCCATGGCGGCGGCTCCCTTCCCGAAGGCGCCAGATTTCTGGGCGGCTGCGGGCAATGGGGCCATTGAGATTTAGGATGCAAGGATGTGCGGGGTGTCTAGATACCTTTTGTTGACAATGGAAACTGTTGAGTTCAATGATGCACATGCACATGTGGGTAGTGTCAAGTTTGTGGAACTATACGGCCATTCGGTTTCGAGTTGGGAGCAAACAGTTCAATATGATGTATGTTTGTTGGCTAGGTTGCGCTGCATTATATACTGCTTCTTCTGTTGTATTTTCCACATCGTATCATGCCGTATCATGTTATTTATATATATACATATATATATATATATATATAGAATAGCATAGGACGTACGTAACATAATGTAGTATATTTTATGATGGGGAAAATTGCACACATGTGGTATTATACACCTTCGATAACCCAAAGGGTCCTATGTACTGCTATGGGGACAACTTCCCCAAATCATAGTAGTAATTCCTAGTATAGAAACCCTACATTCTACTATATAGGCACTTTGGACCCTTCGGGAAACTCTATGACAGTGGTATCAGGTTGCTTCTCGTAGGCTCCGTGATCCAAACACCGAAAACCAGCTAGAGCCGCAGCCTTTTCGATGAAGTTTTGGTTTCTTACTAAAGAAGCCCAAATTACCGACATTATTCTTGGGGTTCCTTATCATAGCTACGATATACAAGGTCCCAAAATCCTATAATTCTCAGGGCCCTACAATATTCTTCTTTCCCCAGAGGTCGATGTGCCTTCCGAGCTGCTTTCCGCGAGCCGGCATGCACAGGGACCGCATGGCCCTGGGGATTGAGTTTCGTTCCTGTTGCTGGAGTTGCGCTTGAAGCTCCGGCTCGAGTTACTGTTACTGTTGAGTTTGGTTGGGAGTTCTTCGCGCTAGTTCCTGCTATTTGCCGGTGTTTCCCTAGAACCTTGTATCCTTAGCTGTTTTGTCACTAGCTGGACCCAAAAAGTTACCTAAAAGTACGTAGGTAGTAGCCACTTAATTATAGGTGTTGGGCCATTATTATACCTACTCGGGGGTCTTGGTACCCATTAGCCACATGCCAGGTTGCGTACCCGTTTCGGAGAGTCAGACACACCAACCAGGATCACACCCCAAGGCCCATGCCCACAACATGCTCGGGCAGGACTGCTTTTCTTAGTGGCGCTGTCCGGCTTAACCCCTCGGCCATACTCTTCGTCTTTGGATGCCATGGCTGAGGCTCAGGGTCTGGGTAGGTCTGTTTCGGGGTTAGGGCTCAGGCTATGTTACGCCCTTGCTTCCCGGAGAGACACACACACTCTCTCTCTCTCTCTCTGTCTCTTTTGTTCTCTTTCTCTCTTGTCGATACACGACATGTCTGCTTCGTGGATGAAGGCTGACATACTTCTATTGGTACAGATCTACAGATAAAGCATACTCTGGAGTGTGTGTGTTGCGGTGTGACATGCACCTTTATGTGTGCATCTGCACATGCATATAGACATACAGAATACCACAGTACATACTGCATGCATGTGCACGTAGACGCCGAAGGTTTGCGAAGGCTTTGGCTTGGTTCTCTAATTTGGTCTCTCTACTGGCAGAAGAAGAACACGTAGGAACCCGCTTTTCATGCCATTCTGGCTACAGGCATGCAGCCGAAGAGTCCAGCAGATAAATCCGCGTTTGGAGGGCATGGCTGTCCAGTGGTGGCACATGCATGACATGCAAAAGCCGAAGGAAGAAATGCTGGCAGATCGTTCCGGCCCCGAACTTCCCTAAAGCATCAGAAGTTCAGCTTGGAATCAGGGATGTGTCGATGTCCCATTCGCAGCAGGTCTTCAGAAGCCAATGGCTGCTGTGTGCCGTGGGCTTCCTGCAACTTCGATGCAGTAGACGGGGGACTTGTCACGACATCAGGATACGGCCGCCTTGCTCCCAAAGCAGGAACCATCTCCAGGCATGTTCAGCGCTTCGGGATTGAAGGCCTCAGGACCGAGGTTCAGAGCTGTCACACGGCATCGTCAGGGTCGTATTGCAGTGATACTCTGAGCTAACGCAGGCTGGCGACCTCCGCAATCAAAGAGGTCTTGCTCCCACGAATATCCCCGCCCATGCGGGAACTCGGACCCTTGACGGAATCGTGTACCAGAGATGGCAGTGGTACTCGTTTATACAGTCCAGGCCGAAGCTTTCAGAGGTTGGGACGTTGCGTTTGCGTCAGGCATCAGGAATATGCAACTTACTTAGCCAATTGGAGAACTTTAAACTTTTTGGCTTTACATACTTGGCCTGTCTTCAAAAGTTTGAATTTTTTTTGGGCCTGGTTATTGGAGAAGAGAGGCAATGACGCTGATTGATACTATGACCGGGTTTAGGGTTTGGGGAAAAATGGACCTGAGCTGGTTCAGGATCATAAGGGCTCTGCGGGCTGCATCCCATAGTCCGAGTGGACATCGGCCCGTCACATGTTTTCGTGAGCGTGGTAGTACGAGAGCAAGAGGACGCGAGTTTCCGAAAATTGGGGAGCCTCGAATGGTATCCTAAGTAATAGGATCCTGATTAAAAGGACCCCAAAATAAGGTACCCATAACTTTCGGACACTCCCATATGGGGCACGAAGTCCGGAATCCCAGGTCGGTCTGATCTTGTCGGAACCTCAATCTCTCGAAACACTTCTAAAAGCTTCCAATTCTGGAGTTTCAGATTCCCTCTCTCTCCGTCTCTATCTCTCTCTCTCTCTCTCTCTCGCTCTCTCGCTCTCTCAGTCAGCGAGCGAGCCCTACATCCAGGAGTTGGTGGCTTGATGACGAAAGCTTCGACGGTTCAGTGGCTGCTGCTCTCCTGGGGAGGTCGGGTGCTTTGGATTTGGGGGTTATTATCGGTTTTCAGAGTTTAGGGCTTCAAGGGTTTAGAGTTTCAGGGTTTAGGGTCTGTGTTTTAAGAGTTTAGAGATGTTTAGGGCTTACCTTAACCCTGAAGGACCTACCGTTTTAGGGTTCCCTACGATGATTTCCTCATATAGGTCCTTTAAAAGGTATGTTCTTCAGGGTTAAGGTAGGGTTCAAGGATGTCTATGATGTATCCAAGCATTGCCCCGGAGACTGATGCGCAGTTGCCCTTAACGGTTGATAATATAAATCCTGCATTACCCTAAAAATTACGAATATACCATAATTCCCATAGTTTAGGGTCCTTATAAGGTAATGCAGGATTTATGTCATCAACCGAAGAACCCCTAAAACCCGAAAGCCCTAGAGCCCTGATCGGCGCAGGAGACGCCAAGGATCTGGAAGCCCTTTGTCTCGGCCTGGCGACAGTTTTGGCTCCTTGCCACGTACCGTTAGGGTCCAGGCGCCAGTTTCTTGTCATATGTTCCCCAAGTGATTTTATCCTTCACCTGACTATCAAGTTTTGGGATAACTGTGTAAACTCAGGGTTAACTGGGGCTTAGGACCCTTGTACAGAACCCACAACCCTCGGTTTCCCCGTTTTGTAGTCCCATCAGAACAACCTTTGTAAGTCAGGAGCCTCTCATTGTACGCAAACACACCACATCCGAAAATCATCCGAAAACTTGTTGCACAATTTCGGTTTCGAAAAGCAAGTAGTTTCTGTCACGCGTCTGGCTAATGTTAGGAGTTGTTGACGCGTGTTCGTTTTCGTACTTGGTGAATGTTCAGTACAGAGTTTACATGTGATTGTACAATACTTTGCCCTGATTGTCATTCTGCGTTCGGGGGGCACTGCTATAGTAATACTCAAAGCACTATGCTGCTACGTGCTTTTGGCTGGTTTTATTCGCCTCCATTCCTCCTGGTGTGGGTTCCAGGTTCAGCCGGGTGAGGCTCGAAACTCCGTGGTCCCCGTAACATTTTACTATGCTGAGGTCTGCGCAGCTGAGCAGATGTCCGCGAGCCCGGTTCCTGCCACTCTGATCGCCTATAGGGAGCTGGGGCTTCAACCTACATCGGTTCAACAGACGCCCAAAGCCACGAGACGCCACGAGCCTTTTTTCGGACAGAGGCTGGGGTCGGGGCTATCGATTTTCTGCGGGGCCGAAGCCACTTAGCCCTGATATCGCGTCCTGCGTTTCTCGTGGAGAAGGAAAGACACCTCCCCCTTGGTGACATGGAATTCGAAAGCTCGGAAGCCCGAACTCCTTGCGCACAACTTCCGCAGTGTCGGCGTGGACGGCATCGAAATTGTCGGACAAGTGCTGGAACGTTCGTCGTAGTTATACTTGCGCTCGAAAATAATCCGAGCAGCGCTAAGCATCAGTGGCAGAAGCGACAGCAATTCACAATGGCATGATAGCTCATGAAAGCTGAGGGGAGATGCATCGTTGCAATCGCAACAACTTCTTTCGTGATACTAGAAGTGTTTAGTAATTACAGCTAAGTTAGCAGCAGTGCCTGTGCTGTAGCAGTGACAAAAGCACTAGTAGCAGTGGCAGTAGGAGTAGGAGTAGGTGTAGGAGTGGAAGTAGGAGTTGTAGTAGTTCCAGTAGTAGCAGTAGCAGGAGTAGCAGTAGTAGTAGTAGTAGTAGTAGTAGTAGTAGTAGTAGTAGTAGTAGTAGAAGCAGGAGTAGTAGTAGTAGTAGTAGTAGTAGTAGTAGTAGTAGTAGTAGTAGTAGTAATAGTAGTAGTAGTAGTTGTACTAGTGGTAGTAGTAGTACTAGTACTAGTACTAGTAGTAGTAGTAGTAGTAGTAGTAGTAGTAGTAGTAGTAGTAGTAGTAGTAGTAGTAGTAGTAGTAGTAGTAGTAGTACTCGTAGTAGTAGTAGTAGTAGTAGTAGTAGTAGTAGTAGTAGTAGTAGTAGTAGTAGTAGTAGTAGTAGTAGTACTAGTACTAGTACACGTACTAGTACTAGTACTAGTAGTAGTAGTAGTAGTAGTAGTAGTAGTAGTAGTAGTAGTAGTAGTAGTAGTAGTAGTAAGCAGCAGCATTACGGAGCAGTGCCAGAGGAGGAGGAGGAGCTGAGAAACGTGCAACTCCTGAAGTATCCTGAAGTCGTCGTTAGTTCATACTGAGGCATTGCTGTAACAGATACAGTGATCCGCTTAAGCGCATGGCATGGCGGAATGGCGACCGCGATGAAGCGGGGTCTTATCCCGATGTCTTGCAAACGACTAATATGTCTAGTATAGGGGCCTTAATAGTTAGAATAGGGCTTTGGGGCCCAGTATACTATAAGTGTAATAAGAAACCCCCAAAATAGTATAGGTAATTATCGAGGCCCCTATATAGTAGTCATGAAGCCATGTTACACTGCTGTTGGCACAGAGGTCCCTCCGAAAGCTTCAGCTGCGGAGAACGGAAAGCTACAGACACTTGACGGCAACGGGGGCGATCATATGGGAGTTTCCGAGAATTAGGGTACCTTGTTGTAGTAAGGATCCTACCATTTAGCTAGGGTTCGGAAACTCCCATATCAGTTGGGCTTTGGGCAGGCCTCCCCACAGGGGCACAACGTTTGTTTCGCAGTTTGTTGGTGGAGCATGGCTATGCTTTGCTTGATGAACACGGCTTGTCCTCCAAACTGCCTTGAGAGCAGATCTGAAACACAGCAACGGTACTCTGAGTCTTAGTAGGGAATGGGGGAATGGATTATGAAGACTACTATTGGGGATTATAGGGACTACTATAGGGATCCATTCCCCAATTCCCTACAAAGCACAAGACAGGTCTTGTTCCATGTTTTACCAACATGGTGGGGGTTCCTTATTGATTATATTTACAGGATAATGGGCCCCAAAACCCAATTCTAATTATTAAGGCCCCTAGGTTACTCTGAGTCGTGTTCCGCGAGCCAGTTCCCACAGGACGGCCACCTAACAGAAACCGAAAGCATAGTTTGGACCTGCCACTGTTATTTCCCCCCCTCGTTCCGAGGCCGCTAGTCCCCGAGACGGGCCTATGTAGGCAAGCTTCTAGCCTGTTTTGCTGTAAAAATCGATCGCATCCGGCCAGCAGACTTTCGCAGCATTTGGCCGCTGGACATCTGCTATCCTATACTGGCCTCTACCCAGCAGACCGCACCCCAAAGCCGCGAACAAACCCGTCACAGTCAGCCTTTCCCCGTTGGTGGTTTCCGTTTTTTTGTCCTTCCCTGGTTGGCAGGCGGCGTCCGCAGACTGAAGTTACAGGCGCTGGAACGTCGCAATGCATGGGCATTCGTCGCAACGGCATAGACGTTGTGCACCAATACATCAAGACAGCAACTGGGCTAGGAATACACCCCCTTCCTTGGTCAGAGACCCGGATCTCATGTTGATATTTGGCCGCGTCGGTTGAGTCTGACGGGCATTGGAATCGATAGAGCATTGGGGGTCTGGCTGACTAAGTCGTGATTTCTGGGACTCCACATATGTCGCCTTAGCGTGCCTCTCTTCCCAGTCGAGCTGGCCGCCCAGCACTCTTAAGTCGCGGTGTCCCGCGAAGTGGAGAAGCAAATCGCATAAGTACCCTGATAATTATTAAAACTGAAGGGATCAACCAATGTGCCCGATAAGGTTGCACCCAGGGTTTCTCAGAAATGTCGATTTCGTAATGGCGGTTCCTGGTAGGCCACCACGTGTGAAATCTTTGATTTGTTCTACTCGGACACATTGAGAGGCCGATGGCGAAACCCCAGTATCGGGGCCAGCGATGTGTCGACCACAGCTCCCTCCACACCCCGAGCCATGGCATTGTTTCGTGGGATATGCTTCATATTGTACTTGCAATATACTAGATTATATTACGCTGATGCCAATTTAAGCATGGGCTTTCAGATGTGCCTATGAAGCCACGAAAGGGACATCGTTCGCGGCACGGCACAGAAAGTGTTGGAGAAGGCCGTCGCCACGTTCACACACCTTGATGAGGTCAACTTACCCATAGGCCCCAAAGTAGCTCTTTTTCGGGGTTACCTTATAGGATTCTATATCTGAACACCAAAAAGGAACTACTTTGGGGCCTTTGGGTAGCTTGCACTGGATGAACTGGTATGGGGTGTGTGTCTCTGTGTGTGTGTGTGTGTGTGTTTGTGTGTGTGTGTGTGTGTGCGTGTGTGTGTGTGTGGGGTGTGTGTGTGTGTGTGTGTCTGTTTGTGTTTTGCCCTTGCTTCTTGAGTACTCGTTTTCTGGTACACTTCTGTGACCTTGTTTTGTCTGCCGCTGCATTGCCACTTCGACTTTCTCCGGGGGGTTCCACAGGATCTGGTCTGGCTACACTGGGTTGCAATTGCTCCATGTTGTTGATGGCCTGCTGGTGTCCAGTCACAGAAACACGATACTTGCAGCGATGGGTTGACAGGGTAGCCTGTTTGTCATGAAGAGCCCAGACAATCATCCGGTGTTCGTGCCTTCTGAAGGGACTCCTACGCTGATGCTAAGCGAGATGATAAGAAACACAAGTCAGAGCTTTGTTTTACAGCGCCCATGTTTCCCGGACCTTCGGGTGCAACTTGTACAGATCCTTAGCTGAAACTAAGGTGGCAGGCTGCTGACGCCCGCGAGGCTGCTTCCAGGTTCGCGGACAGCTTTGCAGCTGAAGATGATTCTACGATATCTCACAGAACAACGTTCTGTTCCCATGAGTAGGCCGGCCCTCAAGGAGAAGTTGGGCACCCTTTCCCAGAGCTTTGAGGGACATCCTCAAAACTGCAGGTGCTTCATCGAGCAAAGAGGCATCCAGCCGATCCAGCCATTCATCGGCAATACTTCCGTTCAAGTAGTAGGCAATGCACCGATGGGGTTTTTTGGGTGAAAGGAAGCCAGTTGTTTCGTAAATACTGGTGGGCCTGATGGCAGAGAGCCGATGCGCACTTTTCCTCTCTCCATTAAGTCCATTAAGGAGCCATATTCAGCTTGAAGATCCTCTTCTTGCTCTCTCTCCCTCTCTCCCCGTCTCGCTTTATTTGTTCTCTCTCTCTCTCTCTCTCTCTCTTCCCCTCGGTCTCCCTCTCTCTCGCTCTCCGTCTCCGCCTCTCTCCGTCTCTCTCCTTCTCCCTCTCTCTCGCTCTAGTGATCTGTCTATGAACGATTTGTCTGTCTGTCTGTCTGTCTGTCTGTTTGTCTGCCTGTTAGTCTGTCCGTCGGTCGGTAGGTCGGCTGTCTCCACGCTCCTACATTAAAGCTGAATGCGGAGTAGTGAGATAAAAGTCCACAGTTAGGAAACTTTTTGAGTCTATATTCCAGCAAAAAGACATATATATATATATATATATATATATGATATCTATATATATATATATATATATAATATGCTACCCCCCTCATGTACCCACGCTTTGTGCTTGAATTGTGCGGGACCGTTCTCGTAGCCCTACAAACCTTTCCAATCTCCACTATTATTGGTCATATGCAAAGTACACTAAAGTACCAATGATGCTCTTGCTGTGACCAGTGTCTTTACTACTATGGTTATACTCACCGTTCTGATTGCTTCAACAATACCAACCCAGCCAACATTCTTGTTTTCCCCTGTCTTACTAAGTCTGAATAAAACACTTTCCTAGGCACATAACCCAGCTAACACTCTTTATTTCCCCCTGTCTTACGATGTCTGAATAAGAAATTTCCTAGGTATGCTAGTCCCGCGACTACTATTTACACTATTTTATACTATCCCGACCTGCAAAAGTAAATGTATTGGTTGTTGAATCCTGCGTTTACTCACATTTTGAGAAAGTGTAAGCCTAGGAGCTACTACTTTTCGATTATTTGCACCTGCGCATGCACCATTCGCCAACATACACAAACAGTCTCAATAGAATTATGGCTTATTCTGCTGACATATTTGTTCTTAGAAGCCAGCTGCAAGAGGCGAAGACCGAAGATAATTCAACATGTTTTGGCTGCGTATTGAACTTTCTACTCCATTCTACTCCTCGTTGGTTAAGCTATATTATTGTTGGTACTGATTAATAAGTTTGTTGTTCTCGCTGTCATGTATTGATATCAACCGTAAGCTTTACATGTTTTTTTCTGATTTTAACTAATCTTTAGCCTGTGCATCGTCTGAGTCATGTCCATCCTATCGAGCTGGGGCTTGTCGGTTCTTCCGGAGTTGTTTACAAGTTTCGCACCTAATACATGATAAACACTAAGTACTCCTGTATGTCAGAGTTTTGTGGTGACTATACTGGACAATGCTCTTTACTGTAAGCACCAGTTAAAGACGTACAAAAATGACCCAATTAGAGACACTCACATGCAAGCATGAAGCAACACACGTTATACATGTACCTTTAGAAAAGTGTAAGCGCAGCCAATACATTTTCCATATAGCATTAAATTTCCCTTAGTAAAGTCGTAGGTAAAAACGAAGCGTATAGTTCCGTGCACGGTAACGGACGAAGACGAGCAATGAAGTGGCCCTCTGAAAGTAACCTCTTCAGGCAGAGATTCATACCTAGTCTTGTACAGCATGAAAGGAATGATTAATCTCATGAGCATGTTCACAACTATGCAGCTGCATATATGCATTTGTAATCACATCGCAAGAGCACATATGTCGTATGTGTGCCCAACCACTGAATCCGGCCAATCCGTGAAACTGTCAAACTAGTGGTTAGGCCGACTAAATTTCATCACGGCAATCATGTTATCTGACAGAGTCAAACACCTACAAAGCATTGTGGATATGTTACCTCGCAAAGCAGTACCGGTGTTAAGTTGCTGAGATGACCGCGCTATCGGTAGTATTTATATCTCTCGCATGTACAAGGCAGAAAACGACGACTATCCACAGAACCACGACAGGCTCGAAACACAAAATGCAACGGTCAAGCCGCAAGATTAAGTATTCAAGCGTATTCAAAACGCATTCTGTTGAATATGCCTCGGATCCAAGACTTAAGATTCAAGATGCAGGGCAAAGTTCTCCCTGGCACCTTGAATCTTGAATCTTGGATCCGAGGCGTATTCAACATAATACGTTTTGAATACGTTTGAATACGCCCTATCTTGGTCCGCGGCGAGAGTTTTGCATTTAAAGATAAGGAAGAAACATACGATCTACAGGCACTCCCCCGATCCCATTAACCCACGCAGTTCTGCAGCTGAGATTTCGGAGAAACGCATGGAAACATCCGAATCATTTCCGAATCATTTTGATTCGGGCCCGGATCCAAGATCCAAGATTGCACAGAGATCTTGTGGGTGCAGTCTTGGATCCGACCCTCACCCGAATCGTCCGAATCGTTTCCGAATCACTTTGATTCGGGCCCGGCCCGGATCCAAGATCCAAGATTTCCCAGGGGTCTTGCCAAGGAATCTTGGATCCAATGGGTGAGCGTCGGATCTAAGATTCCCTGGCAAGACCTCTGGGAAATCTTGGATCTTGGATCCGGGCCGGGCCCGAATCAAAGTGATTCGGAAATGATTCGGATGATTCGGATGAGGGTCGGATCCAAGATTGCCCGCGCAAGACCTCTGGGCAATGATTGATCTTGGATCCAGCGCCGGGCCCGAATCAAAATGATTTGGATGATTCGGGGCTATTTTGAAGGGAACCCGCCAAAGACATGAGCGAAGAACGTTACAATCTGCACGCACTCCCCCCAATTTCAAACTCCCACGCCATCCCGGACCTGGTATTTAGAAGAAAGGCCCACGCCATCCCGAACCTGGTATTTAGGAGAAAGGCTTGGGGACAAAGGGGATCCCACGGACAAACTGTGATTTAGAAGAAAGGCGTGGGTACATGGGGGGTACCATAGATATATATATATATATATATATATGTATATACAGGATACAGGATATAGGAATGATCATGAAACTGGCTTCCCACAGCCTCATAGACCCGAGTGCAGTACAGGTAGTGCGAGATGACCGCAGTAGATCCGGATGCCCACCGAGGTGACGGCGAGCTGTCCAACGACGCAACATCCGACAGTGAGTAGTTCTGCCTGGCCCACCGAAGCTCCATGTGGGAGTTTCCGAAAATCGGGGATCCTAATAGAGCACCCTAAATAGTAGGATCTTCATTACAAGGATTCCAAAACGAGGTATCCCTAATTTTCGGGAACTCCCACGTAATGCTAGCACGATTATTGTCATTCTTCGGCAAAAGCCCTTAGTTATGAGTAAGGCTATGACAATTAGCATGAGCCCCTGCGTGAGCCAAGGTTCTAGATTGTATCCCCCAGCATGAGTTTTTCTGGCCTTACAACTTGGCAGTTACAAGAGCATTAGGCTCTACGGCAGTCCTGATCTTCTGTGGGCTAGGTGGCCGGAAGGCCATCGATACCTTGAGTCGAGATGCCTGGGAGCGTTCGCTCGAAAACGTTGTCGCAGAGCCCCGACTTCAACTACCCGAAGTTTTCGGGTGCAGCACCTCCAACAGGAGCTAAGGACCTAGTGACCCTACCTATAGTCTCCAGTGTAGTTCCTTCTTCTGGTTTAACCAATCTTATATTATGGATCCCAAAAGGAACTACAATGGAGACTATATAGTTAAATCATTAAAACCTTTAAAAACCCATAGCCATGAAGAACCTAGAGCCGCAAGCTTCACCCAGACCCTTGAATGGCCCTACCCAGAGAGCCCAATACCCCTTAATTAAGGAATATGGCTTAAATCATAACATGAAGCCCCTAATGATTTAAGGTATATTCCTTAATTAAGGGGTATTGGGCTCTCTGGGTAAGCCTTTGACTCCATAAGCCCATACGAGCATACTGGCATTCAGCGCTCCAAGAACGATCAAGGGTGAGCATCATGAGTTCAGGGTTTAGGCACAAGTCCTGAGGCAAAAAGGGGTTTAGGGTTTAGAGTCATGAGATTCCCCGAAATGGGTGGTTGTAAAAATCATGGTCCCTTTTTGGGTCCCTATTATGATACGGCACCGGATATTTAGGGTACTCAAAAAAGAGGACCTTAATTTTGACAAGTACCCAAATGTGGTTTGGTTGAAAGTAAGAAAGGATTCACTTCTGATGTTTAACCTGGCATGCCCTGTGCAGCCTTTTAGGAGTTCGATTCGACACCCTCACCAACCCCGTTTGTGGGAGTTTCCGAAAATTAGGGGTGTCAGATTTTTGGGGTCCTTATCATAAGGATCCTATCTATTCTAGGGTACTCTATTGCTGTTCCCTATTTTCGGAAACTCCCATATAACATCACCCTAAACCCTAAAACCCTACTATATAATATCACCCTATACCCTAAAACCCTACTATATAATATCACCCTAAACCCTAAAACCCTACTATATAAGATCACCCTAAACCCTATAAGCCCTAATACCAGAGGGTGTTTATGAAGACTGGCGAAGCGTGCAGAGGTCTGCTCGAATTGCGGTTCCGGCCGATATCTTGAGGACGGCCCCCGGCACTGGGTTTTTATAGGGTTTAGTCATGGATTTAGTTAGGGTTTAGGGATGGGTTCAGGGTTTAGGGATGGGTTCAGGGTTTAGGGATGGGTTTAGGGTTTAGGGATGGGTTTAGGGTTTAGGGATGGGTTCAGGGTTTAGGGATGGGTTTAGGGTTTAGGGATGGGTTTGGGGTTAAGGGTTTGCAGCCGGAGGAGATGCCTTGCTCTCTTAAACCGGATGTTGCTTTCCTGGGGCCTGAAAACAAGGATCTTGCAATCCAGGCTACCTCTTTTGCCTGAATACCCCGTGCTACACTATGCTTGGAGCGGGTTGTGCGTTTGGAGTCTTTGGGGCTTCAGCGCTGGAGTATTGAGAGTGTCAGCTACGCATGTGACAGTGGCGTGCTGCAGGTCGATAGCACACTACCATGTTCTTGGAATGATGCACCGAATCCTGGAATCCAACGCTGAATTTCCCAGGACACTTTGTAGGAGTTCGGGGCCGAGCACCCCTTCGTGCCAGACTGATTGCGCAAGTTCTAGTGTGTTGTTTCAACCTGGCGAAGCTTAGTCAACCAAAGTCTTACAAATACTGGCAGAGGTACGCAGTTACAGTAGTTGCATGTCCCGCAGACATAGTTCAATCACTGACTTCTCGGACTTCTCGAGGACACCGCAGCCACAAGCGCCGCGCAGTGCTTGTCCTGCCCAGCGGGGACAGCTACTTCACGCATGGGTTTCAGGTGTAATGCGATCAGAAAGGCTTCTTCGACAAGGCAAATTTGCTGGACACAACGCCACACCTAGAATCCCGATTTTGTGAAGCTTGGATTTTTGTTTTACTTGTCTTTTGTCGGCCGCCCGGAACCAGATGAAGTGGTCAAAGCAATCAAGATGGGCTGACGCTTTGGTGCCCTCATTTTCCCTTAACCCAAAAAACTCCAAACCATTCCCAACCCCCACCCGCGGCTGCCTCTTCCTTGAGGCTTCGACATCAGGATCCTCACAGTGCAGCCTTTGTGGCTGGGCAAGTCGCACCATCCATGCGGTACTATAGGGGCCTAAATCATTACCTTATACTATTTTTTGGGGGGTTCCCGATGATGAATATAGTATAATCTTTTGGGCCCCAAACTCTATTCTAAGTTTTGAGGCTATATTGTAGAGACTGTTCGGTTACACTTTCTATGCTCCAGCCTCGCAAACAAAGCTGCCGCAGCTTCACTTCAGTCGCTACAAGATGGCTTCTGCAATTTCTGCGGTGCGGTATTTGGTATTGATGATCCGGGCCCGCTTCACAGAAGCCTCCGGCATAACCCTTCCAGATGTCTTACTCCGGACGCAAGCTGAATCTATCTGTTCTATCCAACCCCGAGATGCCATCAGTTTCCTGTTTCGAGCTAAACCCTGAACCCTAAACCCTAATTACCTAATTAAGCTAGCGAGGCCATTCTTCGAGCTTAAAGGATCGCTTCCTAGGCTCCCGCGGCCGCTATTCATCTGCCGATGGTGTCCTGACTTGCGTGGCGAAGGGCCGGGTTTTGAGGATTTTGAAGGCTTGGATGCGAAGGGTTTTGCTTGGGTTCTATCAGGAAACTAAACGAAGTTTTGTGAGACAGATGCATCGGTGTGCCACGATGCATGGCTATAGACTATAGGTGTTGAAGACCTGGGCCAGACATGTTCTTGGTTGGTCTGGGAGTTTACGTAGACCTTCCGAGCCCACCCCAGAAGAAATGTTAGAGGTTCCATCGTAAGAGCAAGGATTGCATTTAGCTTCGGAACACAATTTTATTCAATTCTGCAGACCATGGGCCATGGTAAGAACCCTGATCACACAATCATCCCTGCTTGAAACATAGGTTTCACCAACAAGAACCTCGCCCGGCATGTCCGAGTGTGATCGCCGAACCTCATATCGCAGACTGGCTTGAGTCCAAGGTTCGCCCGAGTGTCGTCGCTGCCCCCTTGTAGCGCCTGCGGTTGATGCCGACGGCGCCATGGGCCGCTTTGTCTTGCATCTGCTCCCCCAAAGGAACCCTCAGCCCAGAACGCCGCCAGAACGCTGCCAAACCGCTTCCATAGTGAATATATGAACAGAGTCTTAGTCTTTGCAGCTGTCGAAAGCAGTTATACCCATGGCAGCGTGTATGTCTATTTTACGTGTGTATAGACACGTGGACTCCTTCATCTAGGGGTGCGACTGCGTGTGTGTGTATGTGTGTGTGTGTGTGTTTGTGTGTGTGTGTGTGTGTGTGTTTGTACATGTTCATTGAAAGCAGCGTGCATTTTTAACATCAAAGTAGTAGACTTCTTCCTGTGACCACCAAAGGATGGACATGTGAAGCGAAGTGTGGCTGCGATCGAAAGGAACATTTCCCTTACGTCGGGTGTACGGTTTCTCAGACCTCAAGCTGCCACAAATCCCCAGGCTCGTCGTTTCTCAAGCAAAGCCTATTGAATCGCTATGCCGCCCTGAACCCTGAAATCTGCTACGGTCTCAGCCCCCAATCGCCCCGTTGTCTGAGCCCCTCATCCATGAAACCCTCATGTCTCCCTTCAGATTCTCCAGTCCTTATAACCTTTGCCCTCTTTGCAATCCGATGTCGAGCAAGCCTTACCCTTGCAAAGTCTGGACCGACGGTAGTATAATTGAGGCCTGAATGCTGGGTATGGCAAAGACTATGAGAATGTAGCAATATGTGGCCGTAAGTCTGCTCGAAGCCCGAGGCAAACTTGAAAAGTAAATCTAGGTACTCAGGACCTCGCACTGAGCTCTCTGCACATCTCTGCACTCTAAGCCCCTGTCCCATAGGCCCTCAGATACCTCATGCCCTAAAGCCTAAACCGAATAGGCTATGCGCCCCATAATACGGCCCCGACCCAAAAGGCGACTGTGGTACAGTACCTTTTTGGGTGGGGTCCTTATAATAAGGATCCTGCTATTTAGGGTTACGGCCTATAGGCTCCTAAAAAGGCGGTTGTGGTACCTTTTTTATGGGGGTCCTTAGAATAAGGATCCGACTATTTAGGGTTACGCCCCAAAAGGGCCCCAAGATACCTTACCATAAGCCCTGGACCCAAAAGGCGATCCCTATACGCCCCAAAAGGGCCCCAAAGTAGTTCCTTTCTGGGATTACCTTGTAGGATTCTATATACGAACCCCCAAAAAGGAACTACGGTTGATGATATAAATCCTGCATTACCTTAAGGACCCTAAACTATGGGAATTATAGTGAATTCCTTATTATGGGTCATGCAGGATTTATATCATCAACCGTACTATGGGGCCTTAGGGTATGGGTATGGCCCCAAGAGACCCTTGAAAGCTCCAGCTGATCGGAGACCCGAGGATGTTGCCCCTCGAGCTCGGATTCCTGGCCCGATGACGGAGACCTCATGTCCCTGGCTGAGTCTTTAGGGTTTAGCGGGGTTTCCGGGTTTGGGAGTTTAGGGGTTTCGGGTTTGGGAGTTTCGGGTTTGGGAGTTTAAGGGTTTATTGTGTTAGGGGTTTCGGGTTTGGGAGTTTAGGGGTTTCGGGTTTGGGAGTTTCGGGTTTGGGAGTTTAAGGGTTTATTGTGTTAGGGGTTTCGGGTTTGGGAGTTTAGGGGTTTCGGGTTTGGGAGTTTCGGGTTTGGGAGTTTAGGAGTTCAGGGGTTTGGGGTTTAGGCTTGTGTTTGTCGCATGCGCCTTCCTTTTCTGAGCGGAGGGAGGGTATTGGAAAAGGGGGTGGTTCGGATGAACAGCTTGCAGCGGGAGATCGCCAAAGGAAAGAGCGTCCGGCTTACTTACAATGGCCAGACTGTTTGTCAAAGGTAGTGTCACCAGCGCATCTCTGCTGATATTCGACAATTTGTATATGTATGTGCATATGTGTGTATGTATGTAAAAATGTATGCATGCATGTGTATGTATGTATGTCTGTCTGTAGATGTGTATATATATATACACACACTTACATATCTACAGCTATATATATACACACGTACAAATATATATATATATATATATATATATACACACACACAAATTTATGTATTCATAGTTGTGCGTATCTGCTATTCTGTATCTATGCTGCCATGGGCAACACTTTCCCCCAGCTTCGGTTTGCTCCTTGCGGACCTGCCGCCCTGGATTTTAGATGCTTTGGGCCTTAATAATCATTATAAAGAGTGTTGTTTTTTATCTTTTTTTTGAGGGAGGGGGGGGTGTGCCTGAGAATAATTATAGCGGAGTGGTTCTTATCATAATTACAGCACAATTATGGTTCCCTACTATAAGTATAGTGCAACGGTTCCTTCCAACGGTTCCTTCATTGTAAGTATAGCATAATATACCACCAAACCCAATTTGAGTATTAAGGCCTCTACGTTAGATGGTTTAGGGCTTTCGGCATTGGCATGAGAAGCTTGAAGATCGGAGAAACATCCGGCAGATAACTGGCCACCTCAAGACGGACGAGCTCCTGCCCAATGAGAGAACACTCCATCCATCTCTCTGTGTTCTTCTCTGTCTCTCTCTCTTTATCTCTCTCTCTCTCTCTCGCCCTTCGTTTCTACATTTAAACGACATGTATGTAAAATTTGTGTGTGTATATATATAAATGTATATATACCCATATATTTATACGGATGCACTGACCGACTGGCATGCAGACATACCTGTTATGTTATAGAGACCCCTACATCGCCATGAACCCAAAGCCACACATCGTAGCTCTGGACCCAAGGTTGAGCATGCCTCCAGGGAAGATGCTCACAGAGGTCCATGCGGTCGGTGCTTGCGAGGCAGGATGTAGTGTCACTACAAGGTTATGACGCTTACTACAACCTTGGCTAGAGGTACTCCAAGGGTACCATGCGGGGATACTATAGGGGTACTTTAGAAAGTAAGTGGCCCACTTCGGTCCATAGAGCCGTAGTAGACCAACAAACATAAGGCCGTACTTGGGGGCGTGGGGTCGAGAAGTGAGTACTGATATCCCCTCATGAACCGAATTTGACTAATTGCGCCTCTGTGTTCAACAGCTATGGGTTTCTTGAAACATAGTCAGAGCCTGTCGGTTTGTAGTAGGAGCTGACATGAGTAAATGTGGATCGGTAGAATTGAAGTAACCCACATGAACTTCAATAGTCTTATGTGTACCCGAAAAGGGTTACATAAAGCCCCTTAAACCGTTATAACCCCTAAAGCCCCTAAGCCCCTCGAGCCTTAAGCCGGCCAAGGACAGATATCCTAAAGCCAGGCTTTGAGCCCCCACTTGTTACACTATGCCTAATATGGCTTTACATTTATACTCTAATACTGTTGTATGTCATGGTACTTAGATTATGTGCATCTTGCCACACTTTGTTGCAGTATGTTTTGTTATAGCATATTAGCGTATGCTAGTCTAATTTGCTAAGTTTACCAGACTACATTAGCCTGAGAGACAGACCCAGAAGCCTATGTTCCATTGGATCATGGCGATAAAGCCCAGCAGCCAAGCCGAAGCCTTCTTGCATTCGTGCACCCAGCGCCACCAGCAAGCTGAAATGGAGAGATCCGCATGGTTTCCCTCGAATAATCGCTGAAGCCCTCATCCCAACGACACCCTGCCACAGGACGACATTGACCCGGAGGACTCAGTAGGGTTCAGCGTCTGCTGAGGTTCAACTGCAACTATCGTAGATCATCGTCCCCTTGCTTGGTCCCCCGTGGTTCAAGACAGTTACGAAAGCAGGGGGGAAGCAGGCTCGCGCGTGAGATGTTGACGGCTTGCAGATGCTTGTTGTAGTACTGAAGGTGTTGTTGGTTGGCACGCCGTACATACATGCCTACATGCATACATACACACGAATAATTAAATACATGTAAATACATATAACCCTGGTGTCGTGAGCTGGCAACCACGGCTGCGACTGCGGAACAGAGAAGTGTTGCACTTGTGACGTCACCAGTGCGACCCTCCCTGGACAATACAGCAGTCAAGAGGGCCCAGCCTGAGACGTGTATATGCAGTACTGAGCTGGTAGGTCGCGTGATTGGGCATGTAGGTCGAAGCTCGAGTGATCGCTCGTAGGCGATAGGGATGGCTTGTAGAGTGTTAATGCGCGCCTGGTGAATATGCCGGCTAAGATGCCAACGAGCATACTGGGACTTGAGATCCTCGCCAAGCCTTGTCCGAGAGTGAGTGCTGAAACCCTAGTTTCATGCGCTTACAGTGCAGGATCCCACAACGGACGACCTTGTGATCCGAACCAGCCGCCCTCTTTTCGAGGGCACAAACTCGCTGGCCTTTGCCACAATCCGGCCGTCAGGCGGGGTCGATAGAGTGGGGCCTCAAGGGGTACAAGTGCCTGCACGTGACCCAAGACAGCGCATGTTGAGCTGCTTAGTCCGCAACACGCACGGCACTGGATTGTATTAAAGGAAGCCCTCCGCCATATTTTCGAACTCTTTGAAGCCGAAACTCTGCACCTATGCCTCGAACAGTGTTTGGTTGAATCACCGTTGCGTGAGTCCCAGAAAGTGGGTGACCACAAGAGTAAGATCCTGCATAGCGCAGCAGGACCTCAAGTAAAGTACACCCGCCAAACACAGATTTGCATCGTTAAGACAAGTTTGCGTACATAATTTAGATTTAACATCACACGGTTCAGATGAGGTGCAGCATCGATTTCTACAAGTCTTTCATGATACGAAAAGGTGTGCAGTGCAAACAGTGATACTCGTAAGAACGGTAAACACCATTCAGATGCATGCACAGGCATATCATATGTCATATGCACATGTATAGGTATTATGTATATGTATTTATGCGCGCTTTTATGTATGCATGCATGCATGTGTAGTTGTTTGCTTGTTTGTTTAGACACTGATACATACATACATATACATATATACAGATATGCACAATCAAAGGAACATGTAATGTAGACAAGCATTAGTATATAAATCTGCATACTGGTGTTTTGTGTGTGTTATTTGTTCCCTATTCCCGAAGTCATGGAAGCAAGAGGCATCCACAGCTGCGTGCGTTTGGAGTGCGGCTACAACAACACCTGCCTCCTGGATGCTCCAGAAAGTTTGCCGGAATCTACAGACTTCGTGGGAGAGTTACACCCTGCAAGGCTTTAGGGTTCCACTTCACTTACACAACCTTAAACCCTAAACCCTGAACCCCTACAGCTTCCGCTTCATTTACAGATTGGGGCCGTGTAGAAGCTCCCCTAGTCTGGAGGCCCTTGGGTTCTTGTTTCGAATTGTCTTCTCCCAGAGCTCCTATACCCAGACCTTCCAATATCCCTTGGTAAATCAAGGAAAATGCCTTAAACCATATTCGGCATCCTACTACGACTTAGAGTATATTATATATTCCTTAAGGGATAGTGGAAGGTCTGGGTAGCATCTCTGTGGCCGCAAAATATACGGAGGGCAGGACTTTGATTCTTTCCGTGTTCCGAGCGCGCGGTTCGCTTCAAAGCAACGGTCAAGGCTCATCTACTCTCCATCTGAACACTACTTCTGCAACAGTATGAGTTAATGAAATGGCATGACTCTAGCATGCCCAACCAAGCGGCAGCCATGACAGAAGGATGAGGCCAAGGCGAACACCACGCCTAGATCTTTCTGTGGATCTCCAAACCTGAAACCTACGAAGGCACACACCTGATGCCCGAGACCGGCGACTTCATGTGCTTCGGCAAGTCAAAGTTCGGGAAAGTAACGATGCTCCCATCGAATGATTTTGCTGCTGCCTCAAGTCTAAAGTCTTGCTCGCCCCTCCTGGATCTTCGAATCATCGATTTGGATCTTGCGACCTTCATTTGCAGGCAATGGTCGCCCTTCTTTTCTTCCGTTGAGAAGTTGCCTTCCAAAGCTGTTTGACGAGGTTGAGGCCATTAGTTGTACAGTTGTACAAGGTCCTCGCATCGAGCTGCAGCTTCTTCAGTAAGTGTATGAGAGGAGTCCTAACAATTACCTCTACTATTTTGGGGGTTCCTTATTGTAATCATAGTACAATGGGCTCCAAAACCCTATTCTAATCATTAAGGCCCCTATATTAAATCCTTATGATAGCCCTTATAGTGGCCCTTATAAATAGACCCCTTTAAAGGAACCCCCTTTTCTAATCATTAAGGCCCTGATATTAGACAGCATCTCGAAGCACTGCAAGCGTTTCAAGCTGATGGGTGGTTGTCAAAATTATAGTCCCTTTTTGGGGTACCCTGAATTTTGGGTGCCGTACTATAATAGGGACCCAAAAAGGGGCCATAATTTTGACAACCACCCTGACAGATGAGGCCGGGCCTCTTCCTGCAGGCAGTTCGCTGTGAGATGTGGGAATTTCCGAGAATTAGGGGGCACCTTATTTTGGGCTCCTTATAATAAGGATCCTATTATTTGGGGTGCTACATGAGGGTCCCCTATTTTGGGAACCTCCCACTTCCGTTCCTAGGGACTCCGAAACCCTTGAAAACAGGAACAACATGAAGAATTATGAAGGTTTAGGGGGCTTGTTCAGTCTTGTGTGGTGTGAACTAAGGGTTATACTTCTAAACTTACAGATAAAGGGTATAAGGTATGTTTCTGAGTGAAGGAGTCTAGCTCTATATTACTTCATTTTTGGGTTTAGGGTTCAGGCTTGGCTTTGGAGTCTCTGGGTTCTGCGAAGCACGAGTCTGGTGTGTGCTTTGGGGTTACAGGCTGGCTTTATGGACTTGCGCTCGAGGCTTCAAGTGTTGGGTCGTTGTCAAAATTAGGGTCCCTTTTTGGGCCCTTAATATAATACGGCACCTAATATTTAGGGTGCCCAAAAAGGGACCATAATTTTTGACAACTACCCTGTTAGGTTTCGGCAAGTTGGGCCGGCGATGCTGTGGGTGAAGGTTTCTCTCACCTTTGGATTTGTTCTTTGAGGTGCTTGACGTTTCTTCTGAGTTCAAGGCGAAAAGGCTCGTATTCCTGTGAGTGGTGGCTTTGCTTAGTTGCATACGGTTGTAGTCATGAAGAGTATTATGGTATAGAGAACCTGGGGTAGCAACTCAGGATGGGCAGGCGACAGCAACAGGGGCCCTAATTGATTCAGAAGGGTTTGCGTGATCTACTGCATTACTATAATTCTACAACGTAGTAACCTTACTTAAACAATGTTAACACCTTTTGTTATAGTCTTGACTACCGTTATATTGCCAGCACACGAGCGCACTTATGTTGAGCTTCGCCCAGGGTCATGCGTTTCCGGTAGAAGGGGGCATGAGAATCCGAGGAATCTGCCTGCCTTCGGCCCGAAACGATTTTTTTGTGGTAAGCAATACTACAATACACTTGAATACCACCATACGATCATATGCTTCATATTCCGCAATCGAAGTGTGCTCTCGTATTCCGGCATGAGACTATACTATGATATTCCCTAACAGGACTTAACCAGACTATATACCCGACCTTCTGTTCAAATGAAGGCTTGTACTCGTGGAACATCCCCGAAACTCCGGCTTCACCCAGTAATAGATCCCTTATAGACTATAGACTCTTTTACAGGAGCCCTATTCTAATTATTAAGGCCCTATCCCAGACCCCCGGAAAAATCTAGAACGTAGATCCCCTAATTTGGAGCCCTATACTACTAAGGGTACTTTATAGGAACCCCCATTAAGGGATCTACTTTTTGGATCCTCCCGGGGAGCCCTTCCGAATGTCAAAGAGCGGAGGCCTCGGCAAGTGTGCGGGTCCTGACGCTGGCCACTGGAGGTGGGCATCACACAGTCACAATCACCGCGTTAGCATGTGATGACCGTACGTAGTCGTAATCATAGTAGTAGCACTTACAATAACCACAATACCAACAAAGGCACTAACAAGAACAATAATGAAAAACAGCAACTTCAATTTTAATGCTGAACTTCGGTTTGTGTAGAAGCATCGCATGTGCCGACTCATGGACCTGCCTTGTCTGCCTGGGCTTGCGATGCTGGAGCCGAAAATAAAACCCTCAGCCCTGACAAAGGGGTAAGGGTTTATAGGGCTTATGGTGTTTATAAGGTTTTGGGGTTTAGGATTAAACACGGAGGCTCCGTGACGACGTTCCAGTGCCCGAACACTGTGAGAATTGGCTTTGTCGGCTTCGGCTGTGAGCCGGGCACGATCCTGATGCCACCTGTCTTCATGGTTTGAGAGTTGTTCGATAGGGTTTTGCGTTTTGGAGCGCTGGTGTTCAGGGTTTTGGCTTGTGTAGTTGGCCTTGCGGTTCAGGAGTCCGATGTTTGGGTTTCAGGTTTTTCCGATGGAGGGTTTAGTGTAGATCGTTCCAGATCTGAAACCAAAGGCATGATGTTTCTGCACAATTTCAAGACCGGCCCCTCTCTTCTCTTTTTCTCTCTTTCAGATGGTAGCAGTAGTTCGACGGAAGCCGGAACCCCTTTGACCATGAATGAGAGATGAAACCAGAGAAGTAAGCACTACAACTAAACCGTCTGCAGCAAAACCTCAGCGTGGTGTAGGGTCGAGAAAGCAGCTTATGTTGATTCTTTCGCGTCGAGCCGGAGCAATCACCAACCACCTGGACCTGGGGAGTTATGTCATCTTGAATACTCATAGAGGACATTACAGAAGAAGCGGTTGAAAGCCTGCGAACCAGCCCAGTTCGAGGGCGAATACCGTCGCAGAGAGACATAATCCTTCTGTCCTCCACTCGGTACCATACCACGGTCGGCCGTCTTGAAAAAGTAGGCAACAACAAGCCTTTCGAAGCAAAGAGCCATAAGACTCGGGGAATGCAGGTTTGCCCTGGCACATTTGTTCGTGGTGTGCGCTACCATCCTGCTTGTCCGGAGCTTACACCGCCGCTTCCTTCCGAGTTCCGAGGTTGGATCTGCGAGAGCATCATAGCAGATGCGGGGATACCTCTGTTGCGTCACTCGTGCGAAGGTAGCGTTGTGATCATGGCCACTACATAATGACCAGTGCTACACTTGTCCAGAGTTCTTCTTCGCACTATCCTCCTCAAAAGATCCATGCGCAGAGCAACCACAAGCACTCGAGGAGGAGAATTCATCTGACAGATCGCCGGGACTTGAAGACTGCATTCAAATGAAAAAAGCATGGCGTGCTTGGTTCTCAGGCCATTTTATTTGAGTTGCTGCTGCGAAGGCGCGTGGATGTGACTTGGCCAACCGCTCTAAATGTACCTCTTGCAGCTTGACTCTCTGCATGCCCATGAAGGTTCCCGAAATCGTCCCAGAAGACTCGGCCAGCTTGCGCCAGTGATGGGGCGTGGTAGCCGAAAGTGTCGGGTGATCTTCGCCACGAGAGGCATATCGTTGAACCGAGCGACACGTCACAGATTTGTGCACTTCACGTTTCAAATTAACCTTGAATAGACCCTTGGCAGCAACAACGCAGAAATGGCCCAGGTTTTTGTGGAGCTCGCCCTGAACGTGTCGACCCGCGATCGTTCCGCGGAGATTACGACACTGCCAGCAGTTTCCGAACCTTGGAATACAGCAATCATGCGCTCCACTCTGCCCTGCTATGCCATAAGATGCTTTACTTTACGATGCCCGACTACTATGCTGGAATACATCGCGCATGCTCCGCATTGTGCAGCGTCTGGACAGGTTAGCCGCTCAGTGCGTGTCTTCGACCCGGCTCAAATGACAAAGACAGAACCAAAAGCAGTGAGGCACCTAGAACCTCAGGACCTAAACCTACACCTTCTACTGTTCTACGCTGTCGTCTCATGGATCCTTTAAGGCCCAGTTCACCTCCAGAGTGAGACCACAAGAAGCCTTTCGCTCGGGAGAGATTCTGAGCACGAGCCCACATCGGGAGTCAGACTCGATGAAGCTGGTTCATTCCTGGTTTCCGGCCTTGCCGTTCTAGTAACTATCCGAAAACGCATGATCCCGACGAACTCAAGTCCCCTTTCTCTAGCCGCGCATCCCTAAGTCTGTCCTCCGGGTCCAACCCTAAACCCCTAAACCCCTAAACCCTGAACTCTAAACCAGAGGGCCATGGCAGAGCCCAGCGCCAAGAGGCAAAGGCTTGAGGAAGCCAAAGACCCGAAAGCACCGGCAAGTGCCTGCGATGTCGCCACGCCTCAAAAAGTCTCCAAAGGGGGCACGAAAGAGGCGGTGGTGCAAAACTACGTGGACCTCCTCAAGGCCCAGCAAACACGAGTGGTTAAGTTCCCCTCGCTTCTTTCGGAAGCAGACCTTCAGCAGGTTTTGAACTGCCATCGTGCCGTCCTCGACTCTGGCGACCCTGCAGTGACCAACCCACAGAACCGCCAGCACAAGAGGAAGCGCTGTTTGTTCCTACATGGCCAGTCGGTGCCAGAGCAGGGCCAGCTGCTGAGCAGAGCACCACAGGTTCTTCGAAAGATGCTGCGAGCGGCCGTCTCCGCGCAGCAGCAGGGTCAGTGGGGCAGCGCAGAACCGGACCCAGCAGGCAGCGAGGATAAGAACTCTGCACTGTCAGGCATCGACGTCCGGCGCTGCTCGATTCGTGTGGTGGAGCTCTGGGAATACGAATCTGGAGGTGGCCTCGTCGATGACTACCATTTCGATGCAGGGAGCATCGTCACCATCGTCGGCTTGGTTAATGACAAGGAGGAGTTCACAGGCGGCAAGTTTCAGACAAAGGAGCCGGATGGCCACCTCCAGACTCATGAGTTGTCCAAGGGTGACGTTATCTGCTTCGTTTCCCACAAGTACCACAGCATCACGCCAGTCACTTCAGGAAAGCGCCAGGCCCTGGTAGTGGAACTTTGGGAGGGGGGTCTTCCAATGTGGTGTCGCTGACTTCCAGAACGGCGATCAAAGGTCCTGCCAGTAGTGCAGAACGATTGACAAATTGCACCTTTATCATATACGCACATGTGTATAGATGTACACAACTAAAGAACTGAAATACAACAAAACTATATACACCTTTATTGATTCGTTCATTCAACAACGGATATATATATATATATGTATATTCAGATGAATAGATATGTCAGGTAGATAATTGTGTGCATTCATGCGCGCATGATTGGCTGCAAAGCTCGAGTGATGCACTCTGCGTGACCAAAAAGTTTCCTTCCATTTGCACAGGAGCCGGAAACCTGGCACTGATCGAGAGAGCCCGGTTTGCATTATCTTCGAATCGTGTATAGCGGGCCTCCAACGGAGCCAGCACAAACTTCAGCAACGCACCGTGCAAGGCCGAAAGCATGTCTACCTGCCCACCTCCCTCATCCTCCCTCCCCCCCCGTGCCTGCCTCCTATCTACATACAGACGAAGAAACAAACATACATTCGTGCCCGCGTGCGCGCGAGCATGCACACACACCCACACACCTGCACTTGCACTTGCGTACGTGCACAGGTGCCAGCATACACACCAGCTCCGAGAGCGTTGTCCCTGCCATGGCCGAATGCTTTGAGCATGCGCTTCGGTGAGCAATCGCCGGGCAGCCCTGGCAGCCGCACGTCCTGTTTCCGAGGACGTTTCGGATGAGGGTGAATGGTTTTGTGTGGCTGAGAGGGTTCACTATTGAGTATGTGGGAAAAGTAGTAGCTCAGTAGAGCCCAAGCTTCGTGCATAGAGTTTTGGGCTTATAGGGTCTACATTGCGTTACAGGACGTACGTAGTGTTTCAGGGGGCAAGAAGGGCTTGGCACGTGTTGTTTCTTTTGTCCCTCTTCCCTCTACCAGGTTCACTTGATTCCCGGATTCGGATTGCTGAGGAAGCAGCACTGGAACAACCTGATAATTATGAGCAGAAAGACTGGGGATGGGAGGGTTGACTATTGCACACATCGCAGTGCACGCAACACCTGGACGAGGAAATAGGATGCCTTTCCAAAACCGGGGCAGTTTTGACGATTTCAGGTTTCTCAGGTTTCCGAAGCCCCTGGCGTTGAAGTCCAGAGTAGTTTCAGAGCCGCAAACCTCGAGCTATCACCATGTCTTGGCCCACTGTGTGATACTGTGTCCGATCTCCTACTTGTTCGCACATCTTGCAGACGCAGCGAAACTTCAAAACCAGGTCAGCAACGGTCGCATAAGCCCTGCCTGTGTATGCAAGCATGAGACTTCTAGCAGGTCTCGCAAGCTGATTCTTTCCTTTCCAAGAGTTGCTTCATGACTCACTCCTCCGTCAGAGAATAGCCGTCGAGGCAAAAAACGGTTCGCCTTCGCTGGTTTTTTGTTCTACACTTAAGGGCCCGCTCGTTTTACGACTATACTAAGCAATACATATCACTGTGCCCATTGCTTGTCGCACTGCAGCCCGAAGCACCAGTCTAGCTTAAGCGTGTGCCCATCTAAGGCGATGAGGACGAAAGCGAGGACTCGCGATGAATTCCGTGGATTCGCGGGCTCGAGTTTGCAAGAGCGTAACATTGACAGTGTACATATGCTTACAAACACAAGCTGTTTCATGGCACGCCGACGTGCGGTATTCTGTCGAGGCTTGAATCCTCGCAGGGGAGGGGTGCATCTTGAATTGAGAGCCCTGCTCTAGCCTTGAATTGGCTAATTCAAACATGCCCAATATAGGGGCCTTAATAATTACATATACTCTTTTGGGGGGTTCCTTCTTATAATTAAACCATAATGGGCCCCAAAACCCTATTGAAATTTTTAAGGCCCACCCTATATTGACTTGGAATCTTGCTGAGCGATCCATTCCGTCCGAAGCAAAGAACTCCAGACGTTGAACATCTGGACTGTCAGGTCCCGTCCAACTTCTTGCGTTTTCTTGTGTTGCTAAACTCTGGACCTTAATTAAACCCAAGGTCCGAGTGTGAGCGCCGAAACCCCAAGGCCTGAAGTTTAGACATAGACCGAGCTGACCTTGCTTCGGCACCCGGGGATTCGGAGCAACGGGTGATTGTTTGAGAGGCATATGGCAGGATGACGATTTCGGAGCCTTGATCAATGCATGCATTCCGCAATCGTTTTGCGCACATGCTGTTTCGTAGCAATTTCAAAGACTTGTTGTTCACAGCTTCCTGCATCCCAGCATTCCATCGACCCATATGTTCTTTCTAAGTCAACCTTTACCACAGAACGGACTTCATGCAGGATGAGCTGCTGCTGCCACGAGCACTGAAAGGGCGTGTTGGGCCGACGAAGCGCGCTTCATTTTGCATTGCTTGCATTGGAGATCCTCAGCCCAAACATTCGCACGATTTGGGCTGGAGAGCGCGAGCGTATAGTCGCTCCATAAGTACAGAGATTCTGCAGGGATGATACGTGTAAAGCTACTTTGGAAGCTCTTGTGTGCCTCAAGCTCAGGGCCTGGAAGATGACCCCAGCAAAGCTTGCTTTGTGTTCCATATGTCGATATTTCAGCTCAGGCAGTTTGCCTTGAAGAGTCGCGAGCAAAGATAGATAATGCCAATGGATCTTCAGGGTGCTTCTGAAGCCCGGAGCTGAGCCTTGCACAAGGTCGAAAGCTGTGCAGACAAGTAGTGGCTGTACCGGCTCTGTCTTGAGTCGGAACTCAAGAGACATTGAAGATGTGCCCGTGCAATCCCCGCACGATTGCAGCTTTTCTAGCGAACTGGCTTTCGTATCACGAGTCCGAGGTCAGCGCTTGCGTGGGCCTTGGGGCAGTTGTCCTGCAAAGCCGCGGGCAGAGTCTGAGCGGATCACTACTGAAAGACATAACAGGCATGATATTAACAACGCAAATAATGCTAATCGTAATCATAACAAGAGTAGTATGAAGAATAATCAAATTCGTAACATCGCCCCAGAAAGCCGCCGCCGAAAGCTGCTTCGACGGGCGAAGACCTGCAAGAGAACTTCCGAGCTAGGTATCGATTTGAGATATTTTTTCAATTTCCCTCATTGTCTAATATATAGAGCCCTGATGACAGCATTTTGCGATCTGTTGAAATCAACACCTAGGGAGTTTTTGGCGTTTCGGCTTTCGTTTCGACTGGGAATGAAAGCAGGTCTCCCAGGCCTAAACCCTCATCAAGTCCCAGTTGTGATGGACCAAACCGTAAAACCTTTAGACGTTAAGCATGCAGCGGCGGCATCTCAATCCTGAGCCTTATGAACGAAAAAGTATACAGCACATGTCATTGTTGAGGTTGTTCGCATCATGGTTATTGTGCTACCAACAGTTACTCAATGTGAGGGTTTCGGGCACCCAATCCTTCAAAAATCAACATCCTTAAACCCAACACATCCCTAAGCTCCGTAGAGCTTAAAACCAGACTATGGGGCCGTTTCAATCCAGGACAGAGATGGGCATGGCTGCTTGGAGACCACCGGAGCGGATGGTGGAGGTCCTTGAAGCGAAAAGGCTTCAGCGGTTAACGGGTGTCAGAGTCTCAGCAGGCCAGTTGCAGAAGCGAATATAGGGTTTGCCTTAACCCTGAAGGACCTACCTTTTTAGGGTTCCCTACTATGATTTCCTTATATAGGTCCTTAAAAAGGTAGGTTCTTCAGGGTTAAGGTGGGGTTTATGGAATAGTGAGTAGTGGAGAATCATGAAGGCAAGAACCGAAGAGGGCCTGAGGCGATGTCAGACGTCTAGCAACAGAGCACAAAAGACAGCGCATCAGCCAGGGTTTGATGCTCCCATCATGATATTGTTGCATCTAGCTAGGCCAATAGGCTCTTATACTTCTCTGCGCAAAGTCATCTCCAATGTATAGACTACGCTTGCGGCATCTTGCGCTTGCGGCTATGGACATGTAGTCTTCGTACTGCCATTTCATGTCTGCAATTTACTGGTCAATATCAATGAGACTGAGCTCGATGATTTGTGATTTGTGTAGCACCCGCACCCTCAAATCCAACCCGATGCCTCCCAGCAATTGCAGGAACTGTACACTTTCGGCTCACCCGGTGCGTCGCAACTTGCAAGCACGGCCGAGTCTGGAGAAGATGTATTCGCTTTGGGCTTGGGCCTCTGCATGTCTAGGGACTCGGCAGCCCCGAAAAAGTATCTCCACATTAAACATGACATTCTACCTCTGGCATAGTTTGGCCAGCTCATATTCCTATGTGTCCCATAGAGCTGCGGAAAGCACTGTAAAACTATTCGCTGCATCCCGCGCTGTTGGAAGTGGAGAGGGTGCCGGTTGCACTCCTTGTGGAGCAGGGAGGGCTGGATTCCGGGAGTCTTCTGGAGTATCTTTCCCGTACTTTTTCCCCGTACTTTTGCAAAAGCCATCATTGCCATGATTGTTCAGTTCCATGCGCCCTGAAGGTTTCCTGACCCCTGCACGAGTGCTTGCAGAAGCCCAGGAAGAGCATATTGCTGGACATGTCCAGGGAGGGAGGCTGCATCGCCGGCTTGCGTGTGTACACCAGGACATAGCCCAGACGTTGGGGGAGGGATGGTTTCTTGGGCCTCTTGGGAAAGAGTGGTTTCAGCACATGTCCATAGGTTCTCCGAACATGAGAGGATCCTCCAGAGTCTCAGCATTGGATCCCTCCCCCTCCCCTCCCCTGACTTGAGGGTCGTGCTTGGGTCAGATTGCCTCGTTTGCACGGCGACCATACGCCTACCGTTGGGATTCTGTGATCTTGACATGACTCCTTTGTGTAGCGGTGTCCTGCCAGGAGCGAGCGGCCTGGGTGGAAGGTGAACACTCCAGTATACGACCCGGTTTCCTGGATCACTGAGCAGTTCGGCTTCCGCCATGCGCAGAGCCACGGCAAAACAACCCTGAACCCTAAAGCCTAAACCCCTGCCCCACAACCCTAAACCCAAACCGCTACAGAGATTTGAGCAACCGTACGGCCACCCAAGCGTTTCGATCCGGAGCTGAAGTCACCATCAACCTGTCGCAGACCTCCAGTATGGAGATGACGTACTGTAGTGCAGAGATGGGGTTTAGGGTGCTGCATGCCAGCCGCATCTGGTCGTATACCGCAGAGCCACGACATCGTTGCACCCGAGGATGGCCTTCTTAGAGCTTTCCGAGCAGAATCTGCTTGAGAGTGACATGGGCCCTTGTCGTGCAGCCAGGCAAGACTCGATGGTTACCAGGTTTCAGGTTTAGGGTTTGAAGCGTTTTTTAGGGTTTCGGTTGGGTTCGGGTGAAGTCTGTCCACTGTATTCACCCGATAGTTGCAAAAGCTCGTAGACAAAGACGACCCTTGAGGACTATCGCAGACTTACACCGACATGTAAGCGACTAACAAGGATCACACAAGACAAAAGCGCCAAGCACAGATCTCCAGAGACTGTCAAGTCTAGCGGTTTCCAGAAACGTTGAACATGAGGTCAGACTTTTAAAGATGTTTGGAGGCTTGAAAGGATTTAGGCTGCCACAGTACACATCCATGGAACTCCAACATGTAGCTTTGACAGCTGTTTGCCCGAACCTGCCGAAAGTTAACAACATACCAAGGAGTGTTCTTCCGGGGTTCGGGGGCCGAAGATTTCATCGCGATTTCCCATTGAAAGGCATCAAGCATCTTCGCTACTGCATTCGGCTGCCGGCCAATTGATCAGATCAATAAGACCAGTAGGATTCAAAACTGACAAAGGATTTGCTTGCGTCCGACGACTGATGCACAAGAACGTCGAATTGCGGAGGAAGGGCCAAGCAGTCCCAGGAACCGCAAACAACAAATTACATAGTTACCCAAAACGACAGGGCAAACATGGACACATGTATTTCCGAAAAGCAAACAGTCTAACAGTTCCGTCAAAAAGCAATGTTGGACGAACTGCGATTTCGATGATCTGATGCGCGAAACAGCGATGGGGACGACACATTCTTTCGAGGTAATTAGGTATGAGCGTGAAAGCAGGACCGTTCCATGTGCAGCTTGCAGAAATTCGTTGCGTGTCGCATGGGTCATGGGTCGCATTTCTCGTGTGTCGCTCTGGCACCCTCATGTGACACGAAATTGAATTCAGCTTTTCGTCCTTGCGCAACTTTGCACGTCTTCGCAATAACGGCTGATACGTTGTGACCATCGCGCCCAAAGTGAAGAGACAAGGCATCTGCCTCTGACCCACACCACGATGACTTCTGGTGGGTGGCTGGGTGGCTCGGCCTGGCAGATGGACATCGGAAGCACAGGATTTGTAGTTGCAAAGGTATGTGTGTGTATATATATATATGTATATCTATCTATATATCTATATATATTTTCTTTTTTGAACTTTTTTGTGTTTAAAAATGTGTTTAACAAATAGGTGCTTAGATGCAAGGCTTGCGCGATCTGAAATAGTACCTCTGAGCCACCACATGAGCACTGCACGTGAGGCATAGCTCCTACGAGGCCATCCTGAAGCATCATCTTATGGCGCAGGCTCCACTTTAGCCTTGTCACTTGCTGTGGAGCTGAACCGGCTTCCGTCAGCCGACTGTGTCGGCTACTTTAAGGGGCCCAAATAATTAGCAAAACTATTTTGGGGGTTCCGTATTATTTTCATAGTATAATCGGTCCGAAAACCCTATTCTACAGTACGTTATTACGGCCTTAGAGTAACTGTTTGAAAGCGAATGTTGGATCTACTGCTTGTCCTCGCGCCTGTCCATGGACCAGTCGACCCATTCATGTGCACTTCCCTGTTCGTGCGTGAACCTCACGAAGCTGTTGACATGGTCCCAAAGCCCCTTAATTGGCAAAGCGGATATCCTTGAGCCCTGCAGTTCAAGATCTCTCGCAACCCTGATGCACTATATACACTCACAGACCCTGAGCCCGAACGTGCAATCCGTATAAGACCCCAGACAGGTGCCATTAGAATCCGAGGGCTCCATTGAGGAATTGCAAGGTCTCCTCTTGCTGAGTTCTCGGACCCCCACGTTCAGCACTATAGGGGCTTCAAGAATTACCTATACTATTGCGACGGTTCCTCATGAAAAGTAGAGGAATATATATATATATATATATATATATATATATATATATATATTATGACCTGACAGGCCACGACTGGGAAAAAGCCGCTGCCGGACGCTTGCCGTGGTAGGCTTGGGGTTTCCCAACATAGGAGCTGCCGAAAAATGAGGAACTTTAGTTTGGGATTCTAAACAGAATGATCCTACTACTTAGGGTGCTATAGTAGGGTCCCCTTTTTCTGAAACTCCCACATAGGGACTTGAAAGATTAGGAAGAAGGGCTTGAATGATCAGGAAGAAGATCCTTGACAGCAAGACCCCACAGAGCCCTGTAGCCTTCCAAGCCAGGAGTTCCCTTTAATATTGTTGTAACAATTACCTAAATCCCCCAAAGTAGGTAAAATAATGGCCCAATATCTGTCTGTAACAGGCCATTATTCTGCATACTTTAGGGGTCCAGGTAGAAGGGTTTCGGGAATAGCTTTCATAATAATCTAGAGGCAGAAGAGGTTTCCCGAAGCCTGTTTCTTTGTGGAGCCTGAAGTACACCCGGCTGTTTGTGGACTCTAACTCGTGGGTGTAGTGGACTGCCTGACACAGTTATCGGCAGCGAACCAGTCCGCACCCTTCTGAGGCCTCATACGATGGCACCGGCAGCTTGTCACTGCTGCAGAAGGCCGTGGCAGCACTAGCTTCGAACTCCAAGGGACGGACGGGACCTGCCTTTGAAACATGAAACCATGCCATGAGGTCTTCGTGCGGTTGTTTGCATGTTAGACCTCACAGTCAGGGCTCATCTTTGCGGTAGATCCCTGCTGACACAGCTGTATGTGTAATGACAGGCATACCTCATGGTCCATTTCACCTTCGTCATCTATGCGCCCGAGATGCAAACGATGCATATGGATGCGCGACTCTGGGGATGGAACCTGGTGGGCTACGCCGAGTCGCTGCCTTACGCGGACAAGGCCCGGGGGATCTTGAGAGCAGTCTTTTTCTGCTCGGTTGGCAAGTTGGGTGGGTGGGGAGGGAGGGGGTGTCCTGAAAATTCGGGATCCATTTTGGGTGTGGTTTTTGATGAGGATTTTGCTGCTTGAGGCTCGAACTTCGGAGCCCTACAGTATTTTCTGAAGCTTGCATGCTGTGTTTGCCCTTTCTCCTTCTCTGCGGATCAGGGCGGCCTTGTCCAGTTTCACGACCATGCCGCGCTTTACCAGCACCCGAAGCTGGGTTCTTGTTTCGGAGCTGATCCAGAGTAAGCTGGGTTAGAAATGGAGCGTAGAATGAATGCTATAGAATTTGGTATCTTCATCGAGTTTCTTGAAGTTCGTTAACCACAACCCAGGAAAAGCCTGGAATGCGCTCTCGTCTTCGAGGGCAGCACCTTGGCCGCAAAGTTCCGAGGGATTTTCTGGATCCGAAAAGTCGAACCAAAGGTAGCATTGACGTGCCTTGCAGGGTGTTCTAGGGCCCAAGCGACTATAGGAGGTGTCAGAAGCGGCGGCCCATGCTTGCCTTCAAAGGTGATCGACAGGATCTCAGCGACTGGCTGCTTAGATTGATATGCCAACACACTCTGCCCCCATTTGCTTCTATTCACTTGCCAACACATGTGAAGTGCAGGTGTTGCGATCATGTCAGCCGCAGGCATCTAGCTTTGCCCTGAGCTCAGGGTCTACGATGCTGATATCAAGACTTCCCAGTTCTGTGGCTTCGAGGACGTTCACAGTGGGTTTCGGGATAAGCTGATGGCTATGCTTCGAAGCCACTCGCCTGCATGTTGAAGGACACACTCATGCATGGTCTTCGTTTTGTAGAGGATATACTCGATTCTGTGCTGACTCATGGGTTCTTAGGCCAGCTGCTCTGTAACAGTTCCTACCGAGACGGCCACAACGGAAACTCGGTGTCGATTCGTGATCAGCGCCTCACAAGTAAGGCGATGACTACGACCAGGACGGGTTTGCGCAGTTGACGGCTGAGGGCGTATAGGCATCGTACGTCGCATGTCCAGCCCACTTCCCCGCCCATTTCGTGGGTTCTATTCCTAGTGGCTAGCTGCGGTTACTAGCGTGAAATCAGTTCGAGTGCCGTGGTATGCGTCGAGCAACATATGGCTGCTGCTACCAATCCCTTTACCAGTTCCTCACAGCTTACCTGGACCCCTGAAGTATGTAGATGTATGTAGAATAACGGCCGTTTACAGGTATTGGGCCATTATTTTACCTAGATACTTTCGGGGGCTTGAGGTAAGGACATTCTCAAGCCTAGTCTAGTAGTAGAGTTGGTAACCTTTAACCTTTTTTGGGTAGTATAGTCCCTATATAATCCCTACATAACCAAAATGGTAACCTTAGCAACCTTTAGTTCCCCATGATACCCGACAAGTAGGCAAGAGAAACAGAACTTGGCAGATGTGCAAGTCTTCGAAACATCTTCGCTCCCAAGTCCTATGAAGCGATTCGAAAAGCCCTAAGACCTTAATAGTTGGGTAACATTTTACATGTTTATGGGTACTTGAGCCCAATAAGGAATAGAAATGTACAGTCTTAATCCTATCCCAGCCATGAGCTAGAACCCCTATTGAACAAGTCCTGAACTCAATGCCCTTCTGACGCTAAGAAAACTCCGGAACGTTTGGCCCCAGGCGATTCGCGCGAAGCTACCCTTTTGTTCTCGAGTCGGCCTCCCAGCTTGGAGTACCGGGACCTGTTGTGCAGCCCTGCGAGGGTTTGAGGATTTCAGAAGTTAGAATATGGTCTTTGAAGCAACTGAACTGGCTTGCACTCCCTTGAAACGCCTGTTGTCGGCACTAGAGTGACCCTGCACTTACAGTGGCCCGAATCTTCTTGCCATGACCGTTCAATATGTGACGTTGCAACCATGTGTTCCCAGTGCCATTAGAGTGTGTCGTGTGTATGTCGTTTTCTTTTGTATGATATTGTTTCGCAAGACTGCCGCCAACCGAAGCATCATATGTAGGTAGGGAACGTCTTTCATGCTCAAGCTCAAAGCTGTAAGCCGTAAGCCCGAAACCATAAGCCCTGAACCCTACATACCTCTCAGGTTGAACCTGAAAAGCATGGTGCCAGAAGAGGGAAAGACTTAAAGAAGCACTAAAGCCTCGGGAGGTTCCGTAGAAGCATGGATGGACACAGATGTGTTCCTTGATCCTAGAATCTAATCCCCGAAACCCAGATGGGTGGTTGTCACTATTAGGGTTCCTTTTGGGGCCCCCTAATATAGTACGGCACCCAATATTTAGGGTACCCCAAAAAGGGACCCTAATTTTGACAACTACCCAAATGCCTCGGTCCCTTTGCCCATTTTACGGCCACCCAGGTCGCAGCTACCGGCCACTCCATGGGAGGTGCACAGGCCGAGCCTAATGCAGTAAAGGAGCCCCTTCAAAGGAGCCCTTTCAAGGAACTCCGTCAGAGGAGCCCTTTCAAGGAACTCCGTCAAGGAACTCGTGAAAGGAGCCCCTTAAAGGACCTTAGAGACTTATAAATTATAAACCCCTAAAGGCTTCTGGAACGGAAAAGTGGAAAAGCGGTGGTTGGGTTCAGGGTCTGGGGCGGATTTCGATTTGGTGTTCGGGCTTTTAGGATCCTTGCTTGAGGACATGGGAGGAAGCCGTCAGGCTTTTAACTGGGAGGGGTGCACACAGTTTTTGGTTTTGGTGTTATTTAGGAAACATTATTCTCCGAGTTCACGGGTTCAGAGTGCGGAGTTCTGACCGCCCATGACGGGAACAGAGGCGTCATCATCGTCACAGGGTTGTAAAGTGTCTGGTGGTTGACTGCTAGTTATTGGGATCGGTTATCAAAACTCTGACTGAACACTGGTTTATATCTAATTACTTATGTTGTATTCTAGTCTGCTCTATTCTGTTATATATGTGCGTGTGTGTCTGTGCATGCGGCATCGTGCCCCGTGTGCTAAAAGCGACTGGCAGAGGCACTCGTGCACATGGATATTGGGTGTAGCTGCGCCGGATCTCTACATGTGCTTTATTTACACTGGAGTCCTTCTCCTTCTTCTTCTTCTTCTTCTGAGTCTTGATGTTGATTGAAAAACGGAGCCCAGAAAGTGTCAGTGAAGCAGGCGGAGTTGTTCACAGCATGCGCAAACCGGCGGATCCCAAAGCTTTGGCAGACGGCGGGGAGCTTACAGTTTCTTCAGGTGCTGTGCCAATCAGGTCTTGTAGGACGGGATTTACCTCAGGCTGTCGCAGGTGCTGACGCATGGCAATGTCTCAGACAAGAAAGTAAGATTCAGTGTGATGCCATGCATGATCGGGTGTATGTGCACATTCGGAGAGACGCACGCGCACACACGGACATGTTGCCGGCATACAGCGAAGCAAGTCTTGCATCTGTATGCGTAGAGGTGGTTCACGCATGTACACAGGTGTTTGCAGATGGGCTTGTAAACCCATCGGAATGCGATCGATGGTGAATACGATTGCATAAGACCTGTCTAAGACTGAAGCTGGTATTAGCTGAGACAAAACTACCGACAACAGCAAGATAAGGAACATACTTAGGTCTAGATTCGACTGCGAATGCTTCTTCCATTCAGACAGCCGCCATCGTCGTCATCATCGTCATGATTATCAACTGCAGCAAGCATAACTCCAATGGTGGCAGTGGTGGAGGTGCTGGTGGTGAACATGTTTAACGAAGTCGATGCTCTGGAATACGAAACATGTTACGACAACCCCTAAACCTTCAACCCTTGGCAAGATGCCTGCAACTCCCTGCCCAAAGTGGTACGCTATGCTTGCAACATTGCCCAAGCTGCGAGAGTCGAAACCCAATGCTACAGAGGCTTTTGTCTCTAAGCCCTGAATCCGGAGCATGCAGTTGCGAGAGTCCAAACCCTTAAGCGTTTCCTCGAGATCCCTTCAAAGGAGCCCTCAAAGGGTTTCTCGAAAGGACGCGCTGTCCGATCACAAGCTGGTTGCCTTCCACCTGACGGGCCCAGAGCTCTTGAGACCGTTCCTGACGGAACAGGCCGTTCCGGGATGGTATAGAATATAGAGCAGAATTCGGGCTCCCTAAGTGCTCGATTTATTTCTATAGTTAAATATGACCCCAAATCCTAGCCCAAGTACTAAGACCCCTACTTTGGTTTCGAGCTCATGCAGGGTACATACTTCGCAGGGAGGTAAGGCTGAATGGTCGGTACAGAAAGGGTTTCAAGCATCCTGTTAGGTTCGAGTAGTGCCGCCTGTCTCATTCTGGATTCGACGCTAGCACGACAGATGCACCGCTGAGCCCCCCCTCAGACCAGCATGAAGCCTCAGAGGACCAACAGGCGCCTAAAGCTCAACTGCCGGTACGCCGAATGTAGGGTTATATTATGCTGTACTTATAATAAGCGGCCCCCAAAAGCCTGTTCTAATGATGAAGGCCCCTACATTACCCATAGGCCCCAAAGCAGTTCCTTATTTGGGTTCATATATAGAATATTATAAGGTACTCCCAAAAAGGAACTACTTTGGGGCCTCTGGGTATGTCCTCGGGCATGGTAGGCCACCAGAGCCCAACTTCAACAAGCCGTGACATTGAGCCCAGGCGGATGAAACATGATTTCCTGAATCGTGTTTTCCCCTTACCCTAAACTCTCCCTAAACCCATCCTAACCCTACAAGTATGTGATAATTACCCCTACACCCCTGAACTTAAACCTTCCTAAGGCCCAGAACACCCCAGAATCTCAGTCGCTCCCTCGCCAGGTTCCCGGCGTGGTGCTGCGGAATGTAAACAACCGTTGCCTGGGCGTGGAGGGCCCCATGGAGACGGTCCGGGGATAAAGCCCTACCTATAGTCTCCATTGTAGTTCTTTTTTTTGGCTTAACCAATTTTATATTAAGGATCCTAAAAGGTAACCACAAAAAGGAACTACACTGGAGACTATAGGTAGTACCTTTACCCTTAACCAGGACCCCCCAATGGCCCTTTAATGGAGGAGTGACCCTTAGTGGTAGGTATCTGGCTTATATTAAAGGGTTGTTGGGGGGTGTAGGAGTATCCTACCTTTTTAGACATATAAGGAAATCATATTGGGGAACCCCCAAAAGGTAGGTTTTTCAGGGTTGAGGTAGGCCCGCAAGCCCAAAACCTTGGGTCCTAAAGCTTGAAGTCCTCGGGCCTTATAAACCCTAACCCTCTAAGGGGAGGGAGTTTTGGGCTTCAAGGTCCTTGGAAAGGAGGCTTCTAAACCTTAAACTGTCCTGGCTTTCTCTAGGATTTCTTTTTTCATGTAGGCTTTATATACGGCTTATTGTCGGTTTTTTCGGAATCTAGCCAGCTAGACCCTTACCTCAACAACCAAGACTCGAGGTCCCTCGCCCTGTCGCGCCCCCCAAACGCCCAAGGGCCCCCAGCTCGGACTGAAATTCGGGGCTTCTATCGGCACTGTATAGGGACCTGAGTACTCCGATCTAGTGTCACCGCATAGTCCTTGTGTAGCGCTTTCATATGCGCCAAGAGTGCCTCATCCCTGAGCCGCAACGAGAAGGTTTGGGAACTGGACCTGCGGCCTTCGCGCCTGGAACACCTTATTGTTTTGTGGGCATATAGGTTTTTTGAGTTGTGCTTTAAAACCGCAATGCACTGTAACATTACAACCCTCTAAACCCTTACAGACCTTTTTGAGCTTTAAGCAACCCTTGTTCGGAATCCTTGAGGAACCTTTATAGAACTCTAATCTTAATCCCTCACTGAGCCCTCATGCCCTAAAGCCTCCAAAGTACCCGTTGAGGAACCCTGTGAAGAATTTCTGCAGGCCTCCGGTAGCGCCCTGGCCGCCGAGCGCTGCCACCCTCCGGGGCCGCGCGCGGCGCAGCGCTGGCGTTTGGGAGAGGCCGTGGCCAAACATACTTGGAGGGGAAGGGGACTTAGTAAGTAGGTTATAATTAGAGTTATAAGTAGCCTAAATAAAGGGCTGAGGTGAAAACCCTTCAAAAGGTAAGAGTCCCAAAGGGTCCAATTATCATTCTGGTATATACTTATAGGGTATTTTGGGGATCTAAGTATATACTATAATGATACTTGGACCCTTTGGGAGTTCTACCCTCTGAAGGGTTTTTCACCTCAGCCCTTTAAGCGCGTTGTAGGTTTAGGGTTCAGAATTTAGGGTTTAAACTTCGGGTTTAAGATTTACTTTCTGGGCTTGGAGAACCAGGGTTTGGAGTTCTTGGGAAGTTCGATCCGTGACTGTCAAGGTGGTCCGGCTTGCAAACCTATGATCCCGTGTAGGAGTTTCCGAAAATTGGGGGCTACCTAATTTGGGGGTCCTTGTAATAAGGATCCTACTATTGTGGGTATATTGTATAGGGTCCCTTGTTCTCGGAAACTCCAATGTAGTGCTCTTGTGGCTGAAGCGATGTCATGTTTAGGAATCCGGAACCAGGGAATTAGCCGTAAACCTTGCAAACCCACAACACCTATAAACCCAAGAAGCCTTAGTTGAGCCGGCTATCATGGAGGGTCTAAGGCGAAATTTAGACTTTCTTCAGGTGGAAGGGCTTGGGTCCAGCCTTTCCAGCCATTTTTTTGTTGGGGCTTGAAAGCAGGGCCGGCTCGTAGTTGGAATTCTTCAAAATGAGATTAGCTTGGACTTCCGATGGGCCGTGTGCGGTACCCGACTTCCTGTGCTGTGGGCCAGACATAACAGAAAGCTCGCACTTGAAGCTGTTCGTCGGAAGCTTCCTTAGTTCTACACGATCTGCTACATTATTTTGCAGTGATGCAACAATTTTGCTCGAACTGTCACATCTTCTCAACATCCGGTTGAGCTTTGAGCGGCAACTCGAAGCCCTCAAGATCCCTCCGGACGAGGCTGGCAGCATCGTGAACGAAGCCACCAGCAAGTGTTTGACAGCCGTGAGCTTATCGGGAGAAGATGTGCATGGGGCTTGGAGCCATCATGCGCATGAGCTGCACATGCGAAGTGCGGCAGATGTTTGTTCGACCCGGAAGAAATTCGTGATTGCAAAGAGCGTAAACATGCCAACTGGCGCCTCGCTGTCTTCTTCGTAACTTGCGCCAAGGGACCTCGGACCTGTCATTGCAACCTACCCCTAAAGAGAGGATAACCGCAGCCCTTGTCATGAAGACCTCAGGTGGATGTTGACGACGTGTCCAAGCCTGTCACTCTCCATCTTTGCCGCCATCTTGCGAATGGCGCCCCGCACTCGAATCAGAGACATGGAAGCACTGTGGTCAACAGGATTCGTGATCCGTGGATTACCGGCTTACCACTCACTCTGCTTCTTGGAGATGTTGATTCGCAGGTTGTTGGAAGAGGGCTTGTGATTGTTTGAAGTCTCGGTTTCCTGACAACCCAAAACTCCGAACCTCGATGGAATTCTAAACTTTAATCCGAAAGCAACCCTGGGGCCTTTACCCGACATGTGTGTTGCGACGGGATGTGTTTACATGTGTCATGTATCCACAAGTGATCTGGTGCAAGCGGAAAGGCAGACACGCCCATCCAGCCTTCCACCCACCTAAATACATGTTACTGTTGGCCTGAGCGGATGCGCTTGAAAGTGTGTTTGTGCACGCGGTTGGTTAGACATGCCTGGACATACATGCGTACGCGCATACATGCATACATGCCTTGACTGCCGTGCCCTGCCCTACCTCAGCTCACCTCGCCTCGCCTTGCTTTGCCTTACCGACTTACCTGACCTACCTACACAAACAGATCTGCAACATACATGCATGCATATATACATACATGCTATCACACACTTGCAGATCTATCAGTCTATAAGCAATCAGTTTATCCCATACATTTGCTTACCAAGTTGACCTGCATGCAGAACCCTCGTCTCCACACCTGAAGACCCGCAACCCAAACAGCCCTTTTATAACATTTTCAGGACCTGGGTGCACACGCCGGAAGGTCTTCTCGAGCAAAGGCTCGACCCTTTGGGGCCTCCAGGGTTCTCATGTTTGAGCCTTTGGGATTTTTGAGGGCTTCGACCCCGGAAAATCAGTAGATGCCACAGGTATAGCCCCGGTTTCAGTCCAGGACTTTGCAGCTCGAGGTGCAGCACTCAAAAGAGCCCCAGGCAACCAAAGCCATGTATCGGACCTAGCAGCCTCGCTTCAGCAATGAATCGCGAGCTGAAAAGATTCTCAGTATTTGCGTGGACTGTGGTACTGCTATCCTTTCCGGTCTTTCCCCTAGCTTTGTTCTAACTGCTTTCCTCGTATAGACTGGTGGCCGAGGTCGGTTGGAAACTGCTTGAATGCCAAGCTGCAGCTGGAGAAGTGCGCATTCTCTGACCAGCGGTGGGAGCCCAGCGTACTCGGCCCTTAATGAGTTCAGCTCGTAGTTCCTGGTGTGTATGTATTGTGCGAAAGCTTTCACACAACGGTACCCTCGGAGTAACTGTTGGCTACTAACATAGGGGTCTGAATAATTACCTATATTATTGTAGGCGTTCTTTGGTATATTTCTAGTCTAGTGTACCCCAAAACCCTATTCTAATTGTCAAGGCCCCAATACCCTATACTATATTTATAGTATAGTGACCCCCAAACCCTATTCTAATTATCAAGGCCCCTATAGTATAGTATCCTTACAGATCCCTTATAGTAACCCTTATAGACCCCTTTAAAGGAACCCTATTCTAATTATCAAGGCCCCTATAGTATATAGTATCCTTACAGATCCCTTATAGTAACCCTTATAGACCCCTTTAAAGGAACCCTATTCTAATTATCAAGGCCCCTATAGTATAGTATCCTTGCATATCCCTTATAGTAACCCTTATAGACCCCTTTAAAGGAACCCTATTCTAATTATCAAGGCCCCTGTGGTATAGTATCCTTACAGATCCCTTATAGTAACCCTTATAGACCCCTTTAAAGGAACCCTATTCTAATTATCAAGGCCCCTATAGTATAGTATCCTTACAGATCCCTTATAGTAACCCTTATAGACCCCTTTAAAGGAACCCTATTCTAATTATCAAGGCCCCTGTGCTACGCAGGCAGACGGCCGATTGCTCCACAAACTCTCGGGTCGCTGCCTGGACGCCCCTCGGCGTGTACTCTGAACAACTCACATTCCCAGAGAGCCCAATACCCCTTAATTAAGGAATATACCTTAAATTATAAGGGGGCGCAAAATATGATTTAAGGTATATTCCTTACTTAAGGGGTTTTGGGCTCTTTGGGTTGACTAGTACATAAACCCCCGGAAGTACTCGTAGGTAAAATTAATGGCCCAGAAACGTATAAAGGGCGATTATTCTACATACTTTTGGGGTGCAGGTAGGGCTTGGGGTTTAGGATACAACATATGGGTTTCGGGTTTGGGGGTTTAGGGTATTCTGGGGGAGCTTGAGACAAGTGGGGGATCCGTTTAAGCAGATTCAAGTAGTAGGATCCGTATCCCCGACCCCTGAGATGTATGGGTATAGGCGCACGTGCCTACACTCCACATCAAGCGTGTTACATGTGTTGTGTTATGTTGTTGTGCGGTCTGGTCTGGTCTGGCTTGGCGCGGTGTGCTGTGGTATGGTATGGTGCGGTGTGTCTGCATGCATGCATGCATGCATGCATGCGTGTGCGTATGCATGTGTGCATGTCATGTATGTATGCAATATACAGAAACAGTTAGAATAGTTAGACTAACTAGGTGCCCTGAATCGCAGAGTTTGCATGGTTCTAGTGTTTTCGGAGCTTTTTTTGTGTGGTCTCAGGGTGAGTTATGTCGGTTGCGTTCCAGGGCTGTGCATGTCGAAGATCGCGGTGCGAGTGCGCGGCTTCGGTATTGAATTGTTGTAGGGGATGCATAGGCTCCATGGTAGTTATTCCTGGGGATTATTTTATAGGATCCTAACAGGTCTTTGTTTCGGGGCCGCGAACGCGAAGAGGCGGTTTTGTTATGTCGAAGGGAGTGGTACCCTACGCGGTCTGTTGTTCTAACTAACTAATTAAGCCACGTCTCGATGACTAGGTTTCTGGAGAGGCAGCGGTGGATGGAGCCACCTTTGTCTTGCTACCTGGCGAAGAAAGGTATCAGGGTAACTCGAGGCTTGCAACATGACATAACTATAACTACAAGGGGTACTTAGAGGGCTACTGTCAGGGTTAGGGTGTGTGGTTTGAGTTATCTGGAGATATTTGAGGTATTTCGGTGCGCTTGATGTTACATAAATGGCTAGTGCGACAGCGATGACAGCGATGCTGAGAGTGGCACGCGGCCGACGACGAAGAGAAAACGAGTGTCACCGAAGGAGAGGCAGTTAGTAGCGGGGTCGCGGCTACTACTACTACTACTACTACTACTACTACTACTACTACTACTACTACTACTACTACTACTACTACTACGACTACGAAAACGAATAATACTACGACTACGACGACGACGACGACTACTACTACTACTGCTACTACTACGACTACTACGACTACTACTACTACTACTACTACTACTACTACTACTACTACTACTACTACTACTTCTACTACTGCTACTACTACTACTACGACTACTACGACTACTACGACTACTACGACTACTACGACTACCACTACCACTACCACTACCACCACCACCACCACCATCACCACCACCACCACCACCACCACCACCACCACCACTACTACTACTACTACTACTACTACTACTACGACTACTACGATTGCTGCGACTACTACGACGACGACTACTACTACTCCTACCCCATACACTACACAGCTCCTTCAATGCTGCAGGAACGACTGTGCCGAAGGGGTCGAGGACGCCAAGCTCCAGCGCTGGGGCGCTCCTTGGCAAGCGGCACGTAAGGGTTAAGGGATCGACTTCGTCTTGAAGGTTCAGGATTGTTGAAAGGTAGGGCTCTTGCGGTCTTGCGGCTCCTTACATAGCTATAGTTTTACTGTATAGTATATGCCAAAACTATCCTCGAATTATTACGGCCGCTATGTTTCTGCCTGTGTAACTTTACCGGCCGACTTTGTCAGGCTTTGATGCAACAAAGCGTTCAGGTATGAGTTGAGGGCCCGTGACGGTTTATGTTTAGGATTCATGGGGTGGGGGAATCGCTGCAAGTCTGGCCTTGCAGGATTTCAAGATTGAGGACTTGGCCTGTCACAGTTCAGCCTCGGCGACGTTTTGTTCTCTGATATTGGTGACGATGCCGCCATGTCTCGCAGACTCGGAATCATACATGGTTAGTGACCACGGTCAATACTAATTACTACTGCTGCGGCTGCTGGAAAGTCTCGCTGTCCAGATGCTCACGTCTTAAGTCTATGGTTAGCGTGACCATGGCTGTGCCGTCGACAACCCCTGCCCTACGCAACCAAGATCTCGCAACATGGTGTCCTTCAAAGTCTTTCTGATGTTAGCCTCTGCTGCTCGGCATTGAGTATATGCTGATTCCGGCAGCTTGTAGCATGTTGCAGGGACGCTCGTGACCCATAGACACAGATCACTGGATGCTGACAATTGTAGGTCGAGAATAGACACACCAGTTGACTCGCGCGACCAGAACTAGAAGTGCCTACTATTATGCAAATGAGCGGGTGTTTGCGACATGAGGGCAATTGCAGGAGGAAGCACAGCCTGATCGCAATAACAGGATGCAAGAGACAGCCCGTCTGTTTGGCAGTCTATAGTCTATAGAATCTCTACAGACTATATAGAAGTCACGGAGGCAACGCAATGTAGGCCTTGAAGAACACGGCATGATGCACAGGAGAGGACTAGGACTAGCTGCGAGCTGAGTCTACCAGAGGGCTTTCAACACCGCAGTAACACCAAATGTGTTGGTAGCAATGGCAGCAGCAGCACCAGCCGCAGGAGCAGCCTCGGAAAGAGCAACAACAGCTAGCATCAGAAATAGTGTGAGCAGGAGCAGGATCAGCCGCAGCAGTAGCCGCAGTAGAAGCATCAGCAGCAGAACTACGAGTAGGTGTAGGCATAGGAGCAGTGTCCTAGTAGTAGTAGTAGTAGTAGTAGTAGTAGTAGTAGTAGTAGTAGTAGTAGTAGTAGTAGCAGCAGTAGTAGTAGTAGTAGTAGTAGTGGTCGTCGCCGTCGTCGTTGTCGTAGTAGTAGTAGTACGAGGAGTAGTAGGAAGAGTAGTAGTAGTAGTAGCAGTAGTAGTAGTAGTAGTAGTAGTAGTAGTAGTAGTCGTGGTGGTGGTAGTAGCAGTACTACTACTGGTACCTGGTAGCAGTAGTAGTCGTAGAAGTCGCAGTAGTAGTGTTGGGTGGTAGTAGCATAAGAAGAAGTAGTAGTAGACGTCGTCGCCGTAGTAGTTGTAGCAGTAACAGCAGTGGTAGTAATTAGTAGTAGCAGTAGTAGTGTAGTGGCAGATGCAGGAGCAGTAGCAGTAGTGGCTGCGGGAGGAGGAGTAAATCAGCAGTAGAAGTAGTGGTACACCGGCCACGGTGTCATCCCAGTGGCAGTTTCAAGAGCAGTTGTAGCAGCAGCAACAGTAATTAGGAGTGTGGTAGTAACAGCTCCCGATAGTAGCAGCATCAAGACGGATCAGTGATCTTCGAAGTACTGGTGGCTAACAACCTCAGGATATGAGTTTGATGTCGCGGGAAAGGGTGCTAAGGGGAATCAGACCAACATATCGCGAAATGAGAAGAGTTGTAGTACGAATCGTCGCCACTATCACCCGCACCTTCCTCAGACCATCCCCAGCTGCACCGTCGTTGTCGTTCCTGTCCTTCCGACGTTGATGAATTTCACCGTGTTCGTGGTCTTCGTCTCAGGATCATCGATGTCACCATCCGCCTGACCACAGTCATCATTAGTGTCGGATGCAGGCTTGAATGTCATGCTAGATATCCGTGGGCAGCAAACAGCGAACCCTACAGCTGCAGGCATCGGGGCCCGCCTCTCAGTGCGAAAACCTGCATCACCTGGGCTTGGAACGCAGGGGCCGATGACATGTCATGTCTTATGTATACATGTATACATGTATATACGGATATATATATATATATATATATATACACATATAAATACATATTTATATCATATATTGAGATTTACTTATCATTATGTATGTGTTTGTTTGTAAATGTATGGAAAATTTCAGATGCCAGGCCTTTGGTGACTTGATCTTCGGTTCTCGGAGCAAGTTTTTGATACTGTACTAAACTCGGGTGTTAGGACGTCGTTTTATGTTGTGATTCACGGTAGCGGTGAGCTACTCATGCCATGCCAGTTTCGATTAACTGCAAGATGAACCAATCGCAGATCAGGGCAGCTAGTAGAGATCCACCACCAGGAATCTCCCATTTTTTGTTTGACTGCCTTTGCCAGCCATAAACATCGTCTTGCTGCATCGTTTTGCAGGCTTAGCTTCCGATGTACAGCGCATGGTGATTTCCGGGAGTAGGTGGAAGTGCAAGGACGCAACGTACAGGGGCTTTGGTAGCGCCTGCATGCCATGCCATTCACAAGCCATCGGGTTGCGGTCCAGTAGAGCCGTGCTGAAGCAGAACCCATCAGAGTTGCCCAAAGGTCAGCGTTTCTGAGACTCTTGGCTTGCAACATTAGCTCTGGATCTCTTCGAACACATTCGGCCGTCAAGGCCTGGCCGGTCCAGGATCGAATCTGGGGTGCCCTTTTGGCTTCAGTCCTCTTGTTCAGCTCCCCGCTCCCTTGTTGTGGTATATGGGAGTTTCCGAAATAAGGATCCTATTATTTAAGGTACTATATTAGGGTCGCCTATTTTCGGAAACTCCCATATAGTCGCAGAATTCACCTGCTCCTTCTGCACGAATTTCTGCTCGATAGCCTTGGCGGCGTCAGATCTGAGGACAGGGGCTCAAAACCTCGCGGTTCAGTCTTGTCCCGAAGAGGCCTTCGAAGAGCCTCGACTGGAGAAGGAGGGTTTGGGGCCAATATCGTGGCCTCAAGGATTCAGAATACTAATTAACTAGTCAAGAGGGTTTTTGGATTCTTGATTATACTTGTGCTAGAAGAGACCCCGAAAGCTCCATTTGATTACGTATACTTGTACTAGAAGATACCTCGAAAGCTGTGTTCCATTTAGGTTCAAGCCCCGGTGCTATGCTGGCCTGCAGATTCAAGCTTTCCTAGGCGTGCTGTAGGCAAGATTCGTCTTCCTGCCTGCTCATTTGCCCAAAGCAGTCGCGCGGTATTTGGCCCAGGTCTGTTGCACTTCTTGCATCGGGTTTATTTGGCGATCCGTCGTTCAGATTGCCGCGTCGGAAGCTTGACAATATGGGGGTTTCCGAAAATTAGGGGTACCTTATTTTGGAGTCCTTATCATAAGGATCCTACCGTCTAGGCTGCTATATTAGGGTCCCCCATTTTCGGAAACTCCCATGTGTCGGAATGTCGACGCCCTCTGAGAACAAACGCTCTCAGGACTTCAAGTGGCATTTTCTGCAAGGCAACTTCCTGAGACATGTCGCTACAGGAATGTGTGATGCTTGGCAGCACAAGACTTCACTTCAGCAGAACGCCTCGAGTGCTTCATACCGTAGATTCATACCGCGTCATTTGGGGGAATAGCTTCGATCATAACCCGCTACGCCCTCAATTAACAAGCCTACACCCCTTCGGGTTTCCGTTTCGACAAAAGTAGTGTGAATGCTGTGGAACATCCCTGTCTTTTACACCTGTACTGTGCAGTCTGACGGGTATTCTTCGACTGAGGGATATTGAGCTCTACGACCCCCTGAGGCAGATGTGGTCGGCTCTCCTGGAACAGATGCCCGGCAAAGCCTAACGCCCTCGCCAGGGGTTTGGACTTCAGGTTCTTTTGAATGCCTTACTATTGCTGCTACACCTAGGTGTTGTAGAACCTTAAAATTCCTATCGGGTTGGAAGCTCCAGACTATTCCTTGTGCGTGCGCGAGAGCACGAGGGTTGAAACCCTGAAGCCCTCAAGCCCGGGCATGAAGAGCCCTCATATAATGAAGCCCCAAAACCTGAAACCTGAGCAACGCAGCCCTTAGCCTGGCCGCGGCATGTTTTTGGCGTCCTGTTCAAGCTTGCGGGTCAGATTGCAGGGGTTTGAGTCTAGAGTTTGGGTTTTGCGGACTCCAAGTTCGCGATCTTTGAGTCCACCTTATACGGTGGAAGATGAAGTTGTGCCTGAAGCTCCTAGGAGCTGCGAAGCAGCGATTCTCGTGCACACTGAGGGCAGGAGTCAAGTCTCTGGTGGAAAAGGATTAGGGGCTTTTTGCCTTTTTTGGGGGTCTATTTGAGTTTGACTCGTTGGTTGGGACATCATTCACAATCAACCTTCGTGATTGGGCATCCATCCCAGCGACCAGCGGTAGTGCGGGCTGTGGTCCTCACCGTGCAGCTTCTGCTTGGAAGAGCGGCGTGACCGTAGACAAAACTGAGGCACTTCGTTTCTGGGTTCAAGGAATGGGCCCTGATCGAAGACATTTCCTTGTACAGGCAGAACTCCAGGGCTCCAGTCTGCGGACAGGTGAAATGCAACAGTCCGTTGCTCGCCTTGAACTTTCGGTTCCAGCCAAGGACAGGTATGCCGGGATCGAGCTTGCTCCGTGTGACAATCAGGCCACATTATCCTCTGCACCAGGGAGGCTGCATTTGTTGCACGTTGTTGTTGCTCTGTGCCATCGCAATCAAACAGCTTGTGTCGCTCTTGGTGTCTGTATGTGCTTACGCGTGCGTGTGTGTGTGTGCGCGCGCTCGTGTGTATGCGTTCCTCACGCTGTTATTCTGCTCTCATTGTCCTCCTGTCGTTGTCGCGGTTTGCGTGGTGGTCGTGGCGGTGGCGGCGAAGGGTTGCGTCCCACCGTTTCATCCCCATCTTTTCCTTGACTTCGCCAGGCATTGGAAACACCTGGCATCTGGAGCTTCTCTCACGAAGGCGGCCGCAGCTCGAGATTTCTGGTCCACTCACCTTCCGAATTCATGCATCAAATCTCTGCTTGTATACTTAAATTTACTGTACATGTTGAGATTTTGTTGCACGTGCAAACAACACAATGCCGTGGATCCTGCTGCCGAGTACACGCCGCCTAAATGCAGGGGCCCGAAGGATACCTTCCCATGGGTGGTGCTACTGCCGCAGGCCACTTCAGCGTAAAGTCTGTGCACTCGCACGCCATCATCGCAGAATCGATAAGATGTTCTGCGGGAAGGTCCCTCTACCGGCGCATGGATAGATCCTTGCTCGTTGAAAACTCTAGTAGACTCTAGTCAGGATGTCCCAAGATGGATGGTGAGAATGATCTTTTCTGCCCCTAAACCCTAAACCCTAAACCCTAAACCCTAAACCCTAAACCCTAAACCAGGCTTCCTACTGAACCAGGGCAGCGATTGGCTTTCTGCCAACAAGTGCCTCAGCGCCTTGGCCCTTGGGGTCGCCTTTGAGGTTATTATAGTAATAGTAATAGTAGTACTAATAGTAATAACAATAATAACAGTAATAATAGTAATAATAGTAATAATACAAGATTTCTCAAGCTCCCTTCGGGAGCTAAAGCGAGGTTGCGCTGCATCCGAGCTCATTTTTAGGGTGAGCCTTAAACCCTATACCGTCTATAACCCACACAAAGCTGTTCTGATGCCTCGAAATTCCGCCGTCGCCGGCGGAGAGCTTTGAAGATGGCTCTTGCACTTCAGCCTGCCTTTCAGAGCCCTTTTTTCAAGGCGCAGGACTTTGCTTGCACAGTGGGGCGTGCCGGGTTCCAGCTTCAGTAGCTTCTATAGCTTCTTGATGATCCGTTATGGTCTTAAAGCTGCTGCCGCAAGGTCTCGATTGTCGATTGTCCTTCGTGCTGCATTGACTTTCAAGGTGCCCATCCTCATGGTGATGATCCAAGCGAAGTCAGCGCGCAGCTTACTGCTCATGTCATCTTTTCTTGCCTCGTTAGCTGTGTTGGCATGCAGGGGTCTTTGGAGATTTTGGGGCATGGAATCAGTGAGTAACCTTGCAAACATATCTGCCAAAACAAGCACTCAACAACCCCAACAAACCCCACAGTTTGACAGGAGGGCGACGTGGGTGCAGAATCAGATTGGGCAGATAGGAGGCTAAAACACCCAAGCCCAAAAATCCTTGAATCATAAACCCTACAGCCACAACTCTAAAACTCCCCTCAGTTGTGTCACGAGAGAGCAAGGCTTCTTCCGTGTTTTCCTCTCGTCTCGTGTTACTCTAGGGGCTAATACTATTTTCGGAGTTCCTTGTCTAATTAAAGTATGATGGGCCGCAAAACCTGGTCTTATTATTAAAGCTCCTCTTGAAAAGAATCCTACATCCTAAACCTCCTCCCCACACCAAACACCGTGTACTCCTACCATCTTTTTGTGGCACCAGTATACTATGTAGCTGTCCCAAAACCATATAGAGGTTTATTCCAACCTTTAAGCAGCAAGCCCTTATAAGACACCAAGCTGTTCTGTGAGCTTCGACTTCCACGGGGTTTAGGGGGGAAAGGGGGCTGTTGCTGTAACCGGGCTGCTGGACAACGAGGCCTGCTGCAAAAAGGGAGCCTAGAGACCCAAACGGTCTAAAAGTGCCAATGTTGTACCTGTGTTTTGGAGCCTCAGCTGAACACTTTAACAGATGCTGTTTAACTTTTCGTGGTATATATACATACATACACCTTTTGAAGTTTACGATCCCCTAACCCTAAACCGATGGTGTAGAGATCAGCACCGACACCCAGCGGTTGTCCGGTAAAAGTATTTGTGGATCGAGAGACCTCGTCTGGCGGAGTCCGAGCTGCGAGACCTAAACCCTGAACCCTACTAATTACCTATATTACCCTCAATCCTTTTCCAACCACCCTATTACTACTAACTCCCAAACCCCGCTTTGACCAAAAACCCTATATCCTAAACCCCAACTGTTCGTAACCTTCTTCCCAAAGAAAGCTCAAACTCCGACCGCGAGGCCTCGACGTCTGCGAGTTGGGCACGGATCAACTCTGGGAGTTCCTTATTGGCTGTAAACTCACCTTTTCACCTTTGGGGTTCTTATAAAGTAGTCGATTCTGAAAGTTTCAACTTTTATTTCCTTGGGTTTGGGCCAGTGAGGTTCTCCGACGGCAGGGTCCGCAACACGCTGGGCAGACCCTTGTCCTGATCATTATGGGGTCTAGGTTCATAATACAGCATAGTAGCGGTATATACTAGTAATAGCCATAAAACTGAGAACAGTTCTAGAAGCTAACAAAACGAACATAACAAAACATGTTAACAGTAACAACAAGAGCCACAGAAACGGCATCTATTTCATCACGAATATCAGCAGCAATACGAATACGAATACTTTTATTACTCATCAGTTGCATTTATAAGCATAATAAGATAGTAGCAGTACACAACTACCGAAACCACTACAATTACTCCTAACAAAAGGGGGTAATAGCGCATACTGTCAGTCATGAAAACAGCAGTAATAGCAACGCTCTTAAATGCTCTTAAACTTTAAACAAATAAGACTAGTAAAACCAGCACTGAAACTATTAACCAGACGTATGTGTAATCGGTAATGGTAAGGGTTGATACAAATAAGAATATACGAAGGGTTGATGGGAGCCTGGGAGGCCACAAGCAACTAAGGTAAAAGCCAGAAAGTTGGAATATGATTATCCTAACCCTTCTATGGTAAATTATAGGGTATCCTACCATGAAACCAAATTCCAACTTTCTGGAGTTCCCTGTAGGCTGATCTTGCATGACTTCAACAGATGCTACTACTGTATAACAATACTAACTAATCATAAGAATCGTGGCCGTATCAATACTAAGAATCGTAGTAATACTCAAAAAAACTCATGCTACTTATAGCACCTGTAACAATAGTAATAGTAACACTTGCAATAATAGTAATGTGCATTTGCTGCTACAAGTCAGATCCTGAGGGCGCTTTTAAGCGGGGGCTGTCTCGAATGTCCTCGTGAGCGCATCCCAATGCATCTAAAGAGGCGGTACCACTAACAGAGCGACAAGACTCGACAGTATGCAGGGACATCAGAGGCAAACGTTGTAGTCAGCCGGCTGCCGGCTGCGCCGGTTGTACATGGCAGAACTGACGACGAGACAAAGAAAACCTCGAAGCCCACGAATTCCTCGCTTTGATGAGGCCGGAAGTGCATCACCCTGAGCGAGTCCTTTCAGCCGCAGCTCCAAATATGAGCCTCGAGCAAAAATAGGGGGGGGGATCCTGTCCAAGTTACGGCCCAACGAAATGGGGGCCTGAGTAATTGATACTATATAGTCTTTCTCAGGGTCCCTTCTTATAGCTGCAGGGGTGACATAGTGACATGTTCGAAAAGCCTAGTCTAGCTATCTAGGGCCCCCATAGTAGCTGCATGCGAGTCTTTTGCTTCCGAGAAGAAGCCTAAAGAGCATAGAGTCCCGACGATTCGGAAACAAGCGATCTCAAGGCACATGAGCAAACGTTCCTGTGACGTCATGTCTCTAGATATTTGGCTACATGCAGTGTCGGTCGTACCATTGGTTCAATATGTCATGGCAATGTGTCTCTTTGATTCTGGTAGACGCCCAAGCCTAGCAGAGATGACGTGAATGAAGGGATTTAGGGTTTAGGATTCGAACCCCTTGAGTGCTGCACGTTGCGTGGACCGCCAGGCCGGAATGCTTCCGAGACACAGTACTGGAAGCAGCTTGATGGCGTTCTTCTGCAGAATCGCAACACAGGCTTCGATGGTGTATTTACATGTCTTGTAGCTTTCGTACACAAACGATTCACGCGAATACACGGAGTTGGGGACCCGAGAGGACTAGTGACTACATTGGCTAGAAGACTGTAGAGCAACCCTGCGCAAGTACTCTGCCATGTGTTGTGGCTTTGCGGTTCTGTGCGGTAGAGGTGTGCAGAGTGTAGGTGGGACAGCCAACAATGCTGACTGAAGTTCTAGTCTAGTGGTAGCATCTACGGCCCATCGCTCTCCCCCCATCAACAACCGATGAGAGCGTCCCGGGGTCGCTACCGACTACGACGACGATGAAGACCATGACGAGAAGGCGGAGCAAGAGGACGGCGACAACCAAGGCAACGACAACGACGACTGCGAAAATACTACGACAGCGCGATGTCGACTACTGCCACTACGTCGCCGTAGACTAAACTGCTACCTGCCGTCCATGCCCTCCCTAATTAAGCCGGACACCATGCGGATGAGCCAACTCCGTTGTTTATGACAGTGTCATGATGGTTTGTCTGTTAGTATCTGCCGTGCTGGGGCCAACCCTTCCTTGATGATTTAGACTTCCCCCTGAGCGTCAGCCGCCGCGAGGCAGCTGCCTGGCCACTGTGTCCACAGGCGCCGAGCTCGAGCTCAAAGCCTGCTCGCTGGGTGATCCGCACCAGCTCTGGGAAAGCATCCTTGCAAGCGATGGCTCGGAGAGAAAATCGCGACCCCCACTCCAATCCTTAACGACAGCCTCATGTAGTGGGACCATCCGGATGCAGTGTCAAAGAGACAGAGACAGGGAGAAGGCCCACACCCGCGGAAACCCTGAAGACTTATCACCCAGACTCTACCCCGACATGCTTGGCTGTGGGAAGTCGTGGGATGCGTCCTTCAGCTTGTGGTGTCGTCCCCTGTCACCCTTTCTCTGATAGGGCAGCTTTGCAAGAAGCATTCTGTTCACCCGGGGGGGGGGGGCGTAATATGAATAATTCCTTGGGTTCTCTATGACAGATATACTACAGCATAACAAACTTGAACCCCATGCACTCCTCACTCTCAAGGTGCCTGTATCACGATAGCAATGTGCGCAAGTATTGTGGCAGTATACATTTAAGCATACATACATATATATATATATATATATATATATATAAATATACATGTATATTAATACACATGTAGAATATATATATATATATATATATATATATATATAGATATACATACATACATACATGTGTAAATCTATATAGTACACATACACATACATGTGCATGTGTACATATACCGGCATAAGCTAGCACAGCGACTCGCCACAGTCCCTAAAAGGTCGATTCTGATGAACTGATTGTTCAGGCGTCTGAATTCTGCGGACTTCGTTTCGGGATTGTCTGTTCTATCATCCAACTGCAAATCTTATTTTAATTCCTGAACAGTAAGCCTCACTGAAAGCTGCAGAGATAGGGATGTGAACGAGCGGATTTCAAGTTTAGAGTTTAGGGTTGTGAGCTTAGGGCTTGGGGTGTAGGGTATAGTGACTATAGTGTGCCAATTTGCTCGAAGAACTGTTGGACATTCCAGGGTATGTGCTCAAGCCCCTGGCTCAGACGGGTTTGGGGTTTAGAGTCTGGAGCTCTGCCCTAGAGCTTCGCTAGGGTTGGCTTGTTGGGGAGTTGAGTTTAGCCAGCAAGACCATTTTCAGAACCAGCGCCCTGAAATCCGCAGCTGCAACTCGAACATGACACCACACCATCGGCGCCATGTAGTAGATCAAATCCAAAATAATGAGTCTCAATGCCATATCATCAAGTCGTGCATGAGCTCTTAACTCTTTTTGCCCCTAGCACACTGAACCCTAACGGCAGTTTGTTTACGACCGAAAGGGGTGGTGTGGGGGATATCCTTGTATGTAGGGTGCCAATAATTATTTCGGTTCAATCGCAGGAACCTCATCGATACCCTAGACCTGGAAGCCCTAAATAAGGAGCTCCATCAAGATCTCCGCGCAGCGTTGGGAGTCAGCTTCTGAGAAGCTTCGGGTCTTCATGTAGGGTGTTCGTTTTCTTTCAGGTTTGGAGGGAGGGATAGGAATGAATACGTATGTGTGTATAGATATACGTCTGTATATCTGTATGTATACGTGTATGTATGTCATGTATGTGATGTATATTGCAATGTAGTGTACTGTTTCTCTGTCCGCTCATCCGTGTATGTTCAGCCTGAGCAGGATTGCAGAGCGAGAGAGAGCGAGAGAGAGAGAGAGAGAGAGAGCGAAAGAGAGAGATGCATATCTATGATAGTACTAACACCAAAAATATGCATAGCACTATCATAAATTGTGGGACTGGAAAAAGTACTCGTAGTAGTCACAGTACTACAGGTAAGGCAATAATTCCAGAAGACTAGAATAACTTCTCAGACAGCAATAGCCTTTATAAAAATGAGAATAAGATGAACAACAATATTCATATTATGAATAACAATATAATACCTCAGATTGTAACTATATACAACAAGATTTATATTGTATGGATAGCAATATAATGACCCAGGTCAGCAGCTCCGAACTTCCGGTGACGCGCTTTCGCGCCTGGGAGATCCGCGGCGCGGAGGACGCAAAACTAAAAAGGGTGCCTTTTGGCGGTATATGAAAGGGTGTTCAGGGCTGTAGGTTTAGGGGTAGGGTTTATCTACGGGTTTTGTGTTCAGTTAAGGGTTGAGGGTTAATTAGCCTGTTGCGTTCTTGGCGGGCACTGAGAGTGGATGAGAGATCAGGTTAGGTCGCATGCTACCACGTGCCTCTTACACATCGAGCAGCTTAGAGGACGATAGCTTCGCAAGCCCTGCAGTACGCATAATCGAGCCTGCTGAAAGAACCTTGTACAGTAACCCTGCAGCATGTTAAAGCATGGTCAATAAGTAAAAGCTTTCTCTCCCGATTTCCACATCCATTCCCTAACATCTACTTTGGCTCCCGGACAGGATAGTTCGGGCCCCTCTCAACTGCAGTTGGAATGCCAAATTTCGGCAGCCTGGCAGAGGGATTGGAGATCTGGGATTGGGGAGCCGGTGAAATGCTTCGGGAATACTCGGGAAATTCAACAGCAATGACACGTGTGCTTGTGCGTGCTTCGTTCCGGCGCGCAGCTCCGGCTGCTCCCATGCAAAAATTGATCGCTTGCCCGGACATGTTGCTCCCTGTCACCACAAGTGCTTCGGCTGTTTGCCGCTGCAGGCAATTGCTGGGGCAGAGGACTCCGTCAGGAAACGATGGACAGCAAATACAAACTTTTTGCATCTTGGATGCAATGGTCACCGTTGACCTGCAGGTGGCAGGGTGGTGAAAGTGCAAGGCGTGCGATTTGGTTGTGCTTGCTGCGAGTGTGGTTTCCTGCCAGGTTCGCCAACTACACAGACGAGTATGTCAAGGTGCAAGAATGTTGCTTAGTATGCTGCATGGCTTCAGAACTACCAACCCTAGGTCGTTGTGGCTTCTTTTCCAATCACATGTACATACAGCTGCCCGCATGCTTCATATCAATGTAGCAAAGTAGTCTTGATATGTCGAGTACCATATCTACCTGTACATATACGTGCACGGTATGTATGCGGGCATAAATGGCCACTACTCATCCATGCATGGTCATGTCCAACACATGTATGCAGGCCATCCATCTGTTTGAGAAAGTGGTCAAGTGCATGCATATCAACAAACAAGCAAAATTATATGAGTACACGAATCAATACACACACAAAGTGTTTATACATACGTATACTAATTACAGATATGTATGTTTGTATGTGCACACACACATAAATGTATACCTACACATGCTCATGCACATGCACACATCCACTTCGCCGTCGAGACATATGCCCAACAGGCCCGACATGTCGCGTATCCAACATACATGCATGCATGCATGCATACATACATATGTATATATATATATATAACACATACAAATGCACAACAAATATATACATTTATACATATATATATATCTCTCTGTATAGAACATATGTGCTTATGTATGTATGAATGTATGTATGTTGTACACATACATGTGCCAACGCCTCCTCGTCTTGTGTGGCAGATAAACCTTTGTTTGCTCAGAGCCTTCATCCCTACAGCACCAAAGCCCGAGCCCGGCTAGTACTGGCGAGAAGCCTTAAGGTAAAAGCCGGAAAGTTGGAATATGATTATCCTAACCCTTCTATGGTAAATTATAGGGTATCCTACCATGAAACCATATTCCAACTTTCTGGAGTTCTCTGTAGTGCGCTGTGAGCTGGTATATCTCGCGCCTGGCTCTGTAGAGTTGTGAGTGCTGAAACCCTAAACCCGAAATCCCCAACAACACTAAATCTTGATGAATCGTCGCAAGCTAGGAGGCAAAAACATCCCTTGACCCACTAAACCCTAAACCTTAAACCCTAAACCATGCTTGAGTCTAGTATGGGCCAGGAGCTCACCAAGAAGCTCAAGTCCATGGACTGGAAGGCAGGGAACGTGATTGTTAGGGCTGGGGTCAGGACCACATTAATAATGAACGTAGGAATTGTAAATAGTGATAGTAATGGTGTTACCAGGGATCCTGGGGTTGATAGTTTGGGATTTGGGCGAAGAAGGCGAGGAAGAAGGCTCACATGGAAGCAACATGACGAGTCCCCGAATCCAAGATTCTCCTTGATGAGATCCGCCGCAGTGCACCTTCACGTGTTTCAATGGTGTGTACCTATATATATATATACACACATACATATACATACCTTAAAGCCTAAAGCCCATTTTAGGTAAAGCACAATGTCCAGAACCGCGTGCTGCCGTTTTCTACTATTCCCTGCAGTCAGACCTCGCGAGCGGGCATCGATTCCATGCAATGCGAGAGGGAAAAAACCCTTATAGTGCCCAGCGGTGTCTTGCCTCGAGGTTTCTGGAAACTGGGAGAAGTCCGACTTGACCGTGGTCTCCCAGCCTCCAGCAGTTGTGAAGGAGGCCTCGGTAGGTCACATTACATGCATTAATCAAACATTTAATTATCTTTTTGTTTAATATCATTCACCATGGTTTCAAGAATAATATTAAATAACCATAGCACTACTCTCATTTTTAACACTTCGGGGAAGACTTCGCTCCGAGGGATGCCGGGTTTGCAGGGATTACAGTAGAAGCTTATGAGTTGGAAACCCAATAGCTTCATTCCTTAAGAGGAATGTATAGGGAATACCAGCACTACTTGGCCTTAATCCGGTTTCCAACTTTATGGGGTATACTGTAGGGTGTAGGGATGTAGTGTCAAGGCTGAGGGTTTGGACAGGGTTTTAGGGATTCTATATTCTATACTCTTCGGCTACGGGCGGCTTCGTTGCTCAAGGCCTGTGGAATCGAATCATTTTTAGGGGTCTTCACAGTCTGCAGCTGGAATTGACTTCTCTATTCCCGGAGCCTTAAAGTGCGACCCATGGGCTCTCTGCAAAGGTAGGTCTCTTTCCCAGGCCGGGAAGCATGATTTAACACAATCCATTGTTCGTCTTCTTTGGGCTCGCCCGGGTCTGTTTTGAAGTGTCCACAAGGAATGATGCCGGCACACTTTGAAGCACAGCCCAAGTAAAAGCGCCAAAATGCTTCACGATGCCTTATACAGCACCGCGCGCAATGACGATATCAAATGCAGCTTCTTTCAAAAGTGCTAAAGTACCTTAAGCAAGCCCTGAACACAAGAAGCCGCCAGTGATCTGGAGCCTTGTAGAGCCCCGGAGCCTTGCTGTAAGCAGCTCAAGAAGCTCTAAACAGCCTTCAAACAAGCATAACCCAGCAAAAGCCCGAAACCCTCAACCCGAAACCCCAAGCCCTCAACTCTGAAACCTATAAGACCTAAGCCCTATAAACCCTAAGCCCTATAAACCCTAAAGCTCTAAACCCCGAAGACCCTGAAACCGGAGGTGGGCCGCCTCCCCGGAGCGGACTTCGTCGAAGCTCGGTCTTTGTTTTCTGTTGTCACGTTGCCTTGTCCTAGGCGGTAGTTTCCCAAAATTAGGCGCACCTTATTTTGGTGTCCTTATAGTAAGGTTTTTCGGAAGCTCCCGTATAGGTCGTATCAGGGAGACCCCTTGAAGGGGACGCTTCTTGGCCCTTGTCCCAAAAACTTCCCCTGAATCCTAACTCTTACCTTGGGGAGGAGCAGGGGGCTTTGTAAGCACGGGAGCTTAGCAGGGTTTAGGGATCAGGGACGTCCGTGAATATGGGGTGTTTCAAGGTTCGAGGTAAGATGAAGCAAACCAGTGGCCTTTGCGAAATATGGTTTTCAGCGGGGTTTGAGCATTTTAGGCAAGATTTTTGGCATTTGTGGTCTGCAGGTTTTACATGGCACTGTAGGCTTCAGGTTCTAAGGTTGGGTTTGGGTTTGGGGGGTTTGGGGTGGGGTATAGGGTGTGTTGAAGGCTCTACATGTTTGGTAATTCTGGGAGCTGCGAAATGACGTTTCATTCGCGTCCAGAAGTCGTCAAACCCGGCTAGGGTATTCGATCAGATCCGACAAACCCAAGTTGAAGCCCCCTCTCTCCGCTCTATGCAGGATTACCGCCAGTGCCGCAGAAGAAGGGGAAGAGAATTCGTTGATCTGCTTCAACTCGAAAACCATCCTGAAGCCTGAATCATTTGATCATCCTAAACATTCCTAAACCCTACAAAGTCTACGGACCTAAACCGCAACCTCTGATCGATCCCTGAAGCCACCTCGCCAAAGCTTAGGACAGTTTAGAAGCTTGCGCCTATCAAGTTCTAGCTTGCTGCTGCGCTTGCTGCACACGCACCTCGGTAATTACCAGTACTGTTGTGGGGGCTGCCTTGTCATGATTATAGTATAATATACTCCATAATTACAAATACTATTGTGGGGTTCCTTATTATGATTATAGTATACTAAGCATACTATGCCCGAAATCCCTAGTGTAAGCATTACGGCCCCTATGTCTGGTTCGACCATTAGTTCGAAATATACCTAAACCAGCCCTTGTTTGACAGTTGTCAAAGGCTCCTGAAGAAAGTCGTGCAACGGTAGGTTCAGATGCTTGAGAGGGGATGATGTTCTCATGCTTTGCAGTCTCTGAGCTTCCCTGCAGGATGTCCGCGACATATGCATGTAAGTGTTGCTTGAGAATTGCGGAGTCTGGAGCCTCTCAGCATGCTCCTGCTTCTGGCAAACGAGCACTCTGTCCCACCAAAGGTAGCAGCGTCCTTCCTGACGAGGAGGTGGGGTGGGACACCTGTGGAGACTACGACATGAAAGACCGGAGTCTCAAAGAAAAACATTTTTATTTCTATCACCAGTTTGGCATCAATCTCGTGCCCGAACTTACCTCGCGACGTAACTGTGAGCCCCACATGCTGGGTTCAGACCCTGGACGCCGGACAGGGCATCTGGTAGTTCTCTTCGTGATTTTGTTCCGATATGTGCCGTACTTCTTGTCACTCGCGAGAAGCTCAGCAAGCACACGTCGGAGGCCAACAACCTCCGCTTGCGTGTGGCACGTGCCACACTCCGGGCGCTCATGACAAGGCGGCGTTGGGTTACTGTGGCCACAAACATGTGTGTATGATTCTGTATGTCACTGTGGTTTCTGCTTTCCTGGGTCCTAGAACGTCGGCTTGGTAGGCCGATGCCAAACACACTTATCAGTCACTAGTGCCTGCACACCTGCGGCTACTAGCTTAAGCTTGTACTTGATTGTCGCTTTTGCTGCTCCAATTCAATCGTGCTCTTGTGACATCATTCGGCCTGGACGACAGCTATGGCCTCGGCATGCCTTGCAGTTTTCCCATTATCGGTATTTGCATGCAAATACCCTGTACTTTGTCAGAGCCTTCCCCGTCCAGGCGAGCCGCGGTCGTCCTTGCGTTGCAGGCCTTGGTTTCACAGTTTTGAGCAGAACAATAAGAGCACTCCTAGTGACGTGTAGCAGTGAAGCCAGCCCAGAGCAGCATTCGCAGTTGTTCTGGAGGTGGAGGGGCCAGCAGCAAGGAGAAGGAGTAGCAAGAGCAGGAGTATGTCGTATGGCCGTATCTTCATGAGAAGCAGAGTAGAAGTGCTGGTCGCCGTTTCGCCCGGCATGGCAAATCAGACTAGTAGTGCCGGCAGCAAGCAGTTCTGACTCATGTCATTAGCCTCGTGCAAGACGATGGCAGTCCTGCTCATGTTTTGTTTTGTGCCATGGGTGATCTTGTGCCACCTTTGTCACATCATCAGGCCAGCAGTAGCTTCAGTAGCATCGTGAGTGATGGTATCCCTGTAAGTTGCAGAGTCACAGAGGCCATTTTCACCTTGGGAACCGTCATCGGGCTGCCCTATGCGGCCTGGTGGATGATGACATGTAGCACCGGATATCCCACGTACGCGCCTGGGCGAGCAGTTTCAGCTGAGGATGTTACTTCTAAGCTATTTGAATATACCTCCTACTGGAGGTCTCTTGGGGCAGGTTCAGTCGAGGTGGCTGACACCCTAAACCCTAAACTCTATAAACCCTATAAACCCTACACTTTATACCCTATAAACCCTATAAACCCTAAACCCTATTAATAAACCCTACACCCTATAAGCCCTAAAGCTGCACATTGGGACTCGTGGGTCCAGATTCAGGTGGCCGTCGATCGTCTGAGCCTTTTAATCCCTTTGAGGGTTTCCGAAAATAGGGGGTACCTTATTTGGGGGTCCTTATAATAAGGATCCTACTATTTGGGGTACTGTATTAGGGTACCCTTATTTTCGGAAACTCCCATATGAGGGTTTACGGTTTAAGGTGCCTCTTTTTTGTTTTATGCTTATGGTCCAGGTTTAAGTTATTAAGGTTTGATGTGCCAGGTTTCGTACTCACAGAGATGAATGTGTTAGTTTAGATATATGTAAGGTAAAGTGGATAGAATCAGGCTTTGGTTAGGTCCTGAGCCTCTTGTCGAAGTGGACACTGCAATCAGCCGGCCCAGATCGTACGAGGACGTCGTAGTCTTCAGCATATCCTAACTTCCATGTGGCGCGGCAGGCAACGCTCAGCACGGGGTGCATCCCGTTTGAGGTCACAGCACAAGTCCTCAACGATGTCCAGCATTCCAAACTCTCCGTGGCGAAGCACCCCAATCCTAAATCCTGAGCTTGAGACTGTAGGAATCTCAGACTCAGTACCCTCAGGTCTTATACTGGAAGGCTCGAAATCCAGGAAGCCTCCCAACAACTATACCGTGCAGCGCAGTCCAGGTATCAACCCCGTATTCTTGAACCCTAAGCCCTATGTACTCGAAACCGTAAGAGTCCTGTCTAGAAGCTCTGCCATGCATGTAAAGCCCGTATGGAGCTCGCTTAACTCCTGAAAACTTAACGCTCTTCGACATGTTAGGGCTCGGCTCTCAGGTAGAAGCCTTCACAAATCCCCCTCGCATCTAGTCCAGTATGCCCAGATTCACGGCGCGTGGGTCGGCGCATGTTTGGGCAGCAACTTCATTTGCTACTCAGCTGTATGTAAACCGATGCAGCACAACAAACTAAAGCCCTGAACCATACTTTCGGATGTACTTCGCTCTATCACAGGGTGCCTTTCCAGCCCTGATGGGGAGAAAGACCGGTTGCCCTCAGCACGCTTGCAGTGATTAAGGTGCCATTGCATCCATGAATCGTGGAACCAAACAGGTAGAGATCAGGGAGCAGAGTAGCAGCCAGAGTAGTAGCCCGTGTGGCACGTGAAGCAGTGGTTGTAGTAGTAGTAATCGTCGTCGTCGTCGCCGCCGCCGTCGTCGTCGTGGTAGTGGCAGGGCTGGTCGTTGTCGTGGTGGTAGTGGCAGTGGTGGTGGTAGTTGTATTTCTAGTGGTAGTGGTGTGGTAGCGGTGGTTGTACTGGTGGTGCTAGTGGTAGTGTAGCAGTAGTAGGAGTAGGAGTAGGAGTAGGAGTAGGAGTAGGAGTAGGAGTAGGAGTAGTAGTAGTAGTAGTAGTAGTAGTAGTAGTAGTAGTAGTAGTAGTAGTAGTAGTAGTAGTAGTAGTAGTAGTAGTAATCACAAGACCAATAAAGGGAGGGCTGTTGAGCAAGTTAGCCGAAGTCGACGCGTCACCTGCAGCGCGGAATCCGAGTGAGTCCGACAAGTGGGAGCCAAAAAAGTAGTAGTAGTAGTAGTAGTAGTAGTAGTAGTAGCAGCAGGAGGAGTAGTAGTCGTAGTAGCAGTATATAGCAGTATATAGCAGCATCAGCACCGAAGCAGCATCTGGTAAGTAGCAGCAGGTACTAACACTGAGTACTAGGGAAGTAAGTATAGTATAGCGGTGCTATCGTCGTCGTCGACAACAGTACAAAGTGTCAGCATTACACCATAATGGCAGCTGGCTCCAGGCTTGAGTTTGAGTGTTTCCCAAAGTTATGTGGGTGGTTGTAAAACTTATGGTGCCTTTTGGGTCCCAAATTATGATCCGGCACCTATTATTGACGGTATCCAAAAAGGGAACCTAAAATTTGACAACTACCCATTGCCATGTTGTTCGTTGATTAGGGGGTTTGTACATGAACCAAGCCAAGGATACCAGCTTGTGGCATCGCATTAGGCTGGCTCAGTTTCTAATTTCCCATGTGGCCGTGTGATGAAGGTTGTTTCGACTAACAGCCATCCTGCTCAGCTAAGGTGACATGCTCATATTTCTGCAAGTTGCTTGGCTGGGTCCAGTGTGCTTCGCAAGGTTTTGGCGATTCATTCCGGCGAAAGATGTTGTTCGATTCGTGTACACCGTTGTTGGAAGCATGTTATGCGGGAAGCCATCAGACAAAATATCGTTGTTGTGGTCTTTAGCGCTCTTCGTCGTGCGGGAAACAAGATCTTGGCAGCGGTCTCCTTCAGGCTATAGGCATGTTACAGACTATGTGCGTTTGTCCCAGCACCCTTGCATGACCCATCATGTTTTTGCCATGGCTCTTTCAGCCCTGGCACAGCTCACATGCTCGACAGGTGCGGCAGTACTCGCGGGACGTCAAGGACAACACGCGGAAAGGTTCGGAAGGCTTAGAGTTAATTATAGGGTTTCGCGGTCGTCCCTGACGGCTCCTTCTGTTTGGGTGGTGGGTTCTGTGCTTCGTGTTCCTTGCTGCGGCTTGCAGTTCGTGGCAGCGAAGCTTCCTCGCAGGGCCCTGCGAGGAAACAACCCTATACACCTCCCTGCCTTCAGGTTCAGATCCCTCCAACGTTCTGGAGCCCTTCTAGTTTCCCAATCCCTGATTTCCTTATAGCAACCCTTGTGGCATAAACAGCCGGCGCCCCCGAGCCTTGCATCCCGAAGTCATATAATATAGGGGCCTTAATGATTGGACGAGGGTTTTGGGGCCCAATATACTATAAAGGCAATAAGGAGCCCCCAATTACGTAGGCTCCTGTCTTAGATCCCCGAAGCCCTTCATCCCAAAGCTTCCTCGCAGGACTTCCTCTTACGATTTCGCTTGCCCCTTCTCCTGCGATTCGGCTTCACCTTCATCAGCGTCACGGACCTCTATCAGGCCCTTTGGGCTTGGGGTGGCTGGTTGGAATCTGCAAGGGGGGCCCGCTATACGACCCTCTAGTCACCTTCAAAAGGAAAACCCCATGTTTCGAACCTTAGAGGTCCCTTAAGGGAACTCGGGTCTATGGATCTCTATCAGGCCATTTGGCTGCCTTTTGTTGGCAAAGTGTGCGGTCTTCATGCCGTGGTAGCTGTCGAGAGGTCTGGTGCGAGCCAAGTTGGGTCTATGGAATGAGTGCGTTTTCGCTGAGGCATGTTGAAGAGGATGATTGACTTCGCGGGAGTTTCCGGAAAAGAACAAGCATCAGTTTACGAGCCCGAGATAGAAGGATCCTTCTTATAGCGACCCCTGCATGAGGTGCCACTTGAAATCACCATGTTGCTTTAACCCATGAAATGGTCTTGCAGCACTGCATCTGCGGAGGATGCGACCTTCCCTGTCATTGCTGGAACGCCGGGGACTTTGCTTGCATGGAGATGTTTAAGTACTCAGAGAGCCCAATACCCCTTAATTAAGGAACGTACCTTAAATTACAAGGGAGTGCTGAGCGGCGCCAGGACCGGGCTGCCGTCTGAGAAACTTGGTTTCAGGGGTTTAGGAGACGTCATCTCCACTACACTTTGGGTACGGCCCCCACTCAGTAATAGTTGAATAATCTGCATAGTAAAGATATATTAGGACCTTAATAGTAGCCCTATTATGGACTCTCACTGTATGGGGGCAGTACCGAAACTTTGGCGCTTCGGGCTACTGCCACAGAGCCGAGCATTTTGGTGTGTTTTTGACAGACGTCGTGCTCGAGCCAGATTTTGGCCTACAATTCTCGAAGTCGCTAAAGTTCCTCGCTCTTCAGATCCTTGTCCTAAACCCCATAGACCTTGGTTGCATGTTGATCTTGCTGGTCGCAGGATTTGCAGACCCCCGCAACCCGCAAGGAAGCCGAAACCCCAAGAGCCAAAACCAAAGTATTTCGTCAACCCTATGGCTAAGAACCCGAAGACCCGAACGACTCAACGCCCTACATACACCCCCAGAGAATGAACCACTAAATCCTACATAAAGTCTAGAAACATACGTAAACCCTACATAAGCCCTCAAAAAAAGAGGTGTGGCTTCGACCTCTGGTTCGTCTCGGCCTGGCTCGTTTTCCTCGGGGTCCGGGCCTCAAAGAAAGACTTCGCTACGACCTTTCGCAGGTTGGGTCTTTGGTTATATGGGAGTTTCCGAAAATTAGGGGTACCTTATTTGGGATTATTATAGTATGGCACCTAATACTTAGGGTACCCCATTAGGGGCCATAATTTTGATATCTGTCGATGAACTTTGTCTGGCTTCGCTGCATGAAGTTGAAGGCATCTGAATATCGGCCTTCCGGGCTTTGAGGTTGCTGTGAAGGTTCCTGCACTTTCGTGGGGGCTGCTTATCGGAGGCCTTACATCATGTAGGGGTTCTCACTGCCACCTACACTACAAACAGATATTTCTATATATATATATATATATGTATGATACCCCGCCTCATGTACCCACGCTTTGCGCTTGAATTGTGCGGGATCGTCGTCGTCGCAATACAAACCTTTCCAATCTCCACTGTTCTTGGTTATATGCAAAGTACACGAAAGTAGCAATATTTTCGTCCATGCCAGCACCAAGTGTAGTTTCACTGTTACATTTACCAATGATGTTCTTCGTGTGACCAGTGTGTCTACTACTATGGTTATACCCACCGTTCTGATTGCTTCAGTAATACCAACCCAGCTAACACTCTTTATTTTCACCTGTCTTACTATGTCTGAATAAAAACTTTCCTAGGTACGTAACCCAGCTAACACTCTATATTTCCCCCTGTGTTAGTATGTCTGCAAAAAAAAGCTTTCCTAGGTACGCTAGTCCCGTGGCTATTGTTCACCCGGCTTTTATACTAGCCCGACCTGTAAAAGTAAATGTATTGGTTGCTGAATCCTACGTTTATTCACATTTTGAAAAAGTATAAGCCTACGAGCTATTGCTTTTCGAATATTTGCACCTGTGCCTTCACGATTTGCCAACATACGCCAAAACTCTCAGTGAAATTATGGCTTATTCTGCCGACATATTTGTTCCTAGAAGCCAGCTGAAAGAGGCGACGACCGACGATAATTCAACATGTTTTGGCTGCGTATTGAACTTTCTACGCCATTCTACTCCTCTTCGATTAAGCTATATTGCTATTGGTACTGATGAGATAAGTTTGTTGTTGTCGAAGTCTTGTATTATATGAACTGTAAGGTTTACATGTTTATTCTGAGCTTCGGTAATCTTTAGTCTATGCATCATCTGAATCATGCCCATCCTATCGAGCTAGAGCTTGTCTGTTCTTACAGAGTCGTTTACCTTGTTCGCACCTAATGCATGATGACCAATAAAGACTCCTGTATGTCAGAGTTTTATGGTGACTGTACTGGGTAGTGCTCTTTAGTGTAAGCACCAGTTCAAGACGTACAAAAATGAAAGCGACCCACCTAAAAACACCCCCATCCAAGCATGAAGCAACACACGCTACACATGTCCCTTTAGAAAAGTGTAAGCGAAGCCAATACATTTTCCATATAACACTAAATTTCCCTTAGTAAAGGCTTCAGTCCTAGAAAAGAGTAGACGATACGTCTAGTTCCGTACACGGTAACGGACGAAGACGCTCAATTAAGTGGTCTTCTTACGGTACCGTCTTCCAGCAGAGATTCATGCCTAGTCGTGTACAGCATGACAGGATTGATTTCGTGAACATGTTCACAAAACATGCAGCAACGTATGTAATCCAATCGCAAGAGCACATATGTCATGTGTGTGTCCAACAAATGAATCCGGCCAATCCGTCAAACTATAAAACTAGTGGTTAGGCCGACCAAATTTCATCAACATTTTTGCACATGTCAAAAGGGTATTAACGGTTCTATCAGTATGAACTTCAGTTTTCCTAGTTTGCACGACGCTGCTGGCATGGAATTGCTGTGCTAGTCTACATGTCCAAACAGTAAAACAGAAATGACGGGATGAATCACGGCAGTCACAGCTGTATGGTAACGTAAATGACTGGCATACTTCACAAAAGACCAGACGTTGCATATGATCAACGTGATAATAGAAGGAGAAGGGGAGCCGGGAAACAAGTCTAGAACATACGATGTGCAATTTCGTGTTGACGGTAGGATAACTGCAATGACGATGAAGTTGATTGAACAGATTACTGCACAATGGGCTAAATCATGGAGGACTACGCTAACGTGCAAATGACAAAAACGATACTCAGAATCGTGCTGGACTTACATCTCCTGAAGCAACAAACACAGTATTGATTGAATAATGACTGGCATACTTCATGACAAACCAGATGTTATAACTATCATGACAGTACACATGCCGAATAAGAAGGAGGGAAACCGAATCATCCGTACCATTTCCGAATCATTTTGATTCGGGCCCGGATCCAAGATCCAAGATCCAAGATGGATCTTGGATCCGGGCCTGGGCCCGAATCAAAATGATTCGGATGATTCGGATGAGGGTCGGATCCAAGATTGCCCGCACAAGACCTCTGGGCAATCTTGGATCTTGGATCCAGCGCCGGGACCGAATCAAAGTGATTCGGATGATTCGGGGCTATTTTGGAGGGAACCCGCCAATTAATGACATGAAATAGGAAAATGCAATCTGCAGGCACTGCCCCCAATCCCAAACTCCCACACCATCCTCAACCTGAGATTTAGGAGAAAGGCTTGGGGACGATGGGGATCCCACGGACCCACGCCTTCCGAAAACTGGGATTTACAAGAAAGGCGTGGGTACATGGGGGGGGGGGGGTACCATATATATATATATATATATATATATGAAATTACCCACATACGTACGTGCATGCATGCAAATGTGTATATATGAACATCCACACATACATACGTGCATATGTACATATCTGTGTATATATATATATATATGTATGTACACATAAGTACAAGTATATACATAGTCGGTATATATATATATATATATATATATATATGTATACATAGAGAGAGATACATACATACATACATACATACATACATACATACATACATACATACACGCATACATACATACATACACACATACATACATGGATAGATGCATGAACGCGTGCATACCTATGTACGTACATATGCATATCTATCTATCTATTAATCTATATATATATATATATAGATTGGTGCACATGTGTGTGTACTCATATACATACATTCCTTCGTGCACGTTTGTTTCCGTGCTTATGTTCGCAATTGAGTTAGTTGGCTGCAGGAGTGAGTTTCGCATCAGCGGCATTCTTCTAGATTCATGTGCATGCACCATGTGTGTCAACACGGTTTCACGCGTGTCTGTACCTAACGAATGACTACATCGGCAACAACACACACACACACACACACACACACACACACACACACACACACACGCACACGCACACGCACACACACACACGCACACACACACACACACACACACACACATACGCAGATGTATATATATATATATATGTATGCAGACATGTGTGCAACAGGCAGGGGCCAGTCTAGACGGCTTCTGCTGGGTTGGCTCATATTCGAGAAGGAAAGTGAAAAAAGCACCAACCAGGAAGATTCATGTCAAGTCTGCTACCACAGCTACACCTCGGAAGTCACACAGGCGACAACACGCCTCTCAAGCTTGAGCATGACTTTATGGCTCGTCCTTTCAAGCCATCTAAAAACCGGGGTGGCATCTACTATCCTGCTCTAAGCTTCAAACCAATCTTGTGAGTATCCAAGCGATGTCAGATGATGAAGTCTCATGCTCTCTCTATATACATAAACAGCATAGACAGGTTGAGTGTATGCAAGCATAAATAAATAAATATATATATATATATATACACACACATACAGATATACACAGTTGTGTGCATACAGACATACATACATACGCATTGAACTTTTCATTTGTATATGTGTATACCTGTATATATGAAAATCTATATATATATATATATGTCTACATACGTGCCAGGGTTTTGCGCCTCGTCATCTTTTTGCTGTTCCTATTTGTCTCTCTGCGCACCGTTTCGACCTGCTCTTCAGACTCCTCGCCGTCGCAATAATTACCAATCTTACGGCAATTAAGTCCAATTATTAAGTTATTAAGGCCCCTTTACTACATGTTCTGCGCAACCAGGTTGGCGTGATGCAGATCCTGGTGCAGCTGATGCTCGTCATGTCCTGTTGGAGGCTCACTGCCGCAGGGAGTTCCGAGGGTGGCGTGTTGGGACGGTCTGGGCTTGAGGAGTCCCTTCACGGAGACCGTGATTGTGCATACAACGGGGACCTATTTTGGGGGTTCTTTATTATAATTACAGTAGAATGCCCCATAACCCTATTCTGATTATTCAGCCACTATAAGAATTCGTGTCAAGAGATGTTGTCGAACGAGTTTAGACTCTTTTACTTCAGTTTGGGCTCGCATGGGACTGACCACTTCCGCTTTGGGTTTAAGGGTTTATACATTTCCGCACTAGACCATGCGAAGTACCCCTGTACCGTACCATACTATACTATATACATATAGAAACAACCTCTACTCTTCTATCGCAAAATCGCGAACCTGACCCTTTTGCCCCTTCGGCGTGCAGGGCCTACAGGAATGCGCGGACACCCGAGGACCGGGAAAGGGATCATTTCAATGATTGCCGAAGCGTGGATCCCATCAAGGATGCCCCGCGTACATGTACTTCTATGCATGTATGCAAGTATGTATGTATGTATGTATGTATGTATGTATGTATGTAATTATGTATGTATGTATGTATGAATGTATGTACGTAGGTATGTAGATGGGTAGGTAGCTGGGCAAGTAGTATAGGGACGCAGGTATTTAGGTGTGTAGGATACGCGTATATGCGGTGCCTCCAAATACCGCTTTCTTAGTATGTCGTCATCTCAGCAACAGGATCAACAGCTTAGTTCGCCAGATGGTCGTAATAATCAACATGTATCGAATCCACCAGCTGACGACAGGAGCGTGAGCGCCACCACGTGGAGGGCATATTCCTGGCCTTGCGAGCAATGGACACTTGGCAGAATAGCAGCCGCGTTCATGGCCCTAGCTTCAATCGGAACTAGAGGTGGTGCAGAGAGACATAGCGAGATTGGTCTGCACAGCCCGCCGAGATTGCCTACCAACTCTTGCTATGTATTACTATTATTCCCATAATTGGTAAAACTCGCATAGTTTCTTTCAGTATTGTTTCATTTAAAAAAACGATGTTATTGCTATTTATTGTGATCTAGTTAAACCTTTTTGCTGAGGACAACCATCTTCTGGTCTACGCCTGCAGGTGCGCACTATATTGACCTCGCGCGCGGTTTAGGGTTCAGGGTACAGGCATGGGGTGTAGGAGGTTTAGTGTTTGGGGGGTGTGGTAATTAGGAAGCAGTGGCTTAGACTAAGGTGTGCAGGGTGTAATTTTTGGGGTGCCCAGCTTGGAGCCTCTTCGCTGAGTGGGGGTGAAGGTGCGTTTGGGGTTTCAAACTTGCGAATCCTTCGCAGCTTCGGGCATTCTCTCCTGAGCTTGGGAGTCCTGGGAGATCTACAGCCTTGAGGAAAGCCTATTCCTGACTTCAATGCTGGGGGATCTTCAGTATCAGGACCAGAAGCGAAACCTTAAACCCCTAAGCCCTAAACCTTAAGCTCCGAACCATATGCCTCGCCTGGATTGTCCGAGTGTGACCTCCGAAACCTTAAGCCACAACACGAAGCCCTGCAGGCCCGCAGTGGAAGAGCGCCTCGGGGGAGCAAGCTGCCAGTTGGATGCAGCTACTATAGGGGCCTAATGATGATCTATACTGTTTTGAGGGTTCCTTACTATAACTATGGTATAATGGGCTGCTTACCATGCTGGGTTTTACACTAACTACATATATGATCCGAGCGGTAACCACAAAGTGAATTCCACGGGAGACTGCAGGCATTGTTCAGCCATTTGACATGCCTCCGGCTTCCAAAGGCTTCAGATCAAGGATGGATTCTGTTGGGGCGGCGTGGCGCTGTCATCTAGGCCAACACCTTATCCTTACTATTGCTAACTTTTTGGGGCCCAGGCTGGAAAATGAAAACGGTCGAAGCTCGCGTGGCCTTCAGCCGTTTCATCTTCGAAGATGCTGAGCAATGCGCTCTGCAAGGCGGGTGAGGATTGCAGGGTTTCAGGTTTTCGGGCTGTCGGGCTTGCATCATGGTATGTGCGGATGTCTCGGCTTTTGCCGCAGACCCTGCGAGCTTCAGTAGGGACTCATCGAGTGTCATGGTTGGCATATGCTAGTGTCGGAACCTTTTTTTTGTCATCGGGTCGTAGAGCGAACGAGTCGTAGCAGGAGGAAGAGGCCTCCGGCCGAACGGGCGATGCAGCACACTTGTTAAAAGCTCAATGATCGACTGCGCGAAGCCTCGTATGCATCGTTTTAGCCAGGCAACAAGCTTTTGCGTCGACGCATGCTCAGCCTTTGACCGGCCTCAAGTTCGATGCCAACGCAGACGGCATGCACTGCAGCTGCTTGAGGCTTCAGGACATGGAGGCAACTTATGGGCGAGCCCCGGAACGTGGTACAGCATCCCAGCATAGATTTCTGAATGCAAGAAATAAATGAACAAAAAGATAATCATACATGTATATTCAGAACATATTTATCTATGCACATGTATCTAATATTTACTTTTTGTATTTGTACTGGTATTGTATTCGTATACACTCATACACTTTAATTACACATACACAGACACATATCATACAGATCTGCCAGCCAGCATTCTTCTGTTGCAGCACCTGACTTCCGTAGCAGCGCTCCGTCCCTTCCAAGCTAGTCTTGCCGGAACTGCCCCGCGGAGACTGCTCCTGGTGGTCGGTCCACGAGATGTAGGCAAGAAAAGACGTTCAGGGTTTTCGGGTTTCATTTTTTTGAGGCATAGGGTCCGCAGAAAGAAAGTGTAATGTGAAATCTGTAATTATTGTAATTTTTCATCAGTTATCACAACCAGCTTTCGCTGCAATGCCGGAGCGCTGGCGTGAACTTGTGCGGGAGCTCACTGTGGAGACTCGGCTAGAACTTCCGTGTCGGTTGCAAGGATGTTCGGGTTAGAATGGCCTTCCATGCCGCTGCATGTGCCAGGACGCTAGAAAGCCAGGTTCCGGGTAGGAGGATCGACTGCGCAGTTGCGGGGCCCAGGGTTTCAATTGAAGCCGGAGGCAGAACCGCGGCCAAGCGACTTGGGGTGTTTGGCCGCGAGTCATCTTGTGGCCGCGAGAGAGCTGCAATGACCCTTACTCGACCCTGAAGCCTTTGCTCAAGTGCCCTGTTGTGAGTCGCCCACCGCTCCCTGACTCGTCCACCTGTGACAGCTCGCATAGAAAATGTCTTGCTGCTGTGGAGAGGTTGAGAAGGATGAGGAGGAGGAAAAGGTGACCGACAAGAGCGATTTCGAGCAAGAGGAGGACCAGGACTTCGGACCTACTCCGAACCGAGGTTGCACCGACGCTTGGTGCCTCATCGTGCTGGTGGCTGCTTGGGTCGCCTACATCGTGGTGACGATCATGGGCATGACCGACGGGAACCCTGCGAGGCTCTACCAACCCCGCGACTTCTCAGGTGCCTACTGCGATGTGGAGAGCAACTGGAACAGTGGCCCAAACCTGAAGGGCTTCCCCAAGCAGAGCTTCACCATGAACGTGAGCTCCGTGACGGATGTCATCGTCAAGCAGATGATGTGTTCAAGCGCCTTTAGGACGGCCATGGTCGACGGCTACTCGGGCCTCCCCACGCAGGGCCCCCTGCTTACCGGCTTCGAGGCCGAGGACTATCTATGCGGCTGCTGCCTCATCCCTTGCGGCGCCTGTGATGGAAGCCTCAACGTGGGCGGAGACTTGGCGAACCCTGCGGACATCTCTACGGTGATCACCTCGAAGTTGGCGGAGCTTCGTGGGAAGGTCAGTGCAGATAACTTGTTCTCGCCCACTGGTGCCAACGGCCAGGCTTTTGAGGACATCTTCAACGAAGCCTCCCTCTACTTCAACGAAGTCTGCTTGACCGGATGTGCTGCTGACTTCAGCTTGGTGAACGGCAGCGCGACTGCCCGTGAGTATGTCTACGACATGACCCCGGACAATCCGCTCAAACTCGCCTTCGACACTTTGAAGGGCTACTCCGGTAGTAGGGCGGAGATCCTTTCCATCCAGAGCGTCATCAGCAACGACTTCAAGTTTGAAGCTTTGCCCCTGGATGTCTGCCCCTACCCGGCTAAACGATGCGTGCCCATGCCCGGTGTTGGCTTCATGGAAATTACAGAGGGTTCACCCTACTGCACCTTCGAAATGACGGCGGACGTCGTGAACGCCCTAGGATCCGCCATGACAGACACCATGGAAGCCTTGGGCATTGCAGATCTTTCCGCCAGCCTCTCAGACACTGTCGGTACTTGGGTCGGCGATTTCCAGACCTCCATCGATGCGTTCCTCATCACGCTTTTGGCCTCCTTCCTCGTGGGCTTCATCTACATGGTAGCACTACGCTTCCTTGTCGGCTGCTGCGTCTGGATCTCTGTTTTCCTCTTCTTCTTGGTTCTCTGCTTCGGTGGTGCTTTCTCCTTCATCAAGTCATCGCAGTGCAGCGGAGTTGGGATCTTTGAGACGGGCCAGACAATGGTCGTCGGGGCCCTTACCACGGCCGCGGTGGTCATTGAGAACGCCATCAGCCAAACGACGCCGGCTTCCGAGGAGCTTTCGGGCTTGTATGGCTCGAACTACACAGGTGTGCAGCGGTACAGCAAGCTCGGCAAGCTGTGCTACGAATGGGGCGATGCCGCGATCCCGGATTCCCGGGGCCCTTCCTACACGGCGGCCAACTACCCCGACTCGAACTTGGTCTCGAACTACTGCCGAAATCCATTCCAGGACACAGACCGCTACAAGGCAAAGACCATCTGGTGCTTCACCCAAGACCCAGACTACAACTGGCAGGAGTGCAACCCTATTGGGCAGATCAGGCCTGTTTGCGATGGAGGCTATGACATCAACAGCGAGGAGCTGCGTATCGTCCTCGAGGTTCTTGCGTACATCCTCTGGGTCCTCGCCTTCATTTACTGCATTGTTGTCTGCTGCCTGACAAACAGGATTCGCTTGGCGATTGCGGTGAACAAAGTGGCTTCCGTCTTCGTCGTGCACACGCCTATGATCCTGATCTTGCCTGCTGTGCAGGCCCTGGTCGCTGGGCTCTGGACTTTGGTCTGGGGCCTCTCAGCAGCCTTCTTGCTCAGCCAGGTTCCTGATGACTATGTGCCAAAGACCGTGTTTGCAACCTACGCCGAAGCCTACGGTACGTCCGACGTACCTGGACACTCAGTCGTAGAGTGAGCAACCTTTTCGGGGTATCATAATCCCTATTTGGTAGCCTCTTTCCCCTGGGGACACTGGAGAGCTGAGGACAGTGCACCGGTACCTGGCCGACCGGCTCCGTGTGGAAAGACGAGGAAAACTGCGAGCTTGTGAACGGGACCCTCGGTTTAGTACTCTTTTACGGGGTTTAGGAAAGCTGAGGATTTACGGGATGTCAGGTTTAAGTCTTTAACTTTTCTGTTCTTGGGTCCCTCTTATGTCAGCATGGTTACTGAGAAGCCCAGGACCATGGCTTGCTGGCGGTGCTCCCAGCCGCGCTATGGATTCGACTGGCGCTTTGCAGTGTCTTTCTTCGTGTACTTGTGGAACAATGCCTTGAACATTGCCATCGGGCAGATCATCATTGCCGGTGCGGTGGTTGTGTGGTTCTTCACCAAGAACACCAATAAGGGCAAGAAGAATGCCATCCGCCGATCACTTTGGATGGTCTTCCGCTACCATCTGGGCTCCGTGGCCTTTGGCGCCTTCATCGTCGCCCTTGTCCAGTTCATCCGGTACATGCTCAAGTACTACGAGCAGCAGGCCAAGGCGCAAAAGAATCGGATCGTGGTCTTGATCCTCAAGGTGCTCCAATGCCTCATCTGGTGCTTTGAGAAGTGCATCAAGTTCCTCAACAAAAACGCCTACATCCAGATCGCCCTGAAGGGCACGAACTTCTGCACTTCGGCAAAAAAGGCATTCTTCCTCATTCTTCGAAACGCACTGAGATTTGGAACTGTCGCCATTCTGGGAAGCATGATCCACGTCATTGGCATCATGTTCATCACTGCTGGTACGGCTGTTTTGGGGTACTTCACCCTCTCCGGACTCCATCCAGCTATGGCCCCGGCTGTCCCCATGATTATCTACATCATCTTGGGCTATGTCGTGGGCCGCCTCTTCACTAGCATCTTCGAGCTTGCTGTGGACACCACCTTGCAGTGCTTCCTGTGCTGTGAGGAGATGCAAATCGCTGAAATGGGGCCGGATGGCTTCTTTGTCATCGTTGGGTAACATTTTACATTTTTATGGGTACCTAAACCCAATAATAGGAATAAACATGGGTAAACCCAAAAATAGGAATAAACACGTAGACTTTTAGTCCTGTCCCAACCATGAACTAGGTTTCGTGCCTTCACAACTCGGTCCATGGCTGGACAAGTCGCAGCCTCCCGAGAAGGCCTCAGAGAAGAAGGTGGGTGGTTGTCAATATTAGGGTCCCTATTTGGGAGTTTCCGAGAACTAGGGGTACCTTGTTTTGGGGGCTTATTATACTCAAGATCCTACTATTTGGGGTACTATAGTAGGGTCCCCTATCTTCGGAAACTCCCATTTGGGTACCCTAGATAATAGGTGCTGTATTATAATAGGGACCCAAAAAAGCACCATAATTTTGACAACCACCCAGGTGATGGAAGAAGAGGCGGGGCAGATGTAAGCTCCCTACCGGACCGCAGCTTGCCAGGAGTGGGGCAGGTGAGGGCCCATAGCTGAGCCGTTTGTTTCCTTGGCGCCGGATCTTCGGGCCTTTCGGTGGAAGAACCCTCCCAAGCCCGAAGCCTTTCTCACCGGATGCTCCTTATCCTGTCAGACGAAAACGCGCAGGGTCCGCCTGCATACATTTTTGGCACTGCGCGCTCTTTTCAAACTCTTCGTCCCTGGTCCCTGTGCTACATCACGTAGCCAGCCTGTTCTGGACCTGCTGTCATATGTTTAAATGGGCTCGGTACGAGCCGATGCTGCTGTCCTAGAAGCACCGTGATTCTTGTTAACCTGGAAAATATCACTTGCATAGTGCATATTGTGTTCCTGTTGGAGACATCTGGGCAGTGGGAGCTGGCGAGTGCTAGTGCATGCTTCGCCAGCTACAATGGATCGCCACGTCGCCCCATCGGAAGGTGCTGAATTCCTAAACAGCACGCTAGGCTCAGAGGGCTCCGGGTCTAGGGTAGGTTATGCATTCTCGGATTTCTAGACACCTTAGGGACAGCAGCAATCAAACAAAGCCGGGTGGGCACAAGAACACCCCAGCAAACCGGTCCTGCACTACGCAGCCGCATTTGAAGGCCGGACTCTGAACTCATGAGCTGCAGAACTCTTATGGCGTATGATTCATATGATTTTAGTGGCTCGCATCATGTCCGGGGATCCAACTGCGGCACTTGCACTGACGCTTCTCCTGCGGCATACGACAACGGTGCCAATATGGGAGGTGAGCAAAGTCTCAGCAAGGAACCAAGACGGCCTTCCGAGATCTGCAGAGAGCCTCGTCAGCTTTGTCCGAGTGTGTGTGCAGATAAAAACCGCGTGCAGGTGCTTGAGAGCATCGAGACATGTTTGCAGGAAGCTCACGAGGTTTTGGTGGGGACATCTTTAGGGGAGTGATGCCGGGAAGCTCTTCACGGACTTTGGCTTCGAAGACTTGAAAGCAGTGACTTTGCAACCATGCGCCTCAGCTAGCTAGCCTCCTTGATGCTCAGGAGCTGGAGCGTCAGTTCGTGAAGCTGAGCGAGCTGGAGGCCAGCGGCTCATAAGGTGTTGGCAACCAAGAGTAAACTCGAATCGCGACTGCTTCAGACGATACGGAAGCAGCAGTAATTTTAGTACTGCCGATTGGGTGAGCTTGTCACATATGTACTGTGCTGTCACCTTCATTTTCGAAGCATTCGGATCAGATGTCCAAAAGGTAAGCACTTGAAGCCGGACCCTGGTCCCGAAGCAGCTTACGTACTGTAGCAGGGCACTTCTGCACGCAGATGCCCTTGTTTGAGGGTCCGAATTAGTTGCGAGTCCCTTGCCCTAACCCTATGCCCGAAAAGCCAAAGCACAACGCCGAAGAATCAGGGCATGAAGTCTAACTCGAGCTCTCTCCAAGCTGCAGGCGAAAAGCCGAGTCACCCGACCGGTCCTGGTACTTTGGCCAAAGAGCTCAAGAAATTCCCCTTCTCCTCAGCATGTGCACAAATTCTGTCCAGGGTGTGGCGAGCGGTTTTGTCGTGGAGGTGGTGTGATACGAGGTTGGCCCTTGGGCTTTCCTGAGGTTGCCTCTCATGTTCTAACACGCACGGAGCAGGCTAGCAGGAGTCGCCGTGAATCGCGGAACTGTGCCGCGCCTGTGGTGATTCGTCCTCGGATTGAGCAGTCTCCTTAAAGGCGAGCGTGTATCGTCACCTTGCGCTCCACAGTAAATTCGCATACGCTGGCCTCATGCTGGACTCGAGATGACTACCCTCTTGGTGGTGCCGGCACATCCGGCCGGTGGGTTGATAGAGATGTTTCGGCATTGTACATGAACGTTTGTGGAAGGGTTTGATGGAAGTGTTTAGACTGAGCTTTTGAGTACCATGCCTTTTTCTTACAGGAACCGTTCTTCAATAACAGTTTATGCTTCTTTATTATATCCTCCCTGGTTACTTAAAAGCCCGGTAGGGGAGGGCTTTATAGAAGGGCCTTTGGAGAAGTTTATTATCGCACGAGTTTGCAGAAGTGTTATCTCATGGGCTCATGGCAGGGTGTTTTGATGTTTACAGAGTAGTTGTAGGTTTCGTGGAATAGCTAGTCGAAGTGTTGCTACATGAGTATACCGAAGGGGTTTTACAGGGGCTTGGTGGACGGATGAATGGACGGACGGAGGGATGGGTGGATGGATGCATGGATGGCATGGATGGAAGCAGGGGTGGTGGACGGACGGACGGATGGATGGATGAGACAAGCCTCGGAAACGGGGTACCTGATTTGAGGATTTGCATTGGAGGGTTTACTGCGGAATCTGGTAATCCACATATAGTTAGTAAAGGATGATACACCCCAGAATTTATGCAACTTATTGTAAACAGCAGCCTGTCGAGCGGCGACCGTGCCGTGTGATGCAGGGACGTAAGAGCAATCAACCTCACCTTTCAGCCAGCTATCCGCTGATGACAACTCTGCATCAGCACAGTTGTCACAACTCTCCTCAGCAATTCTCGAGGTTGCCTAGGATGCCCAGTAGTACCCTTATTCCCTTTTGTAGTCCCAGGTTCCTTATAAAGTTACCCAATACCAAAAAGAGAGACCTTTTTATTCTTAGGTTACTGGGTATCCTAGTTGCAGTTCAGTCGGTCGCCAGAGTGGTAAGCCGAGGAGGGGAGCCCTGACTACAGGGAGCTCCAGAGCCAGAAAGTTGGAATATGGTTTCATGGTAGGATACACTATAATTTACCATAGAAGGGTTAGGATAATCATATTCCAACTTTCTGGCTTTTACCTTACTGCCAAGGCAAACAGTCAGCCTCATGAAGCTCCAGCCTTTGCGAAAGAGCAGAGCCGCTTGGAGAGTTTGGAAGGAGTACGAGTTTACGATGTTTGGAACAACACTGTCCCACGCCTCTTGTGCCGAGGCGCTGCAAACAGGACTTTGATACCCTAAGTCCTAAATCGTATGCGGCAGAGCAGCAAACGCTTCGATTCAACGGGGGGAGTAGCAGCAGACAGTAGTTAGTAAGTAGCTCGGAGCTAGTAGCAGTAATTAGTTAGTAGTTAGTACTTAGTTAGTAGCAGCATCCAGCAGTAGTTGTCGTGGTCCTGGTCCTGGTAGTGGTGGTGCTTGTGGTAGTGGCAGTTAGTAGTAGTAGTAGTAGTAGTAGTAGTAGTAGTAGTAGTAGTAGTAGTAGTAGTAGCAGTAGTAGTAGTAGTAGTAGTAGTAGTAGGAGTAGTAGGAGTAGTAGGAGTAGTAGTAGGAGTAGTAGTAGTAGTAGTAGTAGTAGGCGTAGTAGTAGTAGTAGTAGTAGTAGTAGTAGTAGTCGGTGCCCCCCTACCAACCACCCATCTGACCATACTCTTGTAACACACATCCGTTTTACTGGGTATTCACAGCCCTTTCGTCATGTAGGAACATCTTACGAAGCTTCAAAATTAAGCTGCGTTTTTGTAAACTCCAGGTTCCGATTCCGGACTTTCTCTTGGGGGGTTGGGGGGGTTGGGGGGGGATTATGACGACATTGAAGAGCCGTTCTGCTCGGTATTTACAGGACTAACGTACCTCTGGACTTTGCAAACTCGACATTGGGCTTTACGGGGGCTTTCGGCGAAAACTCGAAATTGGTTTGGGGAAGCTGGTTTTTTATTCGGTATTTAAAGTACTTTGGTCATGTCGCGGTCTATTGCCAACCACCGTTCTTTGGCACCGTTGTTGCCTCGGGGGGGATGGGCATGATGACCTACAGGCAGCCTCACGAACACCAACACCAATTCAAAAGCAAAGCCTCCTACACCGAGGTCTGGGCTTTAAGGGTGTTGGCGAGCCCCTCTCACATACAGCTGCCATCTTTGTTTTTGGTGTTTAGAAGATGTTTGTTCAGCAAAAAGGAGTGTTTAAACCTTCTTGGCAGCACCTGCGTTTTGCACGGTATTTACGTCGTTTTCGTACTATCTGACCACCTGTCGTTTGGCAGTTTCTTCCCCGTCGAGTTTGCACTTCCAGTCGCTGTTTCAGTTTTGGGGCCTGAGCGTTTGCAACTTCGCCGGCTGTGACAGTTAAGGCAAGTAAGCCTCGGCAACTTCTGCAGATGTCACAGATAGGGAGCCTGAGCCCCTGCGTCTGTGGCAGTTAAGGCAAGTGAGCCTCCGCAACTTTTGTAGCTGTCGCAGATAGGGGGCCTGAGCCCCTGCATCTTCTACAACTGTCATGTTCGTTGATGAAGATGATGATGATGATGGGTCAAGGCGCCAGGTGGTTGGTAGGGGGGGTCGGTAGTGGTAGTAGTAGTAGTAGTAGTAGTAGTAGTAGTAGCAGTAGCAGTAGCAGTAGTAGTAGTAGTAGTAGTAGTAGTAGTAGTAGTAGTAGTAGTAGTACGTAGCAGGAGTCGTCATCATAGGAGGAGGATGAGGAGGAAGAGGAGCAGTGGCAGTAGAAGCAGCAACGGCAGCAGCAGTCGTCGTGGTGGTGGGGGTGGTGGTGGTTGTGTTAGTTGGTAGCAGCAGTAGCAGCAGCAGCGTTCGCACATTCCCTTATGTAAATACAGCTTTTCTAAACCACCCTAAAACCAAAAACCTAAGCCAGCAATGAAAGGTCATGTCCGGGTTTGAAACCCTGTCACTATTTAGGTGTTTGATAGTTCTGTTGTTGCTTAATGTCATCATGACTTTCCCGTTTCACCCTTCAGACTCAGAACCACATCCCTCGCCCGGATTGTCCGAGTGCGAACGCCGAAACACCCAAACCCTAAACCCCTAAATAAACCCTAAACCCCTAAACCCTAAACCCCCTCGTGAAATGTACGCACACGAAGCCTTGGCACCTAAACCCTGTCCAAGCTGCGCGCTTTCAAACACCCCTTGCAATGCTTGAGGAAGACATCGGGTCCCTTGACCTAAATCTTACGTCCTAAACTCTACATGACCCCGGAACCCGAAAAGCTCCGAAAATTGCGCTGCAAAGGTGCGATGCTCCCAGACTCTTCGCCAGGCGGACGCCTGCAAGAAGTTGCCAAGCAGAGATCACTCGAAACTGCGCCGGGGCTGGAACTGAGAAGGCTTTGGGTTTAAGGTTTTAGGCTTTAGGTATCAAAATTACCAGCAGAGGCGTTGCAGGCTGGATGCAAAAAGGTATCAAAATTATTTTTTTTAGTGTTACAAGGTGTCTAAACCTTTGGAGGTTTGGGAGTGTTGAGGATTTCAGGGATTCAGGGCTTCAGGCCCTGAGGGTCTCTTTGAGGCTTTTCGGGTTGACCTATATAGGTACTGTTGCGGGGGATATACATATGTATATATAAATTAATATATAGATAAATATCTACATATATATATATATATATATATATATATATATATACTTCCCCCAAGCCATAATAGCAGTTCCGAAAATAGAAACCCTAGATTCTACTGTACAGGTGGGGCAAAAGATGTCTAGAACCTAGACTCGGTCGAGGCTCTAGATGCTGGAGGCTGTTGCGCAAGGGTAGGCAGAAGTTTCTGCGCGATCGGCTGCCAAGTCGCCGAAAGTTGTCGACGTGTTTATGCCGTTGGCAGAGGCACTAAACATATTGATGAAAAAATATTTTTGTCCCCCACTAAACATATTGGGGAAAGAATATTTTTTCCCCAATATGTTTAGGTGAAAAATATTTGTTCACCAATATGTTTAGTGTTTAGAGTTTTTGGATCCCTCGAAGCAGCAAAACACGCCGATTTCTGCCCGGATAGGAGCCTGTCCGGCCTGAACCCCACCAGCATTTGTCTGGTTGCCCTTCGAGTGTGGCCGTCGTAACTCCTCTACGTTTCGCATGGACATCGCTGCATTGCTTGGGCTTCATTACAATTACAAGAGGGTGTATATGGGATGTCCCTACCTCGATTTTTGCTTATTTGCTCTTCTGCGCCCCTTTTAAAATCACTCTGAAACCTCATCCGCCGAGGCATGGAGTTCGGAGCATAGAGGAGGCCCGGCCCCACCGTCGGCGCCCTATCCCAAGCAAGGCAGCGTCTTGGCAGCTGCGGTTTGAGTTTGTGTGGCTTCATGTGCTTATAAGGATACAGGCGGCTCAAAGGGCTCGAAGCAGCGTTTTGAGGCCTTGGAATCGGGTTTTGGGTTAGGCAAGATGAGGGACGAGGGTTGAGGTTCAGGAGTTTTTCGGGCCCTCAAACATCATCTTCAAGTTGTTATTGTTGTGAGTTTGAGGGTTCAGGATGTGTGGGAAAACAGTGGACATAAAGATTCAGAAGTCAGACGGAATGAGGTAAGATCATGCAGCGCATCCAGCAAAGCCCAGTCTTCGAGGACTTCGCCTGCTGTGCGCCTCTTTCTTGCGCAGTCTTCAGCAACTTGCACTGTGGAACAAGAAGAGGTAGTGGTGGAGGTGGTGGCGGTGGGTGTTCTCATGCTTGTGCTTTTTGCTGCTGGTGGCAGTATATGGTAGTGGTAGTGGTAGTGGTAGTAGTAGTAGTAGTAGTAGTAGTAGTAGTAGTAGTAGTAGTAGTAGTAGTAGCAGGAGTAGTAGTAGTAGTAGTAGCAGCAGCAGCAGCAGTAGCAGCAGCAGTAGCAGCAGCAGCAGTAGCAGCAGCAGTAGCAGTAGCAGTAGGGTAGGGGTAGGGGTGGCGGTAGGGGTAGGGGTAGGGGTAGGGGTAGGGGTAGGGGTAGGGGTAGGGGTAGGGGGGGGTAGGGGTAGGGGTAGGGGTAGGGGTAGGGGCAGGGGGAGGGGTAGGGGTGGGGTAGGGGTAGGGGGTGGGGGTGGGGGTGGGGGTAGGGGTAGGGGTGGGGGTAGTAGGGGTGGAAGTAGAAGAAGAAGTAGTAGTAGTAGTAGTAGTAGTAGTAGTAGTGGTAGTAGGAGCAGTAGTTGTAGCATCAGCAGCAGGAGTAGTAGTAGTAGTAGTAGCAGTAGTAGTAGGCATGCAAGCAAAAGCTCTAAACAAAAATCTCTGTGGATCCCGCAGGAGTCTGAAGATCAGTCCCATTCTTTCCAACTGCCTGGAATCATTCGACGTGACCGCGACCACTACAACTTCGTCCACGGCCAAAGGCAGCTTTCCTGGATTCGGGGCTTAGCATGTGCCTAGAATCCAATTGGGAGTTTCCGAAAATACGGGGTCCCTTTGAAATAAGGATCCTACTATGTAGGGTGCTAGATCAGGTCTCCTATTTCCGGATACCCCCACATGCTTCCACACGTTAAACCCCACTACTTTACGGTAAGAGTTCGTCGGAGTGGTCCTCGTGTTCAGAGCCCTGAACTCTCGATGCAAGAGCATCAGGGACCACTGGATACCTCTAGATCCAAAGAAGTTATTCTCTCGTTTTGCCTTTTCTGCCCCCAACCCTGAACCCAAAACCCTACCGCCTAAACCCCAAGACCCATGTAAGCCTGAATGAGGGGCAGACATAAAAAGGAGCTCAAAAAAAACAAAACCCTACTCCCTCGAAGGACAAAACACTTTGTGGCTCTGAAGCCGCCATCCGGCTGCAAGAAGCTGCTGCAGTCTTGGGCCTGTTGCCCCAAATTTTGCGGTGTGGGTAAGGGTGGCTGCAACGACCGCCCAGCAACGGTCCCTTAAAACCAAAATTCCTAAAACCTACCACCCCAAATCCGAAGCCGGCCCTGTGCACGACGTCGTCGAGCTTTCCAGCTGCAAGGTGGCCTCAGTAGACTTGGTACCATGAGCCTTGCTGGGTTCATGTGTCCCTAAAGCGCTCAGCAATTGGGCTTAAAGCCTTAAGTCCTCAACCATCCCTACACTAAGGTGGTATGTCATGAACCCTGACAGCAATGGCCTCGCGACGATCTGGCAGGTTATGTCTGCCGCTGCCATGGCCTATACTGCATTGGTTACGCCTCTCCAGGTCCGACATAGCCCTCAACCTGAAGCCCTCGAAGCCCTGAAGCGCTTAAACCCGCTACCCTAAAACGTAAAGCCTGACCTTGCAGCCCTAGCAGCCTAAAGCGCCTGATCCAACGGGCGGTTCACTCCAGCGAGCGTTCCCCTATACGAGCTTTTGGGACTTGAACCGTGTAGCTGTTTCTTTTCAAATGGTACATGCATTACTCAGGCATCCTGCTCGTCAGCATTACAAAGGGTCCCTCATCTTCTAAAGCTCTCAAAATTCTACTTCCGTTTGCACAGCTTCCGGATTTGCAGCACAAAGCTGTAAAGGAAATTCGGCTCATACACGAGGTCCAGCTACTTCGCTCTCTGATAAACTGGGCATTTCGTGAACATATACAAAACGAGATGTAGTGCTGGATACGATAAAGAAGGCATACATCTACTGAGACCAGCCCAGTGAAGGGCATTGTTTCATTGGTTTCGACTCGTATATTGCTCCACGGGGTGAGCCACTTGGCGGTTCATGGTCACTTATAGGTGGGATTGATAAGTAGGATAGCTATAGTTACAATTAGAACCCACATTACATGTGCAGGACTCATGGCCCGACTTATAACTAGCATTAACTACTCTTGAATCTCTCCAAGCAGCAGTCATACCTTGCACGACGAACGGCGCGGTCCAAGTCGGAGTCTCGGTGCAGGTTTGTTTGCTCGACATCTCCTTCGACACCCTGTTCGTGCTGAGCATGTGCATCTTGGTCTTAGTCTTCCTTCTGCTTGCAGTTAGTCCTCAGAGCTAATCCTGCGTTGGAAGAAACTCCAATGGTTAAGACCGCTAAACTGTGCAACAAAGTACGATGACCGGTCAGACCACTGAGGTACGGACTTCATTTTTTTGCTGGACATGGTTCTCCAGTTCTTCACAACATACGCTCGGACGACTCCCAGTGGTGTTGTCTGGGAGGTGGAGATCGCGGGTTGGTGTCCGTGGCTGGTTGGCGAATCTTCGGAGGGGTATACACCTGTGCAAAGCCCAAAGGAACACAACGCAGATATTAATCTATTTATGTATGTGCATGTAATATGTATGTATCTATGTATGCATACATGCATGTATGTATGTCTGTCTGTGTGTAGGTATGTATGTACGTATGTGATTAGTAATTAGGTAGGTAAGTATGTATGTTTGTATGCATGTGTGTATGTATGCGTGTATGTATGTGTATGTATACGTATGTGTATATGTATATATATATATATATATATATATACATACAAACGCCAACCCTTTGCCCACGTATTGACCCGCACTTGGTTCACTTGCGCTGTAGCTTGTTTGTTCGGTTGTGTGTGTGTGTGTGTTTATGTTGTGTTGTGTGTGCCAACAACAAGGCAGTACTATTTCTTTGGCTATGTTCATGCATGTGGCCTCTTGTTGTAGCAACTCAAGCTTCGAAAGTGTTGAACACTACTGTATGCTGCTGGTCTATGTATATATATATATATGTGTGTGTGTATGTATATATACATATATACAAATATATATATATATATATTTATTTATTTACAGATGTTATGATTATGTGTATATATGTATACAGCCGCATTTACATACATGCTGCGTACATACTATGAACGTAAGTATGCGTAGATACATACATACATACATATACACAGGAACAGCTGGAAAAGATCAGCAACCATAGCTTAACAGAAATTGCAACTCTTGCTGTGCAGTTGTTCAAAAGAGGACATTGCAGTGAATAACAATCGAAAATAATTGCACTTTCTCGTGAGTCGCACGAGACAAGCAGGCCACAGGCAGATTCGCTGTGCAGAGTAGCAAAGGAACCAGCAAGCAGCAAACACCAACTAGACATATTGCACACACACACACACACACTGTCTAGCGACTCGTTCAGTAAATGCGGCAGGGGCCTATGTTCAGCATAGTTGTAGTAGTTGTTGTTGTAGTTGTCGTTGCTGTTGCTGTTGCTGCAGCTGCTGCAGCTGCTGCTGCTGTTGCTGCTGTTGCTGCTGTTGCTGCTGTTGCTGCTGTTGCTGCTGTTGCTGCTGTTGCTGCTGTTGTTGGTGTTGGTGTTGGTGTTGGTGTTGGTGTTGGTGTTGGTGTTGGTGTTGGTGTTGGTGTTGTTGTTGTTGTTGTTGTTGTTGTTGTTGTTGGTGGTGGTGGTGGTGGTGGTGTTGGTGTTGGTGTTGGTGTTGGTGTTGGCGTTGGCGTTGGCGTTGGCGTTGGCGTTGGCGTTGGCGTTGGCGTTGGAGTTGGCGTTGGCGTTGGCGTTGGCGTTGTTGCTGTTCTTGTTTTTTGTTCTTGTTCTTGTTGTTCTTGTTGTTATTGTTGTTATTGTTGTTCTTGTTGTTGTTGCTGTTGTTGTTGTTGTTGTTGTTGTTGTTGTTGTTGTTGTTGTTTCGATTCTGTTGTTTTGTGCGTTTGTTTGCTTTGTGTTGCTTGATGGTGTGGTGCTGTGGATCAAGTTTCGCCGTTTTGAACCACACTATTTTGTGTATGGGTTATTTTTACTTAGTATGTTGGTCGACGTCTACCTTTCCGTGTTGCAAATTTGCACACTGAGCCTTCTATTTTTATTTTCCATTGAACCGCATTACCTCCTTTTCACTCCACTTTCGGAGCATGCAGCTCGGCTGTAAAGAAATGTGGGTCAATACAGGGAGGGGTACTATATCTATGTGTTGGAATCTAAGTTTATATATATATATATAATGTATACGTATAAGCGTAGATGTATGTGTGTGAGTGTACGTGTATGTATAAAGTCATTTGTATGCGCATGCGTGTGTAGATATATTCATGTGAGTATGTGTGCATGCTTGTGTAATATATACACACAGATTTAGATACAGCTTTAGATATAGATATAGATGCAAGCATACGTACGCAAATATTTACAAACATACATGCGCACACACGCAAAAGTGATGTACATACAGGTACAGGTACAGACACGTCTACGAAAATGTAGCCAGGTCCGTGTGTGCAGAGTCGCTTCTGGACACGAGCCTTTTCTTGGGTGCAGACTTTGAATTCTACAGAACGAAACCCCAGAAAGTTGGAAACCGGAATAAGGCCAAATACTGCTGGGATTCCCTATACATTACTCTTAAGGATTGAGGCTATGGGGTTTCCAACTTTTGGGCTTCTACTATAACTGAAGCTGGTCCTTGTCAGGATTGTCCGAGTTTGAGAGCCGAAACTGAAGCTGGGCAGGTGAGGCTGGACATGATTGCGAAGCATTATTTGCGCTCGTGGTTCTTCTTCGACTTGTTTACCATCATTCCTTTCGATCTTCTAGGCTGGGGCCAGGGTTTAGGTTTCCAGGGCTTTGTAGTTTCCACTTCTTTGCCCCGAGACAGGAGGTGTATAGGAGAGTTTCGTCGCAGGGGCATCCGAAATTCTGGCTTGAGTCATAGTTGCGGCCCTTCTTGGATTCTAAGGTTTGAGATTCGGTCTCCCATGCCTCTCTAACAGCACCAGCTTCTAGTAAAGGCATAGTTCTGGCGCTGTGCGATTCCCAATGCCAGCTACTTGTTATTGCTTACTTTACTATTATTACTATTACTACTATTATTATTATTACTATTATTGTTATTATTATTATTATTATTGTTTTTATTATTTTTGCCTGAGTTGGTCGTCTCTGGACTGCAACACGGGAGCCATGACGCCCCCGTTGGGCGTACTTGTGCCGGACGGCAAATGGGGGTTTCCCAAAATTAGGGGTACCGTATTTTGGGGTCCTTATAGTAAGGATCCTATAGTATTCAGGGTGCTATATTAGGGTCCCCTATTTTTGGAAACTCCCAAACCAGCATGGTCCAACAGACTCAACGTGACGACACATGCTTCGTTTAACGTCAGCTTTCTTTTGTTTTCAGTGTTTGCGGGGCTCCCTGAAAGCTGATCATGGAGCTGTCTGCAAGGCCTGCTCACAAATGCGGAAGCATTGAAAGACCTGAAGATTGTGAAGGTGATTCGCACGCTTAGGCTGGACCGTGGCAACGCTCTAGTCTTCTGCCGTAAATCCTAATTGTTCGATCTTTTGAACTCTGATGCACAAGCGGTAAGCTCTAAACACAGAACCATGAACTCCACACCATATATCCCTTTTCTTTCGGACTCAAAGTCCTCAGTGCGGTCTCGTCCTAGCTAGGGGGGAAACGCCGGACGGAAAAGAGGCCCTCAAACAAAAAATTGTCTAAGCTCTGAGCCCTACAGTAAACTCTACAAACCGTCTGTACAGTAAGCAGTTCGAGACTTATTCCGGGACCAAGCTTTCGGCCCTGGGCGGGGCTTGGTTTTAAAGTAGTTTGAGGGGGGGGAGGGGTAGGGGTTAGAAGACTGTGGGTTTGTTTTTGGGAGTTTTTAGGATTCAGGGGTTTAGGGTTCCGGGTCCAAAAACGGATCTCGGGTGTAGGCCTGTTCCAATTCTATACTATAAGGATTCTGCTGTGGGGCCGCAAATTCGAAGCTCTGTAACTGAAGGAAGCGATCCGGATAGCTAGCTTGGCCAAAGGGGATCGCTGAGTACCTCTGCTTGAACAACATACCTGCAACCATAGCAAGAGGCCCGGATTCATCAGTTTGCCCCCTAACAGGCCCTAGCAGGGATTGTGAATGCCATGCTAGGACGTCTGGAACTTAATTCATGCTGTGTGGGCCAAGGCTGTTATCACATCGTGCACCATAGTGTGTGGTTTTGCATACTGCATATGTGTACAAACAGATGCATGCAATCTGTTCGGACGCACATACATTCACCGATATAAGCATGCACACACTGGCACTCACTCACAGCGGGGCGGAAGAGGACAAGGGCTCGGCCCCGAGCAGGAACCCGACGAGCGCTCGTTGGTCACATTAACGAAGGGACCGGGATAATTGCAACACTTGATCCCTCGGGCCTCAGAGTTCCTTCCGCGTCCTAAAAGTATACTATGATGGACCCCAATCCCAGCCTGCCGGGCCCCCTACCCTTGCGGATGTTTGTTGCTCAAATTGCTCGAAGCCTGAGCCTCTTGGCATTCGGGAGTTCAGGGGGGATGCCATTTGCACCTCCCTTTCCTTGCCTCCCTTCGGTTCCATAGTCTCTCCATAGTGGCTCAACCCGCGGTATGAAAAGGAAGCATGAGTAGCGGTACGCCTCTCCCCCTGCCTCCGCCCACATCTTCCCTGTAGAATCAGCCGAACCGTAGCCCCAAACCCCTGAACCCCTAAACCTCCTAAACCCCTAAACCCTAAGTGCCTGAGAATCCAATTGAACCTTTTTCACACCGACTCCGCACCCAAGAACCTCGCCTGGCTTCGTCCGAGTTGTGAGAGCGTAAATTCCCTAAGCCCCTACTAAGTTGAGGCCGGCGCTACTTTGAAGAAAGGGTACACATCAACTTAAAAGAAACCTTAAGCCCCTAAGCCCTAAACCCCCTGAGCCCCAGAGCCCCCTGAGACTGGTGAAGCTGGTCCGGCTGCTGAAGTCCTCGAACCTTCTGCATCGTTTGGAGCAACCCGGCGTCCCATTTGAGGGCTTTTGGGGCTTTATAGGGTTTATAAGGTTTAGGGCTTATAGGGTTATAGGGTTAAGAGGCTTTGTAGGGTTTAGGGAGAAGGTGCAGAGAGTGAGCGTCCTTTGGTCGTGAGGATCCCTTTCTCGCTGCCGTACCAGCAGTTCGCTCTACTGAGATTTCTCTCCGTGCTCGTATTGATGTGTCACTGGCTGGCCTGTGTATGGGCTTTGACGCTGCAGCTGGTTGACCGCAATTACCCCCAGTGGATCGACGATGTGGAGGCTGTGGATGGTGAGTTCGGCATCCTAACCCGTGAATCCGCATGGCGAGTTTACGTTGCTTCCTTCTATTTCTGTAGCTACACTATGACTTCAGTGGGCTATGGGGATTTCGGGCCGAAGAACATCCTGGAGCGGCTCGTTTGCACGATGATGGTGATGGTCTCCGGGTTATGCTGGGCCTACATTCTCGGCGAAGTCTGTGCCATCGTGGCGGACATGAATGCTGACGGTCAGCTCTTCCGGAAGAAGATGCACCAGCTGAACGTCATGATGAGAGATCAAGGACCCACGGCCTTGTAACTTCGCAAAGAACTTACTTCAGCTTTGCCAGTGCTTCAGGCGGCAGCAACCTACATCAGCCAGCAAGTTGTTCGGCATTGAGGTGTTCTTTCGATTGCCGGATCTGAAACTGTTTGCTGATGGTTGATGGTTGGGCTGTTGGAATGGGTGCTGTCTCAAGTAATTATATACTGCCCGGGGAATCTTCGGATCCTGTTATTTGGGATTCCGGGTCATTGGGGATAGGGTAGCCGACACGAGACACGAGACACAAGAGTTCCGTTGCCAAGACCGGCGGTTTAGGGTTTCGGGTTAACCGCAACTCTTTGAAATACTCCCGAAATAGCAGAGATCTGCCTGGACGGCAAATCTGAATGCCCAAAGGCTAGGAAGCAAGCAGAAGACAGTTTGGTGCATGCTCCGAAGAGCGAGGCAAGATGTCGTTTGATGGAGGGGCCCTGAGGGCCCGTGTACCGCAACGACGACTGCTACTGCTGCTGCTACCACCACCACTCCTCCTCCGCCTACGACTACCCAAACAGTATATACTTTGGCCTTCAAGTAATCTGGATATAGGTACCGTTGGACCGATGTGTATACTAGTTGGGTACATGGACTTTTTAGCGGCACGCCACTCACAGCACAGTAACAGTAATCGAAGAGGGATTCTTTTGTCGAGAACCCCAGGGACGCGAGCATGCATTGCCTTGAGTCCTTTCCGACGTGGGCTTCCTTTTCGGCTTTGGAGATATCTAACTCGGTAGGCCTTTGGGACATTTTATATTTTCCCCTTATTGGGGTTAATAGGACCCTATTTACGAATATTGTTCAGAAGCTTTAACGGGCCAACCTAGCTAAACTTTAGTGTTTAGGTTTTCACGGCGTTTGTCGGCTCTTAAGCCCTCGGGTTCAAGGTCTTCTGGCACCCCTGACTCTTGCAGGACTGCCCTACGAGCTTCGCAGTCGGTTGCGCAGCTTTTTCTTGCAAAACCGACACCAGATCCAGTATCAGAAGCAGCTTCAGTGCCCGCGATGCATAGAAATCTTGTTTCTGAGCAGTGAGTCTGGTTCGGTTCTTGGTGTCCAAGCGTAAGATCATAAAGCTGAGACTCCGATACTAGGACAAGTGTCGACAAGAACTGTCAGCATCAGTGACCCGGAGTTAGTGATGCATCGCGTGCTCATCAGACTTACGCCCTGTCAAACCCAAAGCTCTAAGCCCTGAAACCTACAAACTGAACCCTTATGAACCCTTAAAAACTCAGATCGAAGCCTAGATATTCAACCTAATTAACGCCCTAAACCCCTAAAAACCCGAAACCCTTAAAAAAAAAACAGAAAAAGGGCCCTACACCCCTTAGATAGCCCCTAGGTTAAAAAGGCCCTAAACTCCTATCAAACCCCTTTTAAACCCCTAGACCTAAGAAGCCCTATCTTCAGGCTCCTGGACAACATGAGCCCCCGGCTCCAGGCGGAAGTCTGCAGAGTGCTTACGCTGACCTGGATCCGGAGACTTGGCAATAGGATCATGTATGAAAATACATGGTAGTCATGCGCATACTATTCCGTCGGGTTTAGAGTTTAGGGTTTAGGATTTATCGGAAACTCCCATGTACTGGCATAACAATCTAGGACAGTCATGTCTGATAGTATATGATCAGAGATCAACTTAAGCAGGGATGCGCGTATGCCGGGGATAGGGTGTATGTTTTGGCAGTTTTCCATGATCAACCCAAATTGCACATTTGCGAGTTCAACTCCCCCAGTTTTGAGATTATGATTTGTGTGCGTATTTTACATGCCGGTGGTGTGTTTTTTACATAGCCAATCGGAGGATTCCAAAACCACATAACAAGCAAGCAATTAAGCAAACACCCGTTTGGACAGCGGTTTGAGTTGAATGGATTTGTGTGTATAGGAGTATGGATTTAAGATTGAATACAGGCTGAGTTTATTACAGAATTGGAGGAGCAAAGGTCGCTCGCGGGAATTTGGTCTTCAGTTGTTTTGAGGGGCAAGCTGTAGCTCAACCCGAAGAACTTACCCGCCGTGCTTCCCCGTCGTTCTGCAACGGTGGACAACAACTTCGTGTCCAATGCCACGCTCTTCGCTGGACCAGGTGCCTTCCGCCCTCCCCTTTTGCTCTGCCTGCTCATGACATGAACGAATGTTGGTTATCTTGTGTGTGTGCATGCGACCAGCATTGTTGAAGCTTTGTTGACGGAGCATCGGTTGTTCGACTGCCACAATTTTGGACCAAGCCTGCACATTGTGCATCAAAGCTCTCTGATGACATGATGTCCATGCCTCAGGCAACACATGATGGACGCTTTTTCAGATTCATTCACACAGTTTATAGGAGCTTAACACTCGTAAGTAGCTATTGCATCACTCGCCTTAAGGTTTAAGGACTTTCAGCGTGTGGAAGCGCATGACTGATAATTTCCCGACGTTCTCCTCTACCTAGTATCCTCGCCGTTCCTTCGTAGTTCCACCTCGGCGGCCATGACCTCATCTTTTGAAGGTGTCGGCAGGGTTGCGGACAAAGCCCCGCGGGCCCCCCTGCCGGTGCACTCGACGGGCAACATGGACACGTATCAGCGGACCACGCAGGACGTCAAAGACTCGCCGAACGGGGAGGACAAGTTGTTGCTGGTCGGATACGGAGCCGACATGCTGTACCCGAAGCCTTATGCCTGCTTCTTGTCTAAAACCGTCGAATTCAACATGCTGTGCTTCTGCATTGCTGCACGATTAGTGTGTGTGTGTGTGATTCGTTTCATCAGGCCCGGCGAACACCCCGACACACGCGAATGGACGAACCGGAGTTCTGAAGACTGGACTGGAGAAGAGCGGCTTCGGCGTCTTCGACTGGATGTACCTTGACATCGACGTTCGTGCGCTGGGCTTGAAGGACGCAGAACACGACGTTCAGAGTCCCCGCGGTACCATAGTTGCAGTGCAGTCGTTGTTGTTCCGATGTGTTGCATTACAGAGAGAGTGTGGCATGTGGCTTTTGATTGCTTTCTAAGGTTCCCCGGCGCTCAACTACAGAGTTCTCCAGCACCTGTCGGTCGGCCAGGAAGGCATGTGGCACGCGCTGGTCATGATGCTCGCTCTCATTTCCACGCTGCTCGAGTACAAGCCGGAGGGCATGAAGATCATCCTCTCGCTGTTCTGTGACGAGGTTGAAGGTGGGAATTCGTTTGTTCACGTTTATTTCGACTACTACTACGACTACTACTACTACTATTTCTACTACGACTACGACTACTACTACTACTACTACTACTACTACTACTACTACTACTACTACTACTACTACTACTACTACTACTACTACTACTACTACTACTACTACTACTACTAGCTAGTACTACTATTACTTCTGCTAGCACTACTACTACCACTACTACGACTACTACTACTACTACTACTACTACTACTACTTCTACTACTACTACTGCTGCTGCTGCTGCTACTACTACTACTACTGCTACTACTACTACTACTATTACTACTACGAGCTGAGGCAAACGGGGCAAACACCGTGCCGCCGGACTTTCCACCCTTGTGGCACTTGCCTTGGGTCACCCGCTGTTCCTCCCGACGTTCAACTACCCGGACGTTTGGGACATCAAGTGGTGGTCGGTCCACTTGCCACCCGTGGAGAAACGCGAGGAGGACGACCCGTTACCCAACTTCATCTCGACGGCCATCATCATGTCGAAGTACATGTTCAAAAATCCCCGTCGGAGGTCACTCGCTTACTACGCGGCGGCCACGCAGCTCGGCTTTTGTGAGCCGGACGTACCCGAGGCCGCGGCGGCCTTCTCCGAAGGCATGCAGGAGGCGGACGACGAGGGCTACCAGAAGGACACAGACTCGGAGATGATCGCGCAGGACCTTGGACGTTGGGCAGAGGTTGTGTCCGACCAGGACACCGTCGTTCCCCACACGAAGGACGACATGGACGAACCGGACGAAGACGACGAGCCGCAGGACCAGGAGGACCAGGAGGACGACCCGCCGGCGGAGGAGGAATACGTGGACGTTGAGGTCGATGACGATGACGACGAAGGACAGGCCGACGACGAGACCGAGGACCCCGACACCCCCCGGGCGGCCGACTCGATGGCACTGCCAGGCATTGGCGACGACGGCTTCCTCACGGTGGCCAAAACACGCCGGGGGAGATCGCTGGACCAGGAGGACCCTCCACCTCCCCCGAAGGCCTGCCAGGACGACTACACGGCGGTCGACATGCTCGAGTTCCACTTGTACATGGCCCGCAAAAAAGGAGGGCAAAAAGCGGTGGACGATCTTTGCATGGAGATGGCGAGGGAAAGGGTGTCTTGGCTACTTTACATTGACTGAAATTGGTTTTTTAGTAGTCCTGGTTTGCATGAGAGACTGACTGATTGACCCGAGTCACGCGCTGTTCTTCTCTACAAGCACCCAGCCGTTGCGGCGGCAATCATGAACTACCCGTTCGATCTCGACGACGGTGTTTGGAACGCTGCCTGACTTAATTAAGCAATAAGCTCGTGTTCAGGCACGATCAAGGACTTCATTGCATCCACTGTGTCCCATGAATAAGGCGCTGGTCGGACTTGCTGAGCAATCCCCGTGGGGCCGAATTCTCGCACACGATATCGCCGGACAGATGAATCGTGCTCTGGAATGCAGCCAGACGTACTTTGCTTGCAGAGTTCAGTTGAGTGCAGCACTGTTCTGGACTGAGGTAAAGCCTCGTCGGGCAAATCTGGGGACTTAAGAAACCACTCGGCGTACTTCACGATGAACATCAACGAGAAGTCGATTGCCGCCATGCACCCGCGACGTGCCCAAGCTGAATTCTTGTCATTTGCACATGTCTATGTCACTCTCACATGTCTTCCTTTGCGGTCGGATGTGTTCTGCTCTGAGACGATGACGAAGAGTACATGGTGTTCAAGGCCGCCAAGTCTCGCCGGATCGAGAACACGTTCTCGCACATACCCGTGAAGGAGCGGAAGAAGATGGCCGTCTTGAAAACGGAAGACGACGTGCACTCGGATGACTTGCCTGGCGGCTCGTCGTACCAGTCGATCGTGTCGGACCTCAGGCCGGAGGAGAACTACACGCTGGAGACAGAAGCACGCCGGAAGCGCACGAAGTACCTCCGGGAGCAGGGCTACGACACGCCGGACTCCGGAGTTCTCGCCTTCGACGACGACCACACCTACGACCCGTCGGACTACGAGCCTGCCACGGGCGCCCCGAAGGACCTGTACTCGTACAGTCCACCCGACAGGCCTCCTCCCCGGGTCCGGTCCACGCCGGGCGCCAAGCCACTGGTCGGACACGGCACTGTTCTGGATCCACCCGGTGAAGGCGGTCCACGATCGCGGGCCCCGCCGAAGCCTCGACCCCAAGTTCGACCCGAATGGGCTGCCTATGTGGCAAACACGGCAGCACGCGCAGCTGAGGCAGCACCACCCGCTACCACCCGACAGCCGCAGGCCCCACCTCTCAAAACCTCGAAGATCCCACCCGCTGCACCCGCCGTTTCCAGACCCGCCGCCCCTGCACCCGCTGCACCGCCTATCCAACCAATCTCGAAGGCCAAAACGAAGGCGGCCAAGCAAGAGCAGCTGCACTCGGGCTTGCCGACTCCGACTCACTCGCAGGCCACGACGGCCGTGAAGTTCTCCTCGGCGGCCTCGTCATCCTCGCAGGACCCCCCCCGCGGGCCGACCGAGAGGGAACTCCTCATGAAGCAACTCGAGATCGAGATGGAGCGCAAGAAACTCGAGGCGGACTACTTGGCCATGCAGCTCTCGCAGGTCCAAGAGCACGACGCAGGACTGCAAGGGGAAGGCATTAATTTAATACAGGGGATTGCTTAGTAGTGCCACGCCGATTTCACGTATGTGGGTTTGGGTTCGGAATTATGTTAAGTTCTTGTGAAGGCATTACTATAGTCCTATTACTAGTACAATTAGTCATTCTTCATCGTAGTTCTAGTACAAGTAAGGCAACAAAAGAAGTACTTTAGTACTTACTAATCGTACTTTAGTAGTTTACTTACCATGTTGGACTTGCACATCCGTAATCTTAATGAGTCATAGTAGTCGTAGTAGTAGTAGTAGTAGTAGTAGTAGTAGTAGTAGTAGTAGTAGCAGTAGTAGTAGTCGTAGTAGTAGTAGTAGTAGTAGTAGTACTAGTACTAGTACTAGTACTAGTACTAGTACTAGTACTAGTACTGGAGGGGGTGGCCTGTTCCAGCAGAGGGCACCCATGTCCGTCAGCAGCATTAGATTAGAGAGGTGCCAGGGACGAGGTGGAGGGGACACGGGGGCCGCAGGTGGCAAAACAAAGCATATTATCCTATGTGTTCGATGCCTTTTCGGTGGATCGTGGACCGAGTCTGTTACACGTGTTAGTTAGCTGGATGCACAAGAAATAGCCAGCAGTTCTTGTGTCCACATCATGCACAAGCTTGGTTTCTTTGGTTAGTTTTAATCACTTATTAGAGTTCAGTAGTTACACCTGTGTCCAGCACTTCTTCCTTGGATATGGAGCCCAGCAAAGAAGGGGTGTACGGTCGGAACAATAGCAGGTGTTCACACAGTTCACAGTGCCAGTATGCAGAAACAGTGGCCCTGCATCGTTGGTTCGGTATGCTTTATAATAAGCTAGACATGGTTTCTTAGGTTCGCTTCAAGAATGTTGATTTGTTTTTTGCTCGCCGTTCATTGGGATATGTAGCTTCAACTACTTGCACATGTGACATTGTTTCGAGTGGCTGCTTCTGTTCTGCACAGGACTTCCCGCTAAACCCGCCGGACCAGCCACAGCTGTGTCTTGATTGCACTCGGTGGCCTCGGTGACATGTTGCATGTATTTCCTGCTTAGTCATTACATGTCCTGATTCCAGGCGAAGACTCCCAGCATCCCGAAGGCCGCCCCGGCGCCAAAGCAGGCACCCGCCTGCATCCGCAAGCCGGCTGCTCCCCCCGGAGGACGGAGTCCCCCGTAGTTCCCGTGCATATCAGACTCGACGGTTCCTCGAAGGACAAACTATTAAATTAATGTTTTAGAAGGCCGCATAGCAGCATCCTGGAATAGAGAAATATCCTGATTCGTCGGTCTGATACACGGTACTCGACTCGCCAACTTCTCGACTCGCCGGACACAGCAGGAAAAAGTGCGGTTCTGCAGTCGTTGCCGCAGAATGCTTTCCTGAGGTAGTAAGTGAGTCGTATCAGCATGCCAGTGTTTGCCAGCGTCAGGTGCTTTGAAGCCACCCTTTCTTCGCAGCTGGGTGCTCAGAGCGGCTCCGATCATGTGTTGCTGGTTGGGTCGTGGTCTCTTATGAAAGATTTATCACGGTTTGGAGTTAGCTGTTTTGCCGCGCCGTTACTGCACAGATAATTCATATTTCTCATATGCCATGCGGCTAGGAAAATGTGGTGTCCATGTCTTCTATGTAAATGTTAAGTCGGATGGCAAAGACTCAGAGGTGGATTTGCGATAATGGAGTTTGCAGTAGTCTACAGGGGGCTTCAGAATCGTTATTCTTCCCTCTCAGGAAAGGTCTGTCTTCATATTTAATTTACGAGCTTTTTGATATTCAAACCATGGACAGTCAAAAAGTGGTTTGGATTGGGTGTCTCAGTCTTTGTGGAGGTTTCACATCAGGCAATAATAATATTATATTAATACTCAGAATTATAAAATATTAAAGAGGAGAAGCCCTCAAGCTTCCTCGCATCAGGTCTTCCATGCGCAATCCTTCGTTGCAAGCTCAGGTCTGTTCATGCTTTTTTTGTTTGGGTTTAAAGGATGGTTCTCTTCAGGGCACAGGGTAAGTACAGTAAGTTCTTGCACTTGTGCAGTGGTATAATGGTACTGGACTCGAGAATGCACATTCCCTGTTTGTTCTCCTGGTACTTATACTTTTCTTTAGCGGTTGCCTTTGGAACCATCTTGTCTTGAGATGCTACTTACAGGTTTCTTCGCTTGTTACTTACATCTTCTGAGATTGGGGACTTCATTTGGGACGTTGTGTTCATCTGGTTTCCCATGCAACACTAAGCAACAGCTGTTGGCACTCGCAGGACATACACAGGACAACACATACACACACCCACACACACACACAGAGTCTGTGTTTCAGCTGTCGGGTTTACACAGGGTGTGGGGTTCCTTTGGGACAAGGGGGGTTAGCAGCTGACTGAATGCAGTTTAGAATCATAGTTATACATGTCAGTTTGAAGACTTAGACACAAGGCCTGGGTCGTCAGTACACATTGCAACGGTCGTTCGGAGTTCGATGGTTCTACTCAGCAGCTTGCCTCTTGTAAAGAATGCTGGGTTTTGTAACCAGACTGTTCAAGGTCGGTTCCTAGGACTGTCCAAGCTCCTTTTCTGTGCACTTTGCATTCGAAGTTACTATGATTTAAGCTAGGAAGCTCAAAAGCGGCACCGCAGGACCACCCCGAAGGACTAGGGACAAATCATGAGTCCATGGTTCCCATGTAGTACTAACGTCGGCCTCACAAAGGTGACTCCGCTGGACTTCGAGTGGGCACACGTAGATCACCGTGGGCAGCCTAGCACTTGCCAGTGTGGAGCAGCAGCACAAGTCAGGCAGACTTTCATCTGAAGCATCATGGTCTGTCGTGGTTGGTGATGCTTTAGGTTTTTTAAAGAAGCCTAGACACAGAATCATTGTTATCATGCCGCTGCCAGAAAGCCCAAGCCACCTGCCACTGTCATCATCATTCCTCTCCCTTTCCTCGTTCTTTCTCGTCGGACATGTCGTCCTCCGGTTCCGCTGACCGAGCAGGACTTCCCCATGGACTCCCGTTTTTTCTTCGCCGTTCCACCGACCCGCAGGACGAGGTCATATTCGATTTTCGTGCGATGGACTATTACCTCGCGTCGGTCTGTGGGATGGAAGACCCAAGTACCATCCTGCAGCGTAATCTCGATTATTGCGAGCAGCTGCCGTCGAACTGTTTGGACTGCCTTCCGCCGGACATTGACTCGCAGGAGGATTTGCAGTGCTTCCTCGCCGATCTGAGCCTTGCGCAGGCATATTATTTCCGCACTGGACAACCCGACAGGATGCCCGAATGGCGCACCGAATGGCTCTCGACTGTCTTTGTACCCGAACACTCGCCGTACGACACGCAGCAGAAATGGGCGGACAGGCTCGTTACACCCATGTTGGTTGTAGCGTGGTTTCTATGAAGGTGCATGCTTTTAAAGCCATATAATATTATAATACATTGATTATTTTCCACAGAGCACATCCCGTAGGCTTTGGTCTTGGCTTGCTGCAACCGATGGACTGCTGTACAAGCGGCCCCCTGCCTTCGCGACACGGACTCCTCGGACGGTGAGTGAGAGAGACTTCTAGATTTTAATAGTTTGTGTTTCTGATAATTGAATTGTTCCCTAGCAGGAAGGACGACGGCTGGCAGATACTCGTCGAACACATGCAGGGCGATAAAATGTTGGAGTGTGGCACTCAGCTATGACATCAGCGCACTCAGTCATTCAAGCATTCCAGTACTTGCACTTGTGTGTGTGAGTGGTTAAACACGCAGCACCCGCTGCCGGTCCAGGCTCTGCTTCAAGCAGATACTCGGGGCGGCCCAGCGCAGGACAGACAACGCCCTCTCCGCCGGACTCCATTCCCCGCTGTTCGGTTCCCGACACCCGCAATCGTGGATGGTCGAGATGCTGAACCGCGACTGGGAGGCCTACCCGGTGGCCGTCCCCGTTCCCTGGCAGGGCCACATGTACTACGCGGTGTCGTCGCACAACGCGTCGGACTTGTACTTCTGCATCACGAAGGGCCCCGACGGACGTGCAACAGCAGAACCAGTAAGATTTTTGTTGGTAAACCTTGTAGTATAACTGAAATACTTACCAAGTCGACAAATTTTCGGACATCGCTGGTTCAGGTGACACGATCGACTTTCAGTGCATCGGACTGTTTCTCAAGAAACTCGAACTTGGACCGGGCTCGTGGAACTAGCCGCAGTTCGTTCAAGCACGACGTACCCGCCGGCCAGTCTCCATTTGGAGTTCTGGAGCAGTTCGCTCTCGCCGGCCAGTCTCGAAAGTGACACGTTTTCTGCACTCGGAGTTCAGATCAGTTCGCTCTCGCCGTTCAAAAAGAATTGTCCTGGCACACTTTACATTTGCCGGATGTTAGTTCCTATCGCACTGTTTGCTGACTTAAACTTTTGCGCTTCAGGTTGCTGACATGGACTGGCACCTCTTTGGCGGGGTCCTCGGAGTTCTGGTGCTGCACAGTTTGTGACGATTTGCATCGGCACAGTTGCTGTGTTCTTTCCTGTCACACTCGGAAGCGACAAGTGCTTGAACCACCCGCAGTCACCAGTCACTCGTACTAGGTTTGTCATGTGCTTCATGCATTGCAATTGAGGTCGGTCACTCCTCGTTCGGTTCGCAGGGCACGGCCACACGGCAGGACGAGGACTAAGTCAGGGGTCATGCTTTCGGATTGTGACAAGGCATTCCGCGGACTCTGAGGTAAGTTAGGATCCACCTGCAGCAGACATGGAGCAATTGCCGTAGACATAAAGAGTTAAAGGCCTTTGAGCAATTGGAGTCCGGTTTGTTGCCTGGGTTGCCATTTCAGCATTTCAAGCATCGAGTGCATAGAATCGAGGGTGAGCGGTAAATTTTAGTGTTGGGCGTTACACATTAGATTTGTTGTTTGTGGCTGTGAATCATTAAGGTTAGTTCTGGCCTATTCATTGCGGGTGGTGTCTCCTTAACTAGATCTACTTACAGTGCATGGTATAAACCGATTTCACTTCTGGAAGTTCACCATACTTGTCCACAGAGGGGCTTCGGGTGTGGCTTGATTCAGGAAAATAATCATGAGGTGTACAACTCAGTACTACGACTACTACCACGACTAGTACAAGTACTACTAGCATTGGTACTGTACTACTACTACTACTACTACTACTACTACTACTACTACTACTACTACTACTAGTAGTACTAGTACGACCACTACCACTACTACCACTACTACTACTACTACTACTACTACTACTACTACTACTACTACTACTACTACTACTACTACTACTACTACTACTAGTACTACTACTACTACTACTACTACTACTACTACTACTACTTACTACTACTACTACTACTACTACTACTACTACTAGTACTAGTAGTACTACTACTAGTACTACTACTACTACTACTAGCTAGCCAGCTAGCTAGCTAGCTAGCTAGTACTACTATTACTTCTGCTAGCACTACTACGACTACTACTGCTACTTCTAGTACTACTACTACTACTACTAGCTAACCAGTACTACTGCTACTACTACTACTACTATTTCGACTAGTACTACTACTACTACTACTACTACTACTACTACTACGACTAGTACTAGTACTAGTACTACTACTACGACTACTACTACTACTACTACTACTACTACTACTACTACTACTACTACTACTACTAGTACACTACTACTACTACTAGTACTACTACTACTACTACTACTAATACTTCTACTTCAACTAATAGGGACTGCAATTTCGGCCTACTGGTTTTTCCTTTCTTTAATGAGTAGTGGTACTGCTGCTAGTACTACTCTTCGCAATCTGGATTAGTGTTGCTACGAGTAATTACTAGACCAGTAGTCAACCAGCTGGAGGAAGGCGCTCTTGCAATCGCTGTTGTCCTGTTCATATGGAGGACACGGACTCCATTGGCCGGCATCGCTGCCGCTGAGCCTTCTCGTTTCAGGCACTGTGCTCTCGTGCGGTCTACGCTTTGTGTCTTGCTTGCCATGTTCGTCCAGTCACAATGCACTGTGAGACCACCCAGCAGCAGGGCTTGATTGATTGTTTGGTTTTCCGAAGCCGTCCTGCCTGTGCGTTGAGACTTCGTGCAGTCTTATCATCCTTCCCCCGTCGTTCTTCCTCGACGGACCTTGCCCAGCATGCCTCGTGATGCCGGCCCCCGCAAGCCCACCCTCAAGCAGCTGGCGAAGCAGAAAGCGAAGGACATCAAGACCCGGGAGCGCAACGAGGCGACGTTCGCATCCGCCGTTCAGCACTCCAAAAGCACCATACTCGACGTGGACATGCGGTTCATTCAAGACACGCTGACCCAGAACCCGACTTGGATTTCTCCACTCGCTGGTCTGATCCGCTCGGGCTCGTTGAATGGTCTTCTGAAGGACGTTGCCAAGAAGGAGGAGACCGGTGGACTGAGATGGAAGGGCAAGTGCACCAAATGGGGCAGTTTGCCGCTTGAGATGGCGAGCTTAATGCTCAAGCATTGCGGTGTGGAGCTCGCGGAGGACGTACAGAAGGACGAACCCGTCGTACGGACCCTCTTCGAGATCCAGTTCTGGGCAGCCAAGTCGGCGTCCTTGCCATCTCGTGCGGACATTCGCTATCAGTCCACGTTGGTCAAGTTAGCGAGGGCCCGCATGGAGGACGTTGGTCGCAACTACATAGCTGCGGTGAACTCGGCGGAGGCTATCAGTGTTGACCGGGACAGGTACAACATCTGGTCACTTAGAACAACACGTTGTACTGCCACGTCTTTGCCACACAAGATGGACACCCTCGCCGTTCCCGCTCGGAGTTCGTACCCAACGAGTCGTACCTCAGCCACGAGCTTCCTACTCTCCCGGACAACAAGACGTGGCAATTGGACGACCCTTTTGCGGTGGACTGTGTCATTTCAGATGGACAGAATAACTCGTTGTTCAGTTTTGAATGCGCGAGTTTCTTTCCTACTTTGCCGGACATGAAGGCCAAGTGGACCTTCGACTTGTCGTCGGACGCAGACACCACGGCTGGCCTCGGCGACAATGTGCCGCAGGGCACCCCGTCGGTCCGGAGTGCATAATGCACTCTCTCCTGGTAGTTCAGTGTGTCTTGAGTTTGGGGTTGACTTTACTCGTTGTTCTGTCCAGTTTGTTCACTCGAAAAGCACAATGTCGTTCGCCTCGCCGTTCGACCCATTGTGTCTGAGTGAGTGGACAGGCACGAGTTTCACTGGGGCCGTGAAGCCGGCAACTTGCAAGCTGCATAAAAGAATACGTGCGATGAATGGCTGACTGCAATAATGACTTCCTTGCGGTGCCTTGCAGTATGTGCTACATACATGTTGCAGAAGAACACAGACCCATGACACGTGGTGTGAGCACTGCCTTGCGACATCAGCGATTCGTTGCCGCTGTCTTTGGGCTTCCAGAATAAAAGCTGCATGCCTGCAGAGCCTCCCTTTCTCTTGGTTTGGCAGATGTCACATATACTTCCTGGGACATAGCCTATAAAGTTTTGCTACATTCGTTCACCAGAAACAGACTGTAGAATTGATCCACTCGCTATCAGATGCTGGAGCCCGCTTCTGCCGATGGACCCTCTTCTTCAGGACCTCCAGCTTTTTTCAGCTCTGCGTCGGACAAGCGTCGGACAGTTGCATTTTGCATTCCCTGCGGGACACACGGAAGCCTCAAGGGCGAGAGCTACAAGTTCAAAGAGCCGCAGACCAAGGTAACGGATGGACATCGTTTTTGGCACATGCGTTGGTTTGTGGACTTCCTCGGAGGACACGAGTCTCGAAATTTCCTCGCAGGCAGTGTGTCGACGTTCAGGAACAAGCTCTTCACGATTGCATGGCCCTGCTGGACAGACACGGAGGACGCTCTGAAAAAAGAGATCGAGTCGCACTTTCTCCAGAGTTCGTTCTCCCTCCTCAAGCAGCAGGAGCACGCTGCAAACGCCGAGAAGAAGGGCACCAAACGAAAGGCATCCTCGCAGCAGATGCAGGACGACATGGAGGACGACAACGAGCAAGCGGACAATGAGGAGCACACGGGTGACCAGATGGAAGAGGTAGCAGCTGGACGAAGCACACGTTGTACAGAGTTTGCCACGTCGAGCTTTGCAACGATTGTTCTTTTGCATCAATGGCACCAGGGTATGCGCAAAGATGCCAAATGGAAGAAGCCGGCAGAGGAGGTATCCAAGCTGGCCGGGGAGTTGCTTCAAGGCCTCGCTTCCTTGTTCCTGCAGACCCCGCAGGACTTCTCATTCACGTGGGACGGAAACACTCTGGTGCTGCCGTTCAAAGGAGGTTCGCTGGACGTGGACGAGGTTGTACTGCAAAACAGTTTACTTGCTAAAGTACTACACCGCGATCGTTCCCGATTCATGGACGTGCTGCAGGATGTGAATGTGGACTGCACCCGTCGGACAATTGGAGACACTCGCAAGTCATCTAGTTTGAGGACGAAGTACTACTTGTTGGCGGCTTTGGCACGTGCCATGGATTCGTCGGACGACACGCATTCCTGCTGGACATCTTTGAATGTGAAGCAAGTGATGCAGCTTAGGAGAGAGGTTTCGATTCGAGGGTTTGGAGGGTTTGAAGGGTTTGGAGGGTTCCGGGGTTTTAAGATGTAGGGTTGTGTCTTGAAAGCCCGAAAATTGATATTCCCCCTGTTGTTTCAGGAGCACCTCCGGATATCGTCGGTCGTCCACGAGTTTTCGACAAGAGGTTGCGAGTTCATCGAATGCCACACGCAGGACACTTACCTCCACATTGCAAGGACATGCGTTCACCGTGCAGGACAGCAGCGAACAGCAGGACGAACAAAAGATCAAGAAGCACGCTTCTATGGACGCACACAGGCTAGCACGCATGGAGCGATACGCCTATGTCACGCAGGGCAAGTCAGATTTCCTCTCGACGGACATTTTGTGCGTGGTGGCAGATGCAGTGCACGTGGGAAGTGACGATTGGCTGAACATCATGGTGTACAACCACACGACGGACAAAGTTTGGGTCTGCCCGCCGCAGGCGCTTTTTTTTTTTGTTAAGCAACACATATTTCTGAGGCGTTTTAGGCAAGAGGCGAGGTACGTCAGAGCCTTGCTTAAGTTGACCTTTTTGGGTGCCGTTTTCGTAGCTTCTGGGTCCGACCAAAATCGTTTTTCCGAGGGGAGGTACACGTATCCCCGCTCAGGCTCGGTTTGGGGCGGAGTCTTTCTATTGTATTTTATATAAAGATAGGTACACGTATCCCCGCTGACCCCTGGGTTTCGGGATTGGCCTGATAAAGGCTCCCGGCCGCCCTTCTACTGATGAGTAGGTACGCACAGCCTTGCTTAAGTTGACCGGGTCCCGGGTGGAGGCCGAGGAACGCATTTCGGCCACATTTTGGCTGCATTTCGGCCCCCAAAAAGGTACGCCAGATCCCCGCTTAAGTTGACCGGCCGGTCCCCCAAAAAAGGGCCCCTGGGTGATTATATGGTAACAACCTCTGTCGTTTGTTTTGCATGCTGTTGCTGACAAGCTCTTCCTCTAAGCTTTGCTTCACATTTTTCTCTGTGTAGTCAGACCACGCAGCAGGTCCAGAAATCGTCCGTCTTGTCGGCTGAGCAGTGGAAAGCTATGTGGAACAAGGCTTCCAAGAAGTTCCTCGGGATCGAGAAACCCGTTGGACCTGGTCATGCGGAGGACCGGCTGGCCACACTGTCTTGGATGCAGGACATAAACCACGGCTTGCGACCCATTGGCTGGACTTTTGGCTGCTGCCAGAGCACGCCGGCCGGCCCCGCGGAGGACGACACGAAGGCTAAACGTGCACCGATCATGATTTTGTGCACCGACCAAGAAGCAACACAGCTGGCGGCTGTCTCCTTCTTGAGGAACAAAAAGAGCCTCTGGATCGAACACGTCTCGGACCCCGCCCACAGGTCGCACAACGACGTGGCTTTGGCCTTGTCGGCCGCTGGACTCCTGAAGTTCTGCACATGGTGCATCTCGCTGTACAACATCAGGTATGGACCCTGGCAGAAGGGCTCGTGGGCGTTGAAGATCCAGCAAGCCGCAAATCGCATGAAGGACAACATGGACCCCTCGGACCCGATATTGCTCCTTTTCTTCCCGGACATTCTGCTGGACGCCGGCCTCTCCCCCCTGGACGACAACACGGAGGAGAAACGCAGGTCGTTTTTGCAGACATTACCCGACATGGACTGCATCCGCATCAAGGGCACGAAGGCCAGCAAGAGTCGGTTCAATTCCCTGACGACGGCCCACAGCGCGCTGGACAAAGAGTGGTCGGTCTTGGCTTTAGTTCTCACGGTGGTCTGCTTGGAGCACAACTGGGCAGTTTCCACTAAGGACCTCTTCTCGCAGGACAGCAACCAGGCCCGTGCCTCGGTTCCATATGGTGGAAGCAAGTCTTCTGCCATACAGGAGGCCAAGCAAGGCATGGACCAGGAGCGGAAGGGCAGCGCGAACAGTCTACACTTAATGACGAAGTTCGTGATCTCGCAGGACAACAAGACGACAGCCAGGATGATGTTCCAGGTCTTGCAACCCGAAGAGCTTCGTTGTTCGCTCATGCTCAAGCAGCTGCGTTCCAAAGGCATGACGAAGGACTACTACTCTGGCTGGGCACACTGGTCTTGGATGAGCACTGCAAAGGACCACGTCAGGACTTTGTCGAATTTGGAAGGTTTATCTCGTGTCGGCCTCGACCTGACACTGGCACGCGCACAACCCCCGGAGGAGACAGAGCTTGTCTGGCAGGACTCGCTCGCAGGCCAAATGACGCAGTTGACACTACAGATCCTGCGGCTGCGGGCCGGGGCACAGCTGTACCATACTGGAGGTTTCGGTGCGACCGCAGGACTAGTCCATGCTGAAGAGCAGTTCCGTCGGGCAAGCTTGGATTTTTTCAAAGAGATGCAGTCTTGTATCCAGGACACGCACAGTGGTGGTTCTCGTATGGCAAAAAAATTGCTCGAAGGTCATTTCTCCCAAGGGCCGATTAGTCGGTACATCCTCGCCGATCTTTGCACTACCCGGTTTCAGAGCCTTACGGAGGACGTTGCACACGTATTGACCAGCATTTGGTCGGGCCTCTTGAACACGAAGATCATCGAAGACTGTAATAAAGTCCAGCGCGAGGCCGAGCAACGACATTCGTCTTCGAAGGACTTGGGTCGTTTGGACGGATGGAAGGCTGTGACCCAACAGGCCGTGGTCAAGATGTACGAGAGGGTGGAGGCACTGTCAACGGAGCTCTACCACACGCCGGCAGCGTTTGACGTGGCCAAACTTTTCTGCAAAGACACCGAGAAGAAGAAGATTCAAGCAGTTCGTCGTCGTTCCGATTCGTCGGTCAGCACGCAGGTCAGTGCCTCGGAGGTGCAGGAAGCACAGCTTCTTGCAGACGTGACGAAGACGAGGGACTGGGTCTCCCACAACCACGCCGAGGAACAGGAGGTTTTGGCTGCCTTCAGTTTACTGATGAAGGCGTGGAGGGCCAAGCGATGGTCGCTTTGTGAAGAAGGTTGGTGCTCTGGACTTTTGCCCGAAGGACATGTTGTACTGGCAGGTGCAGACCCGTTGTTCATCGTTCGGACATACCGTTTGGCTGCACTCGCATGGCCCGGCAAGATCGTTAAGGACAAGGACCATGAGTTTTCGAATTCAACATGGGCGTTCGGTCTCTCTTTTGGATGCACAGCACATCTTTGGACTTGGAAGTGTTGCGGCTGCGAGTTGTTTCACCTCTGCGTGCCTCGGCTGCAGTACAGTTGAACATTGTCAGCCCGACACGGACATTCTCTACATATATATTCGTCCTATAATGAGTGACGATGATTGATTGACACGGAAGGCTTCTCCGGTTCAGATTGTAAGTTTCGGCCCGGGGGGGGGGTAGCACTGAAGCTATTTTTTATGGGTTTTTGAACAACTCAGGCGATTCGACAGTCAAGGATTCGAAGTTTCACAGAGTTAGGTTGAGTAGCCCAGGATGGCACGTGCGTCGAGGTTTTTGGTATTGACGAAAGGAGGGTGTGGTTGTGTGTACTGCTACCACTTTTTTGGCCATACTACTAGTGCTAGTACTAGTGCTAGCAGTAGTATTAGTAGTAGTAGTAGTAGTAGTAGTAGTAGTAGTAGTAGTAGTAGTAGTAGTAGTAGTAGTAGTAGTAGTAGTAGTAGTAGTAGCAGTACTAGTAGTACTAGTAGTACTAGTACTAGTAGTAGTAATACTACTACTACTAGGACTGTTGCTGAGATTCCTTCTACTACTGTAAACTACTGCGATTGCTTGTAGTAGTAGTACTACTACTACTACTACTACTACTACTAGTACCAGTACTACTACTCCTACTACTAGTATTACTACAACTTCTTCTACTACTACTACAACTACTACTGCTACTACTGCAACTACTAGTAGTAGTAGTACTACTACTAGTAGTAGTACTACTACTACTACTACTACTAGTACTACTAGTACTATCACTACTACTACTACTACTACTACTACTACTACTGCTACTACTACTACTACTACCACTACTACTACTACTACTACTACTACTACTACTACTACTACTACTACTACCCTTTTCGAGTCTTTTTACCAGTCTTCCTAGTGATATCACCGCTTTTTACTGACCAGGCGCAAAACTTAACGATTGCGATCATTTTTTACTAAGAGTGTTGCTGCCGCTACTGCTACTGCTGAGGTCGTTCCACGCAGGGCAGCCACCTCAACAACGGCATCGTGTTTTTGGTGGACAAGAAGATGGGCACGTTGGACTTTCACGCCGAGCAGGGCTTCGCTGCCTGTTCTGAGGCTTTGTTGCGCAGGTTGTGCCAGCACATGGGTTGGACCGCCACCCAACCCAAATCAGGTGTGGACGCAGGACATCAGCTGGCTGTTGCCGCCATGCTCAACATGGACAACTCGTTGGTCGAAGAGGACGTGGTTCAACGAATCCTGGCAAGGCATCAGACTGACAAGTGGATGCCGGAGGTCGACGACAAGGACTTGGAAGCCGTCGTTCGGGACACGCTGCTCATTGGCGAGCAGGACAAGGCCCTCAAGGAGCTCAGTGCCCGTCGGTCCACGGTTTCGGCCAAAAGTCTACGACCAAGGTATGCACGATGTACAAGAACGCCGTCTCGGACCTGGACAAGGACTTTTGGAAGGCCGGACAGGACACACGCCGACGCAAGACTCAGAAGGCCGAGAAGGACAGCAAAAAGCTAAAGCAGCAGTACGACCGGGTGTACGCAAAGCTGAATGCCACGACGGACGAGCTTGTGAAGAGCATGGTTCCTGATACTGTACAGGTTTGGACGGACCCAAAGAATGGTCGTTGGAAGGTGTCGTACAAGACAGCTGTAGTCAGCATTACACGTAGTATTTCATGGACACAAGTAGGTGAAGCTGCCGCCGGTCGAGCCTGTGTAACACAAGGTTGGTCATGGGTGGAGCACCACGAAGGACGTGACCCACCCGAAAACTTGCAGGAGCGATTGACAAGGTTCGACTCCTGAGTTCACTCGGACTTGACATGCCCGTGATTGGACTTTTTCTCCTCGTAGCACATCGTCGTTCATCATCGATGCACACATTCGTCGGGCCCAAAAGAGGATTATTCCGCTTTGCACGCGTGTTTGATCCGTGCGATTGATGCTTCTAGTCAGACTTCTGTAATGCACTGCTACGTGTGTGAGACAGTGGCGGTGATGTGGGTTCAAGTTCAGGAGCATGTCGTCCATGCATTGAGCACGTATTTTAAGTAGGCCAGACATGTACTGATATGGCGAGCCAACGCGCCCTCACTCACCTTTTGTGTAACTTTCCCCACGGACACACAAGATAATGAGTAGTCATGTAGCGCAACTGGAAA
>CAJNDT010003446.1:1220504-1297199 GCA_905221615.1 Symbiodinium sp. CCMP2592
CGGGGATAGGGTGTATGTTTTGGCAGTTTTCCATGATCAACCCAAATTGCACATTTGCGAGTTCAACTCCCCCAGTTTTGAGATTATGATTTGTGTGCGTATTTTACATGCCGGTGGTGTGTTTTTTACATAGCCAATCGGAGGATTCCAAAACCACATAACAAGCAAGCAATTAAGCAAACACCCGTTTGGACAGCGGTTTGAGTTGAATGGATTTGTGTGTATAGGAGTATGGATTTAAGATTGAATACAGGCTGAGTTTATTACAGAATTGGAGGAGCAAAGGTCGCTCGCGGGAATTTGGTCTTCAGTTGTTTTGAGGGGCAAGCTGTAGCTCAACCCGAAGAACTTACCCGCCGTGCTTCCCCGTCGTTCTGCAACGGTGGACAACAACTTCGTGTCCAATGCCACGCTCTTCGCTGGACCAGGTGCCTTCCGCCCTCCCCTTTTGCTCTGCCTGCTCATGACATGAACGAATGTTGGTTATCTTGTGTGTGTGCATGCGACCAGCATTGTTGAAGCTTTGTTGACGGAGCATCGGTTGTTCGACTGCCACACTTTTGGACCAAGCCTGCACATTGTGCATCAAAGCTCTCTGATGACATGATGTCCATGCCTCAGGCAACACATGATGGACGCTTTTTCAGATTCATTCACACAGTTTATAGGAGCTTAACACTCGTAAGTAGCTATTGCATCACTCGCCTTAAGGTTTAAGGACTTTCAGCGTGTGGAAGCGCATGACTGATAATTTCCCGACGTTCTCCTCTACCTAGTATCCTCGCCGTTCCTTCGTAGTTCCACCTCGGCGGCCATGACCTCATCTTTTGAAGGTGTCGGCAGGGTTGCGGACAAAGCCCCGCGGGCCCCCCTGCCGGTGCACTCGACGGGCAACATGGACACGTATCAGCGGACCACGCAGGACGTCAAAGACTCGCCGAACGGGGAGGACAAGTTGTTGCTGGTCGGATACGGAGCCGACATGCTGTACCCGAAGCCTTATGCCTGCATCTTGTCTAAAACCGTCGAATTCAACATGCTGTGCTTCTGCATTGCTGCACGATTAGTGTGTGTGTGTGTGTGATTCGTTTCATCAGGCCCGGCGAACACGCCGACACACGCGAATGGACGAACCGGAGTTCTGAAGACTGGACTGGAGAAGAGCGGCTTCGGCGTCTTCGACTGGATGTACCTTGACATCGACGTTCGTGCGCTGGGCTTGAAGGACGCAGAACACGACGTTCAGAGTCCCCGCGGTACCATAGTTGCAGTGCAGTCGTTGTTGTTCCGATGTGTTGCATTACAGAGAGAGTGTGGCATGTGGCTTTTGATTGCTTTCTAAGGTTCCCCGGCGCTCAACTACAGAGTTCTCCAGCACCTGTCGGTCGGCCAGGAAGGCATGTGGCACGCGCTGGTCATGATGCTCGCTCTCATTTCCACGCTGCTCGAGTACAAGCCGGAGGGCATGAAGATCATCCTCTCGCTGTTCTGTGACGAGGTTGAAGGTGGGAATTCGTTTGTTCACGTTTATTTCGACTACTACTACGACTACTACTACTACTACTACTACTACTACTACTACTACTACTATTACTACTACTACTACTACTACTACTACTACTACTACTACTACTACTACTACTACTACTACTACTACTACTACTACTACTACTACTACTAGCTAGTACTACTATTACTTCTGCTAGCACTACTACTACCACTACTACGACTACTACTACTACTACTTCTACTACTACTGCTGCTGCTGCTGCTACTACTACTACTACTGCTACTACTACTACTACTATTACTACTACGAGCTGAGGCAAACGGGGCAAACACCGTGCCGCCGGACTTTCCACCCTTGTGGCACTTGCCTTGGGTCACCCGCTGTTCCTCCCGACGTTCAACTACCCGGACGTTTGGGACATCAAGTGGTGGTCGGTCCACTTGCCACCCGTGGAGAAACGCGAGGAGGACGACCCGTTACCCAACTTCATCTCGACGGCCATCATCATGTCGAAGTACATGTTCAAAAATCCCCGTCGGAGGTCACTCGCTTACTACGCGGCGGCCACGCAGCTCGGCTTTTGTGAGCCGGACGTACCCGAGGCCGCGGCGGCCTTCTCCGAAGGCATGCAGGAGGCGGACGACGAGGGCTACCAGAAGGACACAGACTCGGAGATGATCGCGCAGGACCTTGGACGTTGGGCAGAGGTTGTGTCCGACCAGGACACCGTCGTTCCCCACACGAAGGACGACATGGACGAACCGGACGAAGACGACGAGCCGCAGGACCAGGAGGACCAGGAGGACGACCCGCCGGCGGAGGAGGAATACGTGGACGTTGAGGTCGATGACGATGACAACGACGAAGGACAGGCCGACGACGAGACCGAGGACCCCGACACCCCCCGGGCGGCCGACTCGATGGCACTGCCAGGCATTGGCGACGACGGCTTCCTCACGGTGGCCAAAACACGCCGGGGGAGATCGCTGGACCAGGAGGACCCTCCACCTCCCCCGAAGGCCTGCCAGGACGACTACACGGCGGTCGACATGCTCGAGTTCCACTTGTACATGGCCCGCAAAAAAGGAGGGCAAAAAGCGGTGGACGATCTTTGCATGGAGATGGCGAGGGAAAGGGTGTCTTGGCTACTTTACATTGACTGAAATTGGTTTTTTAGTAGTCCTGGTTTGCATGAGAGACTGACTGATTGACCCGAGTCACGCGCTGTTCTTCTCTACAAGCACCCAGCCGTTGCGGCGGCAATCATGAACTACCCGTTCGATCTCGACGACGGTGTTTGGAACGCTGCCTGACTTAATTAAGCAATAAGCTCGTGTTCAGGCACGATCAAGGACTTCATTGCATCCACTGTGTCCCATGAATAAGGCGCTGGTCGGACTTGCTGAGCAATCCCCGTGGGGCCGAATTCTCGCACACGATATCGCCGGACAGATGAATCGTGCTCTGGAATGCAGCCAGACGTACTTTGCTTGCAGAGTTCAGTTGAGTGCAGCACTGTTCTGGACTGAGGTAAAGCCTCGTCGGGCAAATCTGGGGACTTAAGAAACCACTCGGCGTACTTCACGATGAACATCAACGAGAAGTCGATTGCCGCCATGCACCCGCGACGTGCCCAAGCTGAATTCTTGTCATTTGCACATGTCTATGTCACTCTCACATGTCTTCCTTTGCGGTCGGATGTGTTCTGCTCTGAGACGATGACGAAGAGTACATGGTGTTCAAGGCCGCCAAGTCTCGCCGGATCGAGAACACGTTCTCGCACATACCCGTGAAGGAGCGGAAGAAGATGGCCGTCTTGAAAACGGAGGACGACGTGCACTCGGATGACTTGCCTGGCGGCTCGTCGTACCAGTCGATCGTGTCGGACCTGAGGCCGGAGGAGAACTACACGCTGGAGACAGAAGCACGCCGGAAGCGCACGAAGTACCTCCGGGAGCAGGGCTACGACACGCCGGACTCCGGAGTTCTCGCCTTCGACGACGACCACACCTACGACCCGTCGGACTACGAGCCTGCCACGGGCGCCCCGAAGGACCTGTACTCGTACAGTCCACCCGACAGGCCTCCTCCCCGGGTCCGGTCCACGCCGGGCGCCAAGCCACTGGTCGGACACGGCACTGTTCTGGATCCACCCGGTGAAGGCGGTCCACGATCGCGGGCCCCGCCGAAGCCTCGACCCCAAGTTCGACCCGAATGGGCTGCCTATGTGGCAAACACGGCAGCACGCGCAGCTGAGGCAGCACCACCCGCTACCACCCGACAGCCGCAGGCCCCACCTCTCAAAACCTCGAAGATCCCACCCGCTGCACCCGCCGTTTCCAGACCCGCCGCCCCTGCACCCGCTGCACCGCCTATCCAACCAATCTCGAAGGCCAAAACGAAGGCGGCCAAGCAAGAGCAGCTGCACTCGGGCTTGCCGACTCCGACTCACTCGCAGGCCACGACGGCCGTGAAGTTCTCCTCGGCGGCCTCGTCATCCTCGCAGGACCCCCCCCGCGGGCCGACCGAGAGGGAACTCCTCATGAAGCAACTCGAGATCGAGATGGAGCGCAAGAAACTCGAGGCGGACTACTTGGCCATGCAGCTCTCGCAGGTCCAAGAGCACGACGCAGGACTGCAAGGGGAAGGCATTAATTTAATACAGGGGATTGCTTAGTAGTGCCACGCCGATTTCACGTATGTGGGTTTGGGTTCGGAATTATGTTAAGTTCTTGTGAAGGCATTACTATAGTCCTATTACTAGTACAATTAGTCATTCTTCATCGTAGTTCTAGTACAAGTAAGGCAACAAAAGAAGTACTTTAGTACTTACTAATCGTACTTTAGTAGTTTACTTACCATGTTGGACTTGCACATCCGTAATCTTAATGAGTCATAGTAGTAGTAGTAGTAGTAGTAGTAGTAGTAGTAGTAGTAGTAGTAGTAGTAGTAGTAGTAGTAGTAGTAGCAGTAGTAGTCGTAGTAGTAGTCGTAGTAGTAGTAGTAGTACTAGTACTAGTACTAGTACTAGTACTAGTACTAGTACTGGAGGGGGTGGCCTGTTCCAGCAGAGGGCACCCATGTCCGTCAGCAGCATTAGATTAGAGAGGTGCCAGGGACGAGGTGGAGGGGACACGGGGGCCGCAGGTGGCAAAACAAAGCATATTATCCTATGTGTTCGATGCCTTTTCGGTGGATCGTGGACCGAGTCTGTTACACGTGTTAGTTAGCTGGATGCACAAGAAATAGCCAGCAGTTCTTGTGTCCACATCATGCACAAGCTTGGTTTCTTTGGTTAGTTTTAATCACTTATTAGAGTTCAGTAGTTACACCTGTGTCCAGCACTTCTTCCTTGGATATGGAGCCCAGCAAAGAAGGGGTGTACGGTCGGAACAATAGCAGGTGTTCACACAGTTCACAGTGCCAGTATGCAGAAACAGTGGCCCTGCATCGTTGGTTCGGTATGCTTTATAATAAGCTAGACATGGTTTCTTAGGTTCGCTTCAAGAATGTTGATTTGTTTTTTGCTCGCCGTTCATTGGGATATGTAGCTTCAACTACTTGCACATGTGACATTGTTTCGAGTGGCTGCTTCTGTTCTGCACAGGACTTCCCGCTAAACCCGCCGGACCAGCCACAGCTGTGTCTTGATTGCACTCGGTGGCCTCGGTGACATGTTGCATGTATTTCCTGCTTAGTCATTACATGTCCTGATTCCAGGCGAAGACTCCCAGCATCCCGAAGGCCGCCCCGGCGCCAAAGCAGGCACCCGCCTGCATCCGCAAGCCGGCTGCTCCCCCCGGAGGACGGAGTCCCCCGTAGTTCCCGTGCATATCAGACTCGACGGTTCCTCGAAGGACAAACTATTAAATTAATGTTTTAGAAGGCCGCATAGCAGCATCCTGGAATAGACAGAGAAATATCCTGATTCGTCGGTCTGATACACGGTACTCGACTCGCCAACTTCTCGACTCGCCGGACACAGCAGGAAAAAGTGCGGTTCTGCAGTCGTTGCCGCAGAATGCTTTCCTGAGGTAGTAAGTGAGTCGTATCAGCATGCCAGTGTTTGCCAGCGTCAGGTGCTTTGAAGCCACCCTTTCTTCGCAGCTGGGTGCTCAGAGCGGCTCCGATCATGTGTTGCTGGTTGGGTCGTGGTCTCTTATGAAAGATTTATCACGGTTTGGAGTTAGCTGTTTTGCCGCGCCGTTACTGCACAGATAATTCATATTTCTCATATGCCATGCGGCTAGGAAAATGTGGTGTCCATGTCTTCTATGTAAATGTTAAGTCGGATGGCAAAGACTCAGAGGTGGATTTGCGATAATGGAGTTTGCAGTAGTCTACAGGGGGCTTCAGAATCGTTATTCTTCCCTCTCAGGAAAGGTCTGTCTTCATATTTAATTTACGAGCTTTTTGATATTCAAACCATGGACAGTCAAAAAGTGGTTTGGATTGGGTGTCTCAGTCTTTGTGGAGGTTTCACATCAGGCAATAATAATATTATATTAATACTCAGAATTATAAAATATTAAAGAGGAGAAGCCCTCAAGCTTCCTCGCATCAGGTCTTCCATGCGCAATCCTTCGTTGCAAGCTCAGGTCTGTTCATGCTTTTTTTGTTTGGGTTTAAAGGATGGTTCTCTTCAGGGCACAGGGTAAGTACAGTAAGTTCTTGCACTTGTGCAGTGGTATAATGGTACTGGACTCGAGAATGCACATTCCCTGTTTGTTCTCCTGGTACTTATACTTTTCTTTAGCGGTTGCCTTTGGAACCATCTTGTCTTGAGATGCTACTTACAGGTTTCTTCGCTTGTTACTTACATCTTCTGAGATTGGGGACTTCATTTGGGACGTTGTGTTCATCTGGTTTCCCATGCAACACTAAGCAACAGCTGTTGGCACTCGCAGGACATACACAGGACAACACATACACACACCCACACACACACAGAGTCTGTGTTTCAGCTGTCGGGTTTACACAGGGTGTGGGGTTCCTTTGGGACAAGGGTGGTTAGCAGCTGACTGAATGCAGTTTAGAATCATAGTTATACATGTCAGTTTGAAGACTTAGACACAAGGCCTGGGTCGTCAGTACACATTGCAACGGTCGTTCGGAGTTCGATGCAGCTTGCCTCTTGTAAAGAATGCTGGGTTTTGTAACCAGACTGTTCAAGGTCGGTTCCTAGGACTGTCCAAGCTCCTTTTCTGTGCACTTTGCATTCGAAGTTACTATGATTTAAGCTAGGAAGTTCAAAAGCGGCACCGCAGGACCACCCCGAAGGACTAGGGACAAATCATGAGTCCATGGTTCCCATGTAGTACTAACGTCGGCCTCACAAAGGTGACTCCGCTGGACTTCGAGTGGGCACACGTAGATCACCGTGGGCAGCCTAGCACTTGCCAGTGTGGAGCAGCAGCACAAGTCAGGCAGACTTTCATCTGAAGCATCATGGTCTGTCGTGGTTGGTGATGCTTTAGGTTTTTTAAAGAAGCCTAGACACAGAATCATTGTTATCATGCCGCTGCCAGAAAGCCCAAGCCACCTGCCACTGTCATCATCATTCCTCTCCCTTTCCTCGTTCTTTCTCGTCGGACATGTCGTCCTCCGGTTCCGCTGACCGAGCAGGACTTCCCCATGGACTCCCGTTTTTTCTTCGCCGTTCCACCGACCCGCAGGACGAGGTCATATTCGATTTTCGTGCGATGGACTATTACCTCGCGTCGGTCTGTGGGATGGAAGACCCAAGTACCATCCTGCAGCGTAATCTCGATTATTGCGAGCAGCTGCCGTCGAACTGTTTGGACTGCCTTCCGCCGGACATTGACTCGCAGGAGGATTTGCAGTGCTTCCTCGCCGATCTGAGCCTTGCGCAGGCATATTATTTCCGCACTGGACAACCCGACAGGATGCCCGAATGGCGCACCGAATGGCTCTCGACTGTCTTTGTACCCGAACACTCGCCGTACGACACGCAGCAGAAATGGGCGGACAGGCTCGTTACACCCATGTTGGTTGTAGCGTGGTTTCTATGAAGGTGCATGCTTTTAAAGCCATATAATATTATAATACATTGATTATTTTCCACAGAGCACATCCCGTAGGCTTTGGTCTTGGCTTGCTGCAACCGATGGACTGCTGTACAAGCGGCCCCCTGCCTTCGCGACACGGACTCCTCGGACGGTGAGTGAGAGAGACTTCTAGATTTTAATAGTTTGTGTTTCTGATAATTGAATTGTTCCCTAGCAGGAAGGACGACGGCTGGCAGATACTCGTCGAACACATGCAGGGCGATAAAATGTTGGAGTGTGGCACTCAGCTATGACATCAGCGCACTCAGTCATTCAAGCATTCCAGTACTTGCACTTGTGTGTGTGAGTGGTTAAACACGCAGCACCCACTGCCGGTCCAGGCTCTGCTTCAAGCAGATACTCGGGGCGGCCCAGCGCAGGACAGACAACGCCCTCTCCGCCGGACTCCATTCCCCGCTGTTCGGTTCCCGACACCCGCAATCGTGGATGGTCGAGATGCTGAACCGCGACTGGGAGGCCTACCCGGTGGCCGTCCCCGTTCCCTGGCAGGGCCACATGTACTACGCGGTGTCGTCGCACAACGCGTCGGACTTGTACTTCTGCATCACGAAGGGCCCCGACGGACGTGCAACAGCAGAACCAGTAAGATTTTTGTTGGTAAACCTTGTAGTATAACTGAAATACTTACCAAGTCGACAAATTTTCGGACATCGCTGGTTCAGGTGACACGATCGACTTTCAGTGCATCGGACTGTTTCTCAAGAAACTCGAACTTGGACCGGGCTCGTGGAACTAGCCGCAGTTCGTTCAAGCACGACGTACCCGCCGGCCAGTCTCCATTTGGAGTTCTGGAGCAGTTCGCTCTCGCCGGCCAGTCTCGAAAGTGACACGTTTTCTGCACTCGGAGTTCAGATCAGTTCGCTCTCGCCGTTCAAAAGAGTTGTCCTGGCACACTTTACATTTGCCGGATGTTAGTTCCTATCGCACTGTTTGCTGACTTAAACTTTTGCGCTTCAGGTTGCTGACATGGACTGGCACCTCTTTGGCGGGGTCCTCGGAGTTCTGGTGCTGCACAGTTTGTGACGATTTGCATCGGCACAGTTGCTGTGTTCTTTCCTGTCACACTCGGAAGCGACAAGTGCTTGAACCACCCGCAGTCACCAGTCACTCGTACTAGGTTTGTCATGTGCTTCATGCATTGCAATTGAGGTCGGTCACTCCTCGTTCGGTTCGCAGGGCACGGCCACACGGCAGGACGAGGACTAAGTCAGGGGTCATGCTTTCGGATTGTGACAAGGCATTCCGCGGACTCTGAGGTAAGTTAGGATCCACCTGCAGCAGACATGGAGCAATTGCCGTAGACATAAAGAGTTAAAGGCCTTTGAGCAATTGGAGTCCGGTTTGTTGCCTGGGTTGCCATTTCAGCATTTCAAGCATCGAGTGCATAGAATCGAGGGTGAGCGGTAAATTTTAGTGTTGGGCGTTACACATTAGATTTGTTGTTTGTGGCTGTGAATCAGTAAGGTTAGTTCTGGCCTATTCATTGCGGGTGGTGTCTCCTTAACTAGATCTACTTACAGTGCATGGTATAAACCGATTTCACTTCTGGAAGTTCACCATACTTGTCCACAGAGGGGCTTCGGGTGTGGCTTGATTCAGGAAAATAATCATGAGGTGTACAACTCAGTACTACGACTACTACCACGACTAGTACAAGTACTACTAGCATTGGTACTGTACTACTACTACTACTACTACTACTACTACTACTACTACTACTACTACTACTACTACTACTACTACTACTACTACTACTACTACTACTACTACTACTACTACTACTACTACTACTACTACTACTACTACTACTACTACTACTACTACTACTACTACTACTACTACTACTACTACTACTACTACTACTACTACTACTACTACTAGTACTAGTAGTACTACTACTACTACTACTACTACTACTACTACTACTACTACTACTACTACTACTACTACTACTACTAGCTAGCCAGCTAGCTAGCTAGCTAGCTAGCTAGTACTACTATTACTTCTGCTAGCACTACTACGACTACTACTGCTACTTCTACTACTACTACTACTACTACTACTACTAGCTAACCAGTACTACTGCTACTACTACTACTACTATTTCGACTAGTACTACTACTACTACTACTACTACTACTACTACTACGACTAGTACTAGTACTAGTACTACTACTACGACTACTACTACTACTACTACTACTACTACTACTAGTACACTACTACTACTACTAGTACTACTAGTACTACTACTACTACTAATACTTCTACTTCAACTAATAGGGACTGCAATTTCGGCCTACTGGTTTTTCCTTTCTTTAATGAGTAGTGGTACTGCTGCTAGTACTACTCTTCGCAATCTGGATTAGTATTGCTACGAGTAATTACTAGACCAGTAGTCAACCAGCTGGAGGAAGGCGCTCTTGCAATCGCTGTTGTCCTGTTCATATGGAGGACACGGACTCCATTGGCCGGCATCGCTGCCGCTGAGCCTTCTCGTTTCAGGCACTGTGCTCTCGTGCGGTCTACGCTTTGTGTCTTGCTTGCCATGTTCGTCCAGTCACAATGCACTGTGAGACCACCCAGCAGCAGGGCTTGATTGATTGTTTGGTTTTCCGAAGCCGTCCTGCCTGTGCGTTGAGACTTCGTGCAGTCTTATCATCCTTCCCCCGTCGTTCTTCCTCGACGGACCTTGCCCAGCATGCCTCGTGATGCCGGCCCCCGCAAGCCCACCCTCAAGCAGCTGGCGAAGCAGAAAGCGAAGGACATCAAGACCCGGGAGCGCAACGAGGCGACGTTCGCATCCGCCGTTCAGCACTCCAAAAGCACCATACTCGACGTGGACATGCGGTTCATTCAAGACACGCTGACCCAGAACCCGACTTGGATTTCTCCACTCGCTGGTCTGATCCGCTCGGGCTCGTTGAATGGTCTTCTGAAGGACGTTGCCAAGAAGGAGGAGACCGGTGGACTGAGATGGAAGGGCAAGTGCACCAAATGGGGCAGTTTGCCGCTTGAGATGGCGAGCTTAATGCTCAAGCATTGCGGTGTGGAGCTCGCGGAGGACGTACAGAAGGACGAACCCGTCGTACGGACCCTCTTCGAGATCCAGTTCTGGGCAGCCAAGTCGGCGTCCTTGCCATCTCGTGCGGACATTCGCTATCAGTCCACGTTGGTCAAGTTAGCGAGGGCCCGCATGGAGGACGTTGGTCGCAACTACATAGCTGCGGTGAACTCGGCGGAGGCTATCAGTGTTGACCGGGACAGGTACAACATCTGGTCACTTGAGAACAACACGTTGTACTGCCACGTCTTTGCCACACAAGATGGACACCCTCGCCGTTCCCGCTCGGAGTTCGTACCCAACGAGTCGTACCTCAGCCACGAGCTTCCTACTCTCCCGGACAACAAGACGTGGCAATTGGACGACCCTTTTGCGGTGGACTGTGTCATTTCAGATGGACAGCATAACTCGTTGTTCAGTTTTGAATGCGCGAGTTTCTTTCCTACTTTGCCGGACATGAAGGCCAAGTGGACCTTCGACTTGTCGTCGGACGCAGACACCACGGCTGGCCTCGGCGACAATGTGCCGCAGGGCACCCCGTCGGTCCGGAGTGCATAATGCACTCTCTCCTGGTAGTTCAGTGTGTCTTGAGTTTGGGGTTGACTTTACTCGTTGTTCTGTCCAGTTTGTTCACTCGAAAAGCACAATGTCGTTCGCCTCGCCGTTCGACCCATTGTGTCTGAGTGAGTGGACAGGCACGAGTTTCACTGGGGCCGTGAAGCCGGCAACTTGCAAGCTGCATAAAAGAATACGTGCGATGAATGGCTGACTGCAATAATGACTTCCTTGCGGTGCCTTGCAGTATGTGCTACATACATGTTGCAGAAGAACACAGACCCATGACACGTGGTGTGAGCACTGCCTTGCGACATCAGCGATTCGTTGCCGCTGTCTTTGGGCTTCCAGAATAAAAGCTGCATGCCTGCAGAGCCTCCCTTTCTCTTGGTTTGGCAGATGTCACATATACTTCCTGGGACATAGCCTATAAAGTTTTGCTACATTCGTTCACCAGAAACAGACTGTAGAATTGATCCACTCGCTATCAGATGCTGGAGCCCGCTTCTGCCGATGGACCCTCTTCTTCAGGACCTCCAGCTTTTTTCAGCTCTGCGTCGGACAAGCGTCGGACAGTTGCATTTTGCATTCCCTGCGGGACACACGGAAGCCTCAAGGGCGAGAGCTACAAGTTCAAAGAGCCGCAGACCAAGGTAACGGATGGACATCGTTTTTGGCACATGCGTTGGTTTGTGGACTTCCTCGGAGGACACGAGTCTCGAAATTTCCTCGCAGGCAGTGTGTCGACGTTCAGGAACAAGCTCTTCACGATTGCATGGCCCTGCTGGACAGACACGGAGGACGCTCTGAAAAAAGAGATCGAGTCGCACTTTCTCCAGAGTTCGTTCTCCCTCCTCAAGCAGCAGGAGCACGCTGCAAACGCCGAGAAGAAGGGCACCAAACGAAAGGCATCCTCGCAGCAGATGCAGGACGACATGGAGGACGACAACGAGCAAGCGGACAATGAGGAGCACACGGGTGACCAGATGGAAGAGGTAGCAGCTGGACGAAGCACACGTTGTACAGAGTTTGCCACGTCGAGCTTTGCAACGATTGTTCTTTTGCATCAATGGCACCAGGGTATGCGCAAAGATGCCAAATGGAAGAAGCCGGCAGAGGAGGTATCCAAGCTGGCCGGGGAGTTGCTTCAAGGCCTCGCTTCCTTGTTCCTGCAGACCCCGCAGGACTTCTCATTCACGTGGGACGGAAACACTCTGGTGCTGCCGTTCAAAGGAGGTTCGCTGGACGTGGACGAGGTTGTACTGCAAAACAGTTTACTTGCTAAAGTACTACACCGCGATCGTTCCCGATTCATGGACGTGCTGCAGGATGTGAATGTGGACTGCACCCGTCGGACAATTGGAGACACTCGCAAGTCATCTAGTTTGAGGACGAAGTACTACTTGTTGGCGGCTTTGGCACGTGCCATGGATTCGTCGGACGACACGCATTCCTGCTGGACATCTTTGAATGTGAAGCAAGTGATGCAGCTTAGGAGAGAGGTTTCGATTCGAGGGTTTGGAGGGTTTGAAGGGTTTGGAGGGTTCCGGGGTTTTAAGATGTAGGGTTGTGTCTTGAAAGCCCGAAAATTGATATTCCCCCTGTTGTTTCAGGAGCACCTCCGGATATCGTCGGTCGTCCACGAGTTTTCGACAAGAGGTTGCGAGTTCATCGAATGCCACACGCAGGACACTTACCTCCACATTGCAAGGACATGCGTTCACCGTGCAGGACAGCAGCGAACAGCAGGACGAACAAAAGATCAAGAAGCACGCTTCTATGGACGCACACAGGCTAGCACGCATGGAGCGATACGCCTATGTCACGCAGGGCAAGTCAGATTTCCTCTCGACGGACATTTTGTGCGTGGTGGCAGATGCAGTGCACGTGGGAAGTGACGATTGGCTGAACATCATGGTGTACAACCACACGACGGACAAAGTTTGGGTCTGCCCGCCGCAGGCGCTTTTTTTTTTTGTTAAGCAACACATATTTCTGAGGCGTTTTAGGCAAGAGGCGAGGTACGTCAGAGCCTTGCTTAAGTTGACCTTTTTGGGTGCCGTTTTCGTAGCTTCTGGGTCCGACCAAAATCGTTTTTCCGAGGGGAGGTACACGTATCCCCGCTCAGGCTCGGTTTGGGGCGGAGTCTTTCTATTGTATTTTATATAAAGATAGGTACACGTATCCCCGCTGACCCCTGGGTTTCGGGATTGGCCTGATAAAGGCTCCCGGCCGCCCTTCTACTGATGAGTAGGTACGCACAGCCTTGCTTAAGTTGACCGGGTCCCGGGTGGAGGCCGAGGAACGCATTTCGGCCACATTTTGGCTGCATTTCGGCCCCCAAAAAGGTACGCCAGATCCCCGCTTAAGTTGACCGGCCGGTCCCCCAAAAAAGGGCCCCTGGGTGATTATATGGTAACAACCTCTGTCGTTTGTTTTGCATGCTGTTGCTGACAAGCTCTTCCTCTAAGCTTTGCTTCACATTTTTCTCTGTGTAGTCAGACCACGCAGCAGGTCCAGAAATCGTCCGTCTTGTCGGCTGAGCAGTGGAAAGCTATGTGGAACAAGGCTTCCAAGAAGTTCCTCGGGATCGAGAAACCCGTTGGACCTGGTCATGCGGAGGACCGGCTGGCCACACTGTCTTGGATGCAGGACATAAACCACGGCTTGCGACCCATTGGCTGGACTTTTGGCTGCTGCCAGAGCACGCCGGCCGGCCCCGCGGAGGACGACACGAAGGCTAAACGTGCACCGATCATGATTTTGTGCACCGACCAAGAAGCAACACAGCTGGCGGCTGTCTCCTTCTTGAGGAACAAAAAGAGCCTCTGGATCGAACACGTCTCGGACCCCGCCCACAGGTCGCACAACGACGTGGCTTTGGCCTTGTCGGCCGCTGGACTCCTGAAGTTCTGCACATGGTGCATCTCGCTGTACAACATCAGGTATGGACCCTGGCAGAAGGGCTCGTGGGCGTTGAAGATCCAGCAAGCCGCAAATCGCATGAAGGACAACATGGACCCCTCGGACCCGATATTGCTCCTTTTCTTCCCGGACATTCTGCTGGACGCCGGCCTCTCCCCCCTGGACGACAACACGGAGGAGAAACGCAGGTCGTTTTTGCAGACATTACCCGACATGGACTGCATCCGCATCAAGGGCACGAAGGCCAGCAAGAGTCGGTTCAATTCCCTGACGACGGCCCACAGCGCGCTGGACAAAGAGTGGTCGGTCTTGGCTTTAGTTCTCACGGTGGTCTGCTTGGAGCACAACTGGGCAGTTTCCACTAAGGACCTCTTCTCGCAGGACAGCAACCAGGCCCGTGCCTCGGTTCCATATGGTGGAAGCAAGTCTTCTGCCATACAGGAGGCCAAGCAAGGCATGGACCAGGAGCGGAAGGGCAGCGCGAACAGTCTACACTTAATGACGAAGTTCGTGATCTCGCAGGACAACAAGACGACAGCCAGGATGATGTTCCAGGTCTTGCAACCCGAAGAGCTTCGTTGTTCGCTCATGCTCAAGCAGCTGCGTTCCAAAGGCATGACGAAGGACTACTACTCTGGCTGGGCACACTGGTCTTGGATGAGCACTGCAAAGGACCACGTCAGGACTTTGTCGAATTTGGAAGGTTTATCTCGTGTCGGCCTCGACCTGACACTGGCACGCGCACAACCCCCGGAGGAGACAGAGCTTGTCTGGCAGGACTCGCTCGCAGGCCAAATGACGCAGTTGACACTACAGATCCTGCGGCTGCGGGCCGGGGCACAGCTGTACCATACTGGAGGTTTCGGTGCGACCGCAGGACTAGTCCATGCTGAAGAGCAGTTCCGTCGGGCAAGCTTGGATTTTTTCAAAGAGATGCAGTCTTGTATCCAGGACACGCACAGTGGTGGTTCTCGTATGGCAAAAAAATTGCTCGAAGGTCATTTCTCCCAAGGGCCGATTAGTCGGTACATCCTCGCCGATCTTTGCACTACCCGGTTTCAGAGCCTTACGGAGGACGTTGCACACGTATTGACCAGCATTTGGTCGGGCCTCTTGAACACGAAGATCATCGAAGACTGTAATAAAGTCCAGCGCGAGGCCGAGCAACGACATTCGTCTTCGAAGGACTTGGGTCGTTTGGACGGATGGAAGGCTGTGACCCAACAGGCCGTGGTCAAGATGTACGAGAGGGTGGAGGCACTGTCAACGGAGCTCTACCACACGCCGGCAGCGTTTGACGTGGCCAAACTTTTCTGCAAAGACACCGAGAAGAAGAAGATTCAAGCAGTTCGTCGTCGTTCCGATTCGTCGGTCAGCACGCAGGTCAGTGCCTCGGAGGTGCAGGAAGCACAGCTTCTTGCAGACGTGACGAAGACGAGGGACTGGGTCTCCCACAACCACGCCGAGGAACAGGAGGTTTTGGCTGCCTTCAGTTTACTGATGAAGGCGTGGAGGGCCAAGCGATGGTCGCTTTGTGAAGAAGGTTGGTGCTCTGGACTTTTGCCCGAAGGACATGTTGTACTGGCAGGTGCAGACCCGTTGTTCATCGTTCGGACATACCGTTTGGCTGCACTCGCATGGCCCGGCAAGATCGTTAAGGACAAGGACCATGAGTTTTCGAATTCAACATGGGCGTTCGGTCTCTCTTTTGGATGCACAGCACATCTTTGGACTTGGAAGTGTTGCGGCTGCGAGTTGTTTCACCTCTGCGTGCCTCGGCTGCAGTACAGTTGAACATTGTCAGCCCGACACGGACATTCTCTACATATATATTCGTCCTATAATGAGTGACGATGATTGATTGACACGGAAGGCTTCTCCGGTTCAGATTGTAAGTTTCGGCCCGGGGGGGGGGTAGCACTGAAGCTATTTTTTATGGGTTTCTGAACAACTCAGGCGATTCGACAGTCAAGGATTCGAAGTTTCACAGAGTTAGGTTGAGTAGCCCAGGATGGCACGTGCGTCGAGGTTTTGGGTATTGACGAAAGGAGGGTGTGGTTGTGTGTACTGCTACCACTTTTTTGGCCATACTACTAGTGCTAGTACTAGTGCTAGCAGTAGTATTAGTAGTAGTAGTAGTAGTAGTAGTAGTAGTAGTACTAGTAGTACTAGTACTAGTAGTAGTAATACTACTACTACTAGGACTGTTGCTGAGATTCCTTCTACTACTGTAAACTACTGCGATTGCTTGTAGTAGTAGTACTACTACTACAAGTACTACTAGTAGTAGTAGTAGTAGTACTACTACTACTACTACTACTACTACTAGTACCAGTACTACTACTCCTACTACTAGTATTACTACAACTTCTTCTACTACTACTACAACTACTACTGCTACTACTGCAACTACTAGTAGTAGTAGTACTACTACTAGTAGTAGTACTACTACTACTACTACTACTAGTACTACTAGTACTATCACTACTACTACTACTACTACTACTACTACTACTGCTACTACTACTACTACTACCACTACTACTACTACTACTACTACTACTACTACTACTACTACTACTACTACCCTTTTCGAGTCTTTTTACCAGTCTTCCTAGTGATATCACCGCTTTTTACTGACCAGGCGCAAAACTTAACGATTGCGATCATTTTTTACTAAGAGTGTTGCTGCCGCTACTGCTACTGCTGAGGTCGTTCCACGCAGGGCAGCCACCTCAACAACGGCATCGTGTTTTTGGTGGACAAGAAGATGGGCACGTTGGACTTTCACGCCGAGCAGGGCTTCGCTGCCTGTTCTGAGGCTTTGTTGCGCAGGTTGTGCCAGCACATGGGTTGGACCGCCACCCAACCCAAATCAGGTGTGGACGCAGGACATCAGCTGGCTGTTGCCGCCATGCTCAACATGGACAACTCGTTGGTCGAAGAGGACGTGGTTCAACGAATCCTGGCAAGGCATCAGACTGACAAGTGGATGCCGGAGGTCGACGACAAGGACTTGGAAGCCGTCGTTCGGGACACGCTGCTCATTGGCGAGCAGGACAAGGCCCTCAAGGAGCTCAGTGCCCGTCGGTCCACGGTTTCGGCCAAAAGTCTACGACCCAAGGTATGCACGATGTACAAGAACGCCGTCTCGGACCTGGACAAGGACTTTTGGAAGGCCGGACAGGACACACGCCGACGCAAGACTCAGAAGGCCGAGAAGGACAGCAAAAAGCTAAAGCAGCAGTACGACCGGGTGTACGCAAAGCTGAATGCCACGACGGACGAGCTTGTGAAGAGCATGGTTCCTGATACTGTACAGGTTTGGACGGACCCAAAGAATGGTCGTTGGAAGGTGTCGTACAAGACAGCTGTAGTCAGCATTACACGTAGTATTTCATGGACACAAGTAGGTGAAGCTGCCGCCGGTCGAGCCTGTGTAACACAAGGTTGGTCATGGGTGGAGCACCACGAAGGACGTGACCCACCCGAAAACTTGCAGGAGCGATTGACAAGGTTCGACTCCTGAGTTCACTCGGACTTGACATGCCCGTGATTGGACTTTTTCTCCTCGTAGCACATCGTCGTTCAGCATCGATGCACACATTCGTCGGGCCCAAAAGAGGATTATTCCGCTTTGCACGCGTGTTTGATCCGTGCAATTGATGCTTCTAGTCAGACTTCTGTAATGCACTGCTACGTGTGTGAGACAGTGGCGGTGATGTGGGTTCAAGTTCAGGAGCATGTCGTCCATGCATTGAGCACGTATTTTAAGTAGGCCAGACATGTACTGATATGGCGAGCCAACGCGCCCTCACTCACCTTCTGTGTAACTTTCCCCACGGACACACAAGATAATGAGTAGTCATGTAGCGCAACTGGAAATTGTACCAGAAATGTTTGTACTTGAAACCTAGGTTGTTATTCTCGGTGGGAGTCCATGAGAATTCAGTTTTGTTGAAATAAATGGAACGGAAAGAGTCTCTGTACATGTCTCGACTCGTGGTTCCATCCTCGAAGTATTACTCGTGCCATGGTGGCCCGGCCGAAGTTACAGGAGGTGGGACTGTCACGACGACCCTCGGCATACGCGCTGTTCATGCAGGACATGTGCAAGGACTCTGTGGACCCCAAATCTCGTCGTCGACTGTCCCGGAAAACATCACTTCGCGGTTCAAAACATTATCTGCGCAAGTGGCTTCTTGGCTGCAAAATCAATATAGATACTGACACATGTGCCCCTTGCCTAGAACCCCAAGTCATCTGAAGCCACGGGAAGTAAAATCTTGGCAATTCTGGTCAGGAACCCGAATATGCCATCTTAGCTACGTACCAAAGTTATTTACTTCAGACATAATTAATAAGATGTAGCTAAAAGTCCTAATACAAGTCATGTTACTTTTTACTCGGGGATTACCTTTTCACCCAATCGTCCAGTAAAATTCCTCTGTTCCCCGAGGCACAACCGAAAGGACCTCCGTGACGAGTACACACGCAAGGCCAGGCAGGGCTACCAGGAGAATCGGGTCCAACGCGAAGAATTTCGACAGGCCAAACACACGGAAGTTCCCCCCGCTTCGTTCATGGACAGAGAACTGCCGGACGTCGCAGAGTCGCAGGACTTCGACGGTCGTGGCATTTTTCGCTACACGGCCGAGGACCCACTGGTGCAGGAGAAACATATGGGTCGCGGCACGTACGGGGAGATTTTCGCTTGCACGTACCAGGGCCTGAAGTTAGCCTTGAAAGTGGCCGTTCGCACGCCGGACAGGGAGACTGCACTGTTGGACGTGCACCAAGACGGTCTCGAAAAGACGTGGGACTTGACCCGTGAGTTCACTCTTTTGAGCCAGATAGGACCTCATCCGAATGTTCTGCGACTCTATGCCTTGCTGACATCCTCGACTGGGCACACGGGAATTCTAATGGAGCGGGCTTCCTGCGACCTCTTGAAGGCCACACGGGACTTGAAGACGGACGACCTTCAGGACGGAGTTCCCTGGAGCACACGACGAGCCCAAGTAACGACGTACTTTCGGCAGACACTCGCAGCTCTTACATTTGTGCACAGCAAAAACATCGTACATTTGGACGTGAAAACGAACAACTTCCTCGTGTTTCTCCTCGGCGAGCGGGTGGTGCTGTCCGACTTTGGTTTTTGCCGAGCTTTGCCACTCAATGGAAAAGCAAAAGTCAGAGCTGACGAAGTCTACACGACGTACTACCGGCCGATCGAGTGCCTTTACTCCGGGGACGGCAAGGCCTGGACCATGAATCCTAGTCGAAGAAAGTTGAAAGTAGTAAGCCCGGTGCGTATGTTCATTCTAGTAACACTTTATGATTTTGCGGATCTGAACTGCAGGACCAGATCAACCTCAGGCATTCCCGGATCCAACTGATGTCATTACTACTAGCAAACTCGCAATGGCCATTGTAATTGAAAACTTGACACAAAGATCTGATTCTTGATTCATAGAAGAGTCATGTCAGCACATGCAGTCGTAGACTCAGCTTCTTAGTCAAAGACATAGCCTGAAAAACTTCATATCTTGCTAGTAACAGCCATGTCTTTAAGAATTGACTTGTTTTTTGGCAGGAAGTATGACTATGTGTTTCATTTTGTTGTCGTTTCCCTTAACTGCTCAGCAGCTTCACTTTGATGAAAGAGGTGGAGATCGGCCCGAAGGCGGACATGTGGGCACTCGGTGTGGTGACGTGGGATTGCTACGCGAAGACGACACGCTCGCTGTTCACTCCCGACCCGAAGGGCTTCGTCAAGCACACGCCGACCATCTCACAAGCGCTCGTTCGTTTCCAGACTGCATGGCGCGAGAGAGCACGCGACCTGCACTTGCTGGACGACGACATCGCTGCACACGTTTTCGGTTCATGCTTCACATTGGAGCAGGACAGGCGCAGCTCACTCGATTTGTTGAAGGATTTGCAGGGCCGTTTCACGAGGACAATTCAGTCGCTGGACGAAGAAGAGGAGCCGTAGCAAGTCCCCGGTGTACGTAATGCTATAACTTTCCAACGTGTCTTTCGCAAAGTATGATTTTATGTCAGACAAGAGATGACGAATGTTGTCGCCGGTGGACTCGCCCGTGCAAGTTTTGCATGACACACGTTGTTCGATGACCCGATGTTTCGAATCATTGAATCAGTTCATTGAATCTCGTAAGAGAATTAACTTAAGAAGATTGCAGAAAACCAGAATAATGTATTAGACTTTGTGGTTGGGTTCTTTTTGTTCAGTTCCCCGCTGTCACACGATTGACGACCGACTTGTGCATGTCAAGGACGGCCCTTCGGCAAGGATAAAAAGGGCCGCTCATTCTGCCATTTGGAATCTGTAGGTTCTACAGAACATGTACATGCAGAGGCGTGTCTGAAGTCCTAAGGATAATACACCGCTGTTCCCCCACACTCCTTGGCTAGATGCTTTCCATTTCCATGTTGCAGGCCCTGGGGCAGAGGCCACACCCTTCTCACTCTGGCAGCGACACACGGAGCACTTCAAGGACGGTTTCGGCCGCACAGTTCAGTGCAGTCTTGGATGGAATGTTCAGATGTCCTATGTTTTGAAATGCTGCTTACACTATGATGTTAGTTCGTTCTTGTTGAATGTGGTTTTAGTTTTCGGTTGGACTAGTCGCAGAGAGGCTCCCAATGGATTTCTTTTACTGTCGATTTGGAAAGCTTTGTTTTTCAATGTTTCTTGCTGCTGCTGGAAGAATGGGGTCAACCTTTCCGACCTGGTTTCATGATGGTCTCCAGAGAGCCAAGTCAGTCTTCTGGCTCCAGAACATCATCTGAACAGTGCAATGCAGGGGCAGCTATACTGATAAAAGCACGTCGTTCAGCAGGATTCATAAAGAGCATTATATAATTGGACGAGAGGCCGGGGCTTGTGTTCGGAACGCCTATACCTATCGGCAAACTCATCGTCTCCCGGTTCCTTAGTCCTGCTTCCTGAGAGAACATCTGGCACTCGCTGTACAGTACACGTAGCTTACCCATGGCTTTGCGGCGAGCGTTGCAGTTCCAGCCGGAGGCCTTACCCACGCCGGACAGACCCCATCGCCGTACTGCAGAAGTGGTGAAGCAAGTCGAGGTTCATATTCCGAAGTACAGCCTGCAACACTTTACACGTACCCTGCCGGCGCATGCAACACGCACGAAGGACTTGTTCAGGCTCTGGGTCAGGAGGCTCGACCCCGAGGACGTGGCATACTGTCAGGACTTGGTGCGTGAAAGCACGCTCCTCGATGGACAATACGGGTCGATCTGCAGTGGGATGGACATCGCTGCGACGGTCATGAAGCATGTCTGGGACTGGGCACGTTTCCACTGGGAGCTGGACTCGCCGGCATTCACTCACAAGTTCGCCTGCGAGAAGGAGCCCGCCAAACGCCAGTTCCTTTTGACGACGGACAGGAAGATCGAGCGCATGTTCTGTAACGCGACGGACCTGGAATATGACAAGGAAATCTGGGACTCGAAAACGAACACGTTCGTGCGCATGCCACGCTGCTGTACGGTCATGACGGCGGGCTTCCCATGTCAGGATTGTTCTGTCCTGAACCCGTCGTCGTCCACGTCGGCCAACAGATCCTGCGTTGCCGACGGCACTCTTCGCACTGGCTCCGTGCTGCAGGGCATCGTTCACTACCTGCAGTCGACGGGCCTCGTCGGACCGAATTTCTGTTTGTTTGAGAACGTCGCCGGACTGAAGACGAAGACCCGTAACGCCGACGGCAGCACTGGACCCTCCAACCTGGACCATGTCGGACACTTGATCAGCACAAAGACAGATCGTTTGCTGCATGTCTGGGAGTTGGACCCACGAATGTTCGGTGTTCCACAAAGTCGAAAGCGGCTGTGGATGACAGCCATTCCACGCCGGATCTTCGAGGGACTCCTTCCAGAACACGAAGTACAAAAGATGCTGAACAGCATCATGGACACACTCCTGGGTCTGAAGGAGATCTCGGTGTCGGAGTACTTGGTCAACTCGAGGCCCATGCTTAGATGGCAATGGTTCCTCGTACACCTCGCAGGGAGCATGGTTCCAGGGATATTGTAGTAGTTCTGATTTTTTTACTCAGTAAGTTCGGAGAATTGAAGACAGAGTATCAGAGTATCGTCTTCATCTTTCTGGTTTCTGGCAGGAGTAGTAGCTTCCCACATCCTTGCCATCATCGAATCAGGTGTAGTTCTGTGAGATTGAGCTTATTTGCTGCTGCATTACTCCCCTACCACCGACATACAGTACAGTTGTTTTTCTCGTTTTGAAGTTGATTCAGGACATGTGTTTTAGTTAAGGTCCTTGGGTGCGTCTGACGGGAGGATCAGGTTTCTTCAAGATACTTCTTTCATGCCACGGCTTGTTGTACTGCCTTGATTGAAAAATAGGGACGTAGTGCTAAATGTAGGTTCGCAGGTGTGTTTCTAGGTGTACTCATGCAATAAGTACTTTCTACTTGTATTCTGTTCTGATGCAGGTGCCTGCATATGGCGAAGTTCACCACGGAGTACAACAAGAAGTTGCAGCAGCTCCAAACACGACGGGCTCGTCGTCGCCGGGCAGAACGACAAGACTCACAGGTAGAGGAGTCGCAGGACACTCAGTCACAGCCGCAGGACAGACTGGTGGGAGAATTCCGGCGACAATCCTTCGCATCAAGCCGGGCAACAAGTTTCAGCCACCTCAGCACATGCTCGTCGGGCACCCGGACCCTGAAACGTGAGAAGATCGTCACCAAGGACTGGTTAAAGAAATTCCGCCGGGCAGCTCGGACACGGCCGTACCTCAAGTGCATGACGGCCCGAAAACGCAGGACTTTGTTCAAGCTTGGCGTGAGGAACTTCCCAAGCGAGACTCTTCAGGTCGTCGACATCTCGCAGGACAAGTTTGCCCACTTAACGAACCACTCGCCGTGCGTGACACCAAAGGGCGAGCGGTACTTGACATCGGAGTGCCGGTGCATGCTCCCATTGGAGTCGTTGCGCTTGCAAGGGGCATGGTTCACGGAGGACGACACACGACTGGAAAACTTCCCGCAGAGCCTGCTGGCAGATCTTGCTGGCAATGCTTTTGAAGCGAGCTGCTTCGCCGCGACGTTTTGGGCCACGCTGGTCTGCTATGGACGACTCCGTGCCCTTAATGAGAGCAGCAGGGCAGGTCGTGGTCCCCGTCGTGCACTTGAAGTGCCGGCACTGAGAAGGTACAACACACCGGAGTTCGACTCGCAGGTTCTTTTGGACTTCGATGATTCGGAGGACGAGGAGACACACGCATAGCACGGACGCTCGACTTTCCCGCAGTGCCCAGGTTGAAAATGTGCGTCGGCTACCTAATGTATTAGTATACATACGTAATGTAGTCAAAATTATTGAAATCAAAGTCTAGTCTATGTGGAATCAATGATTCAAGCCAGCATATACGGAATAATACTTTTTGTAGATGTTAGCCAGCAATCGCCCTTTCAAGAAATTATAACTTGGAGCTGCAGCTCATTTCAGAAGCTTCTCAATTTCATTCGTCATTGATAGCACTCTGAGTCTCAGGTTTCACATCCTAGGCATTAGCAATGCATGAGTTTTTTTGTTTGTTTTTGCTGCCGCTGGAATAGGTAAGCCCCGAGTAGGCAGTAGTGCAGTGTGTGTAGTTTTGAACCCCATGCCCGTCCAGTCATCGTCAGGGAGCCTGAACGTGTAATTTCCAAACCCTACACTAGACTAACCCCTTAACCTGTTCCTTAAACCCCTATGGTTTAAACTCCAAACATGTTCCGAACAAATACGATTCGATAGAGCTGCGACTGTCATGGATTGCAGGACACCCAGAGATCCAGACTGCCAGAGCTGCGCTGCTTCCAGTCGGATTGGTCGTTGCGACCACACGCAGGGCGTTTCTTTCTAGTCCAAGTCATATCTGTAATGCTAACTTCGACAGTTCAATAAGCACACCTCGCCGGACCTGGGAATGCAGGGTTTGAAATGACAATTGTGATTTGGAATGCTTGCTTTTCTCATGACAATAGTGAGAAGGGTTGATTACTGACACATATTTTGTTGCCCAATGCCCCGTGATTTGTTTGGCAACTCAAGCAAGTGTGTGCGTGTGTGTGTGTGTGTGTGTCTGTCTGTCTGTCTGTCTGTCTGTGTGTGTGTGCAATCCTTGCTGCCATCCAATGTGTTTGAAGAACGTAAGGCGTGCACTTCATCTGTATGTGCTTTTCGTTTCGTTTACCTATGGCATCCTGGTTATCATTGAAATGTGTCGGAAACGCACTTGAAGTGCCCTTGATCTGTTTTTGGTTTGGCACACCTTACTATTGAAATGCGCTTGAAATGCGCTTGAAATGCGCTTGAAATGCGCTGCTCCTTGCTTTCCTCGAAGGCCTGGCAAGCCTCCCTACCCTTGAAATGCGCTTGAAATGCGCTTGATCTGTGTTTGGTTTGGGTTTCGCTGCTAAACCACGGAAGCCTTTTCTTTGGAAATGCAATTGCACTGCGCTTGAAAGGCACTGGATCTGCATTTGCTTTGGGACCTCCTCTTCTTTTATGGAATCCACCTTACTATTGAAATGCGCTTGAAATGCGCTTGAACGGCGCTTGAAATGCGCTTTCCTCGAAGGCCTGGCAAGCCTCCCTACCCTTGAAATGCGCTTGAAATGCCCTTGAAATGCGCTTGATCTGTATTTGGTTTGGGTTTCGGTGATAAACCACGGAATCCTTCTCTTTGGAAATGCAATGGAAATGCGCTTGCTTTGGGACCTCCTCTTATTTTATGGAATCCACGTTACTAGTGAAATGCGCTTGAAATGCGCTTGAAATGCGCTTGAAATGCGCTGCTCCTTGCTTTCCTCGAAGGCCTGGCAAGCCTCCCTACCCTTGAAATGCGCTTGAAATGCCCTTGAAATGCGCTTGATCTGTATTTGGTTTGGGTTTCGGTGCTAAACCACGGAATCCTTCTCTTTGGAAATGCAATTGAACTGCGCTTGCTTTGGGACCTCCTCTTATTTTATGGAATCCACGTTACTAGTGGAATGCGCTTGAAATGCGCTTGAAATGCGCTTGAAATGCGCTTGAAACGCGCTGCTCCTTGCATTCCTCCAAGGCCTGGCAAGCCTCCCTACCCTTGAAATGCGCTTGAAATGCGCTTGATCTGCGCTTGATCTGTGTTTGGTTTGGGTTTCGCTGTTAAAGCACGGAATCCTTCTCTTTGGTAATGCAATTGAACTGCGCTTCAAAGGCACTGGATCTGCATTTGCTTTGGGACCTCCTCTTCTTTTATGGAATCCACCTTACTATTGAAATGCGCTTGAAATGCGCTTGAAATGCGCTTGAAATGCGCTTTCCTGGAAGGCCTGGCAAGCCTCCCTACCCTTGAAATGCGCTTGAAATGCCCTTGAAATGCGCTTGATCTGTATTTGGTTTGGGTTTCGGTGATAAACCACGGAATCCTTCTCTTTGGAAATGCAATTGAACTGCGCTTGCTTTGGGACATCCTCTTATTTTATGGAATCCACGTTACTAGTGGAATGCGCTTGAAATGCGCTTGAAATGCGCTTGAAATGCGCTTGAAACGCGCTGCTCCTTGCATTCCTCCAAGGCCTGGCAAGCCTCCCTACCCTTGAAATGCGCTTGAAATGCGCTTGATCTGCGTTTGGTTTGGGTTTCGCTGTTAAAGCACGGAATCCTTCTCTTTGGAAATGCAATTGAACTGCGCTTGAAAGGCACTGGATCTGCATTTGCTTTGGGACCTCCTCTTCTTTTATGGAATCCACCTTACTATTGAAATGCGCTTGAAACGCGCTGCTCCTTGCATTCCTCCAAGGCCTGGCAAGCCTCCCTACCCTTGAAATGCGCTTGAAATGCGCTTGAAATGCGCTTGAAATGCGCTTGATCTGTATTTGGTTTGGGTTTCGCTGTTAAACAACGGAAACATACTTACCATTGAATTGCCCTTGAAAAGCGTTTCAATCACGCTGGATCAGTTGTGCTTTGCTTGTGTTTCCTGAACCAATGCCATGATTGATACTCGCCCTTCAGCTGCACTTGAAACGTTTTTGGCTGGCACTTGATCTGCCCTCGGTCCCTGGTGGCAATATAATAAAGCCCCGGCAGTCGTGGTCCTTAGCATTAAACTGCAGTTGACATGTGAATGTGCTTGGACACATATAATATACACCTGTGCAATGAGCTTGATCTGCAGTTGCTCTGTCTCTGCATGGCACTTGCTGTGCACGTCCTGTTGCCTGGCTGGCTCTCTGTCTCTGCAACACTGCTGCAATTCCTCCTTGTGAACGATCTGATCTAGGCAGTTCATTGCTGTGCATCTGCATTTCAGCCCTTGTTTGCGTGCCGATGCATTTGCACTGCATGCACTTGAAACACAAGTGGATTGTCTTACCTGTGTGGTGTACACTTCGATCTAAACCCTTTTGTCTATGGTTTCACCACAGCCCTTTTTATGAGCAGGTCGACTCTGAGTGATTCCCAGACATCCTGTGCATGACACACGCTTGCTTTGCTTTAACAACGTCCAGTGCCAACCCTACAGACATGTTGGTCGATTTATCAAGGAAGCTCACAAGGCCAGCCAGCCTGTTCAAGATTTTTGCAGCAAAGACTTTGCATTGGCCCGCACGGTAACACAAGGCCCTCTTCGCATGGAAACCTTTAAAAGAACAGCTTCTCCAAACCATGATGCACGACTTCATATCAAGGCTTCGCAAAACAAAAACCTTCGATCCACGGTTCCTCATTTCGGTATGGATTTCGCTATGAACATGCAAAGTGGACCACTCCGCAGTCTTCAAAAATGACCCCTGTGAAAATCGGACCCGGTCCGAGCCTCTAGGTACGCCCCATCCCCGCTGGTAGGCGTTCCCCGCTTAAGTTGCCGCCCAATATGATACTCTAGTTATTTAGATATAACATATCACATTGACTTTATCACATCACATCGTATCCTATCATGCCATATCAGATCACATCATATTGAGGTTTTGGGTTAAGGCCGTCCATGCCCGTGCGATCCAAAGCGGAGTCTATGCAACCTCAGCAAAAGATGGGTCAGACTGCTCCAAGGAAGGTGCCCTTCTTCCTACAGTTCATGAACCTCACCGAGAGGATGGCCTCCCGAGGTGGAAGTTTCCGAAAATAGGGGGGGGGCCTACTACAGTAACCTAAAAAGTAGGATCCTTGTTATAAGGAGCCCGGACCCTAACTTTCGGAAACTCCCAGGTATGCATACTGCCACCTTCGAAGCCTGCATCGCAGACATCTCCCGGAGACTCCAATGCACGGCTTATGCGCAGGCAGACTGCTTTACCAATGTCCAGGCGCCCTGCTAGAAACTGGTTTACAGTTTATAGCAGAAGATGCAGAAGCCAGAAAGTTGGAACATCATTATCCCCATGCCCTTAAAGTACAGTATAGGAAATCCCAGCCATAATCGTCCTAAATCCATGTTCCACCTTTCTGGGGTTCACTTTAGAGCTACTACGAGGGTTACTACGGGGGGGGGGGGGGGGAAACTACAAGTGCAGGACTTCTTGGGGTTTGTGGCGCGAAATCAGGAACGTCGCAGAAGCGACCGTGACTGCACACGAATACCAAATCCCGACCTGAAAATGTCGAACCCCAAGAAAAGAAGCATCAGCGTTCCAACGCCTGACCTGCAAACATCTTCCAGCTTCTTCTTGTGCATTCTTTAACATATTTCCACCAAACTTCAAACGTCTTCAAACAAACTCCTCTTTGGATGTCTTATGATGTTTCCAGGTGTAAACCTCCGAAGTAGAACGGTCATTTAGTCAAAGGAGTCCTTTTAACGTGATCCTACAACCTTACTTAGGGTAGTGTTAAGTGGGGGAACAAGTCCTTTAATATGGGTAGTTATAACTATAGTTATCCTACTTATAACCCTACTTATAACTAGCCATGAACCTCCAATTACCCCCCAAAAGGAAGCCTCAAGGGAGCCCTTTCGAGGTACTCCACATCCTGTCCAAAGGACTCGTTGCTCTGGACAACAGATTCTGAGATCTTATAGGGCTCCTTTAGGGTTTAGGGGTTTAGGGTTGGTCGCATGCAAGGCAAAAGGGTTTAGGGTTGAAGATTCACAAATGTTGTATGGAGGATCAGAGGCATCATCAGACCCGATGAAGGTTTTGTGGCTTTGACGGGGTTATCTGGATGCTGTGTGCTTTTTGTTCTCCTTGTGTTTAACCTTTTGGCGGGTGCTGTGTCCTTCTACGAGCCATGTTCCGAATCCAATCTCTCAGGGCAGAGGCCTGAGCAATTACCAATATCTGTTCCTTAGGATTCCTTGTTATGACTACCCCCAAACCCTGTCCTTGGCATATCAGCAAAAAAGAACCCAGGATTTGGAAAGATGGGCACTGCTGCTCGGGCTTTAGACTATCTGCGGGACTCTCCAGAAGCACAACATCGCGGGTTAATACACCAGGGGTTCAGGGTTTTTTGCGTGTTTAGGGTTTCACAGGCTTCACGAGGTCGGACTATGAGTCTCTCCCGAAACAGTTTTAGAGTTGAGGCGGAGCAAGAGTAGGATGCAGTACGTTGCCGTTTTGACATCTTCCTCGTAGCATCAACACAAAACTTGTGTTTCAGGCTCATTTAGGGACGATACCCTTTTCTGGTAGATAGGTGTCCGGGCTTCTAGGTGGACACCACCCGTTTTGATCTCGGGTTGCAACTAGTTGTTCGGGGGGGATTGTCGCTGTTCAAATCTTCCTTCTTGCAGGGTTCGAGCTCGGCTTCAGGCAAACATCGTGAGTCAACAAGCCATCGTTCGAGAAGGATCTATCTTTTGGTATTTCGTGCCTCTAACTCGTCTGATCCATCTTCGCGATAACTGCAAACAAATCCAAGAATAATCCCGCAACCATGCAGCCCTTGCCGCTTAAAGCCGAATTTCTCAACCGTTGAAGTCCCAAGGACCTGGAACCATAAGACTTTCAAATCCTTCAGCGCTCAACCTTTAACTCCTATTTAAACCCTTCGACTCTAAATTCTGGATTAAAGCCAACCGCGAAAGCTTGCCTTAGCGCTTAACCGCCCGACCATGGCTGCCGACATTGCTTGCCTTGGATCGAGTTACCCAGAGAGCCCCATACCCGTTAATGGAGGAATATAGCTTAAAACATAATGTGAATCCCCCTGTAATTTAAGGTATATTCCTTAATTAAGGGTATTGGGCTCTTTAAGTAGACCCCACGGCCCTTTTCAGATCTGTCCCAGAGCTTCTAGCACAGCATAGCCGAATACAGAATCAAACCCGTGGTCTGTCTTCCAACGGTATAGGGGCCCAAAGTGTTACCAATACGATTCTGGGGGTCCCTTATCATAATAGTATAGTATCATGGACCCCACAACCCTATTCTAAATATTGAAACCCTAAACACTAAAACGTCCCTTTCGGTCTGTCTTTCACTGGCCCAGGTCTGGGGGGAAGATTTCGTCCTGGCCGACAAGTCTCTCATCCATGTGGTGAACTGCGTGGCCATGTCCTACTGTGAAGCCGCTTGGGTGTTACACAGGCTGCCCCGAGACCCTTAATGGGGGACCGTCTAAGAGCATTCTAAACGCTTTAGAACTTTCAAGATCGGGTCCTTGGCAATGCTTGACAAGCGAGTGGCAGCAACCAGTTCCTCGTCAGACGAGCTGACACGAAGAGTTGTGCTGCTCTTTCGGTGTTGGAAAGCGCTAGCATTTGAGGTGTTTCGGGCATTTTGCTTCGGGCTTTTGTTCCCTGAACCCTGAAGTCCCGGATGCTTGGCCGGAAAGGGTAAGAATGTACTCTGGACTCGAGGTAGAAGTTTTGCATTTGCAGCAGAGGCAAACCCGAGCTAACTTTTGGAATTATCCCATTCTATCGTGAATAATCCCAACTCCAATGTCTTGTATCATATGCCGAAAACCCAAAACCATATCCGGTTCCTAACTACCAAGCCACCTAGGTTAGGGTGCTGAGGTGTTTTTCCTGACAAGGGAGAACTTCATGGCCGTGGTGGAAGCGAGGAGGAGCACCTGCCCTGAGTTGGCCTCGATTGTTCGACGGCGCGTCGGCAGCAGAAGGGTGATAAGTCCATGGCAGGTTCAGTTTCAGAGCCTCTGCAGGGTTTACGGAGACTACTATCGACCTTGTGGTATGCTGTGGTGTTTACAAGCGAGCTGCGCATATCAAGCCTCTGCGCCTCGATCTGCCATACCCATCAGTTCCCACCTGTGCCAGTCTTTTAGCCGGGTAGTACTGGGCCTACTCCCAAGCTTTTGCAGAGTGTTGCAAGGTACTGTGTCCGCATTGCAGCATCTTGGTTTGCAGTTGGGGCGCTTGGCTGATTGACCATCTACAAACTAGCGGCCGGCTCTCCCTTGCACCATGATGACGGCAATCGATAGGCTCGTTTCCCAACCCAAAATTCCCAGCGCGAGGTTGTAACGTCTTGCTGTAGCTGGCTCACAGCCGGAAAACTAGCACATGCGAAGATTTGCGATGTCCAAACCTATGGCGGAGCTGCAAGGCCCATGCAGTCCGGCTTGAAAAAAGGCAGACGGCCTCTGTGAAATTGATTTAAGACCATCTGAATTCGAAACTCTTCAGTTCTTGTCTGAGACTCCATGGCCCAAGGTCTTCCGCGGTATCTTGCGAGAAGCACGGAAACGGGTGCGGATGACGTCACTTGTGGCCAAGACCAGGCTCAAGGTTTGGGATTCTTCCGGGGAGCTGTGCTGCTGAGTCTTTGGTGTTCAGGTGTTGTGCTTCATGATGCGAACTTCGAACCAACTTGGGCTGCACGTGCCGTTCTAGGCAACAGAGAGACGCAAGTGACAGCGTCTCAGCGCCGACGCCTGCACCGAAACGGCAGCAGTCGGTCTGAGAACAACCTTTCTGTTCCGGCACGCTTTCGACTCGCATACTTACCATTGCTGATCCCGGCTACGTCCGCTCTACACCCAAGGCCCCGCCTCTTATCCACCCCCTCTCTCGTTTGCCACGCGGAGCCAAGAGCACACGTTGCGATTCTCATGGCAGACACCGAATCTGTCTTTGTCATAGTTGGGGTAACATTTTACATGTTTATGTTTATGAGTACTTAAATCCAATCAGGAATGAAGATGTACATGTGTAATCCAATCCCAACAATGAACTAGCTGTGACTCCGATCCCCAAAGATGGTATTCCGTTGGGCAGACCTCATTCTCTCTGCATGCATACACTGCTCTGACTTCTACACCTCTGGCCCGTTCGCAGGTTGATATACAGCGAACATATGGGTTGTTGTCAAAATTATGGTCCCTTTTGTTGGGTACCCTAAATATTCGGTGCCGTACTATATTGGGGACCCCAAAAGGGACCATAATTTTGACAACCACCCACATACTGCGGCTAGCGCTGAAGCCTGAAGCTTCCTTGTCGCATCTTTCGTACTATGATGTACCGCATAATCATATAGGGTTTAGGGGTTTAGGGGATTAGGGTTTAGCACACTTCGTCAAGCGAATGTGGGGATTACCGGGCGGTGGTAAAGGCCCGATGCAAAAAAAGGGTTTAGGGTTTAGGGGTTTAGGGTTCCTGTTCTGGCGGCGTCGCAGCAGGCCAGTTGCAAAAGGGTTCCTGTTCTAATCACTGAGGCCCCCGTTATGATACAACGAACTTCATGTCATGAGCAGCAGCTCAGCCGTTACCGTAGCTGAAGTTCCTCCTTATCTTGTCTCGCAGCCAAGGTTGCTGCATGACATCGGTTTAGGGTTTAGGGGCTTCGAAACCTCATGCTTTCCGATATTCAAACGCCGTCGATGCGATCCTTTGTCGACAGCGACGACATTTTGGGGTCCTTATAATCAGGATCTTACTGTTTAGGGTACTATATTAGGATCCCCTGTTTTCGGAAACTCCCATGTTGTCTTACCTAGACGCGATCGCTGTACTCGTCGGCAGGCCGAAGTGTGCCGAAGCGAAGCCATCGCCACCAAGAGTTTCACTTCCTGGCGCAATTCCCAGCCACTCAGCGATGAAGTGGCGGGTGTTTGCAGAGTTGACTTCAGGGTGTAGAATAGAACATGACCCAACCTTGTCATATATTGTTATTTCGACCCTGCAGATAATTGCGGAAAGTAGGTTGGAGTACGGTAGTAAAAGGCGTTCGGGCGGCTCCGGATGCTTTGAGCTTGTAGCTAAAGATCTTCTACTAGCTTGGGGACGACTCTGTTCCGCCTCGAAAGATTGCAAGTTAGGCCCCCAAGGATATGATATGTCCCGTGGAGACTTCATTCCAGAAGCCGTCTGTTCTGTTTTGTGAAAAGCTTTGTTTGGTTACGGCGGCGGAGTTGGTTGTAATTGGCCACTCTCACGCACAAGGTTGGCGGTTGGTGCTAGCTTGTCGAAGTTTTGCGCCTTCCCAGAATAAGCATCTGACAATCAAAACGCTGCCGGTTGTGCATGTATTGGCTACAGTCTTCACTGCCGTCCTGTTACTACGTCGATCTTTCCATAGTTGGGGTGTCTGTGTGTCAGAGAGAGACAGTAGGGAGAACAAGATGAGCATATGTATACATGTAGGTGCTTTAATTAGTGTCTGTAGTATGTCTGCATGTCTGTATGCATGCTGCCTGCTGGCTGCCTGCCTGAATGGATGGATGGATGGATGTACGTAAGTATCCATGTTTGTGGTGCTGTAGCCTGAAACTTCGCCTCAGTCTCTCGAGTGCGAGTGCTACATATGTATGTATGTATGTACCTAAACCCCGAAGTAGGTAAAATAATGGCCCATAACCTATAAACGGCCATTATTCTACATACTTTGGGGGTCCAGGCATGTATGTACGTATGTATGTCTGTGTATGACTAAGTATGTGGGTGGATGTATGTGTGTTTAGGTCGATATGTAGGTATGTACGTGTGCATACATGCAAGTATGTATGTATGTATGTATGTATGCATGTAGCTGCATGAAAGCATGTATGCCTCGAGCAAGCATGCATGTATGCATGTACATATCTATGTACGTATGATTATGTATGTGTGTACTTATGTGTGTTTAGGTAGGTATGCCTTGCATGTATGCAAGTATGTGTGTACGCATGTAGCAGCTAATGTGTTAATATTTTGGCACATTCGTGCAGTCTGCCATGATATGGAAACAGCATATCCCTTCGGTTACACATTATACCACAATTCACTTGCCGGGCCGTTCGGAGTACTTGCATCTCTGCGCTTCACAACGCTAAAATAGGGACCTAAATAATTAACTACCAGTACTATACAGTCGTAGTATTATATGTGCCCCCAAACCCTCTTCTAACTAATAAGGCCCTTATATTACGGCCTGATCGCTCGAAGCATAGTGCAACTGAGCACGGAAGTTTGCGAGCAGATAAGTGCGCACGGAACAGGGAATGGGACCAGCCACTGCTGGTGGGGATTTTCAGGTTCAAGCATCTTGCTAGTTTTTTTTACAGATTGTCGGGTCTACTGCTCATCCTTGGTGTCTACACGCGGGACTTTACTTGATATCCTCCATATTATATATATATATATACATTATACATTTGTTTATTTATTCATATATAGAATACCCTAAACCCTGAACCGAATATACATATATATATATATATATATATATATATATACAAAACCGCTACGTGTCCAGCCACGAAGCCCCACCCGGGCGGCCGACGATGCTGCCTTTGCGTTTTTCTTTCGTGACCTCAGGACCTGTGTGTTTCACTGAAATGCAAAGGCCTGTGCATTGTGCCCTGTCAGTAGAGCACGGCTCCCCCTTAACTCTTTCCAGAAAGAAGCCACCACTGCCCTGCCCGCTCCACTTGGTGCGATTAGAGCGGCAACTACCTAGCCACGTAAAGAACAGACCATTGTCCCAAAGGGTCCAAGTATCATTATAGTCTAGTATATACTTAGACCCCCAAAATACCCTATACGCCTATAAGTATATACCAGAATGATACTTGGACCTTTTGGGTGTGCAAAGGTGATCCTATGGAGCTGTCCGAGGGGCCATTCGAAGAGGACGTTTGAGCGGGTTTAGCTCTTCGGTCTAGCTTCGGTAAGCTGAGCAGCGGGAAGGTTCCAGGTATGCATCAGGTGGCAGAAATCCTTGAATGCTCTTCCTGGGACGCTGAAAGGCATTTCTCAAGCCTCTGCGGCTGGAGCGTTTCTGTTGTTATGAGGGTACACCATTTGGGCCTGACCTGTTCAGATCTGCTCCAGTCGCAGCTGCAGATCTAAAGCAACTCGCCGACACTTCTGCCATTGTCTGCTTCCCCACAGCGTTGAACGGAAGAGCTCGGCCGCAGCAGTAGCAACTACTGATCGTCCTGACCTCGGCGAAGCAGCATTTCACCGTGTTCCCATTGTCCGTGCCCGTTCTGTGTAATCGAGCTGGGCCAAGGCACGTTAGCAAGCTTTGAACAATTTTGACAGCAAGCTTTGAACAATTTTGACAGCAGCTCAGGCTGTATACGGAAGCATGTGACTCATGTGACTGCATGTGCAGTGTTCGTCCGCATCACCTTGAGGTGTGCGGTGATAAATTACCGCAGGTGGAAGATTTTGTCTCCACTTCTTTTACACGCGCTGACAAGGACTTGTCATCCCGCCGATCCCATCAATCTTTTTGAGATTTCGATGACAACCATAATCCTAAGCAAAGAAATGAACACGTGAACAAGATCATACACAAATGAAATGGAAGCATTAAATATGTCGGTAGATTCAGAGAGAGTGAGAGCGCAAAAACAGTCCCATACTCATGGCGTGTCAGTTTTGCTTGGTGGGAGCCGGAAGGTTACTTTCATTTTGAGACACCATTCCCACAACTGGGAGATGGCTTCGGGGCAAGCGTGGCGAGGAAAGAATGGAAGGTAAAAGATGCATGTGGCTGGGCGGCCTAAGGCCTTTAGACCTTCAGCACCAATCCCAGGTTGATCTGCAGCGAAGTCAGAAAAGCCGCAAGTGGCCTTCCTGCCATGCGAGCCTTTTTAAGCCCAGCTCTGTGTTGAATGTGGGCATACATGGGAGGATTTTGTACATTGTAGATCTTATCAATTTTGAACTTTAGTTGCGCGTGTGCCAGCTGTGAGCCGTCCCGTTGGGGATGATTTCCAGCTCCACCCTCCAAATGTTGTGGGGGATAGGGCTGTAGCGCTTATTGCGTGTAGGCTTCATGACTGATGAAGTTAAGGCCTTTCCAGACCTCCAGCTGAAGCAATCCGAACCCACCACGCCAAAGCCTTTATGGAACACTTCTAGGATCTCCAGTAGTACCCTTATTCCCTTTTTGTAGTCCTAGGTTCCTTATAAAGTTACCCAATACCAAAAAGAGAGGCCATTTTATTCTTAGCTTACTGGGTATCCTAGACTTGTAGATCTGAACCCTAAACCCTAAACCCTAAACCCAAACTGTATTGTAGATCTGTTTAATTAGAGGATCCTTGAGGGCACCGCCGAGGGCGGCCGCTGGCCACAGTTGAGCAGTCCGCTTCGAGAGCGACTGATAGCGCGCACCAGGAAGAAAACTGCGTATACAATCCTGCTATATCTATGAGTCTATGTGTGTATGCTTGTATGTGTATATATATATGTATGTATGTATATAAATATATACTACGTAAATGCAGAGATATTAACATGATACATGTGCATATGCATATGTTCATGTAGCTACATGTATACGCTCATCCATACGTATATGTATATGTCTATGTATATATATACACATATATATACATATATGTGTGTGTATTCTCATCTTTGTGGTTGTGAATAATCCTTGTCGAACTCTGGGGCTATACATCAGCGCTTGCACCGGGCCGACCCTTCCTTCAGAGTTCTGCATGGATCAAGCTTGAAGCGGAGCGAGCCCATAGTTCCTTCTGCGGGTCTCTGGCTGAGTTCGGGGGCCCTTGCTCTAAGGATCGTACCTACAGTCTCCATTGCAGTTTCTTGTTTTTGATTTTAGCGAATGGATTACATAATTAAGATTCCAGTAACACCAAAAAAAGAATTACAATGGAGACTACAGTACCACAGATAGAATTCCGGACGTTGTAGTAGGATCCCCTATCTAAATTCCCACATTCCTCTCAATTGAAAACGTAGAAAGAAACCTTGGTGCCAGGGTTTCTTAATCAGGTTCCTACATTACTACATTAGGGTCTTTTCCGATTCGGGCAATCCGATTGAGATTAAGGCATGATCAGTTCTAGGTCCAACCTGGTCCGAATATAGGTTTAGGGTTTAGGGGTTTAGAGTTTAGAGCTTAGGGGTTTAGCGCTTAGGGTTTGGGTCAATGCTGCTTCACTGGTTGTACTTGGAAGATAACGAGCTTAGATATAGTTTGCCATGGATCTTAGAGGCCTAGAAATCTCTCACAGGCATCTTCCTTGTCTTCTTCGAGAGTGCCTCTCTCGCTGACAAGACTTCCGGCCGCAGAAGATCGCTTTGTCCTTTGCCCAGTTTGATCGGGGGTTCCTTTTGTTATAGTATAACGGGCCCCAAAACCGCAGTTTTTTTTAGGCCCCTATATACCAGGGGAAAACCCTTTCCCTTCGAGCTCTCACTCCAACACCCCATTACTCTACGCTTCTTTGCAGAGAACGACACTTCGGCAAAAACCCCTTGAAGATCGGTTCCTGCTGTGGGGAGACGGCTTGCTGCTATAGGTGAGCTGTGCTGAAGTTCTGCAAGATCTGCTCTTTGCGCACTGTTGCGTACAACGCGCGCTTCGTGAGATCAGGGCAGTGCTCTCTGGAGACAGCCGACAGAAGTGGTGTGCGGGGAGAAGGTGCTGTAGGCTTCCACTTACATTGAGAGACTTTTCTTGCCATGTTCTTCTTCTGCCATGAATATTTTCTGGAAATTCATGTCATGTTTAGTGTACTGTTTACTATGTCTCAGGGTGCGGTGTTTCTCCCGTCAGTAGGGCAGTAGGGCCCTTCGTAGATAAGGGCGTCTCTGAGATGCGAAATTACATCCGGGTCAGGATCTGGATCGGCCTGTCCACCGCTACCTCTTTGTCGTTGTCCTTCACGCTTGCGGTGCAGACATTTGCAGCTACTCGTCCGGAGTTCTCCGTGGCTCAGGAAATAGAAAGACCCTTGCTCGGAGCCTTAAGCAGCCCTAGTTGACTTATGATGTCGCTGTTTCTTCTAGTAGCAAATGGTAACTATGCAGTACAACCGAAAAAAGACGAAGATTGCGTGGCCGCGGGGGTGGCAGTAGGGGTGCTAGTTGCTGTTGTCGTGGTAGTGGTGGTAGTAGTAGTAGTAGTAGCAGCAGTAGTAGTAGGAGTAGTAGTAACAGTAGTAGTAGTAGTAGTAGTAGTAGTAGTAGTAGTAGTAGTAGTAGTAGTAGTAGTAGTAGTAGTGGCAGTGGTAGCACCAGCAGCAGGAGCAGCGGGAGCAGTAGTCGCAGTAGTCGTCATCGTCGTTCTAGACATGTATACTATGGAAGACATGGGCTATTAGAGTGCAGGGCTTGGAATTTTCAGGATGCCGCTTGTAGATTGTAGCTCTCATCGTAGTCTGCTTAGCACTTCATAACTTGCATGCCCGTTTAGCTGTTCCTCGATCAGCATATCACCATTTAATATTGATTGAAAATGGCAATTATTGTTACTGTTGTTTGTATTAGTGTTTTTGTTAGATTAAGCATTAAAAGCATGAGTATCATCATAAGACTCTGCTTATTATTACTTCTTTGTTACTCCCATGATTTCTGTCATTACTACCATTAGTAGTGTTAGTCTGAGTACTGTTCGTTTTGTTTTTACGCTTGTTGTTGGTATTACTACTCTTAATACTGTTACTAATGCTCGTACCATTGTTACTGTTAGTACTATTGTCAGATTACTTTTGTTATTGGTATTACTACTACTCGTTTTATTATTAGTACTATTACTGTACCATTCGTAGTACTATTACCATTGATGTTAGTACTATTGTCAGATTACTTTTGTTATTGGTATTACTACTACTCGTTTTATTATTAGTACTATAACTGTACCATTCGTAGTACTATTACCATTGATAGTATCATTACTTACGTAGTACTATTACCATTGATAGTATCATTACTTATTCATAGTGTGATTATTATATGCCTCGCAGCCGGTGAATAAACAACACGGGTCAGCAGGAAGTGCGCGATTGGCTGTGGCACAGGCTGCTGGCAACTTGTTTGCAGATTCCTCGGGGCCCCTCCAGTGAGAAATGGTAGCTGCCCCACCGCAGATCCGACTAGGCAGAGTAAGCGGACACATTGCAGTGTGTAAACAGCCGGCGAAAGCTTTTGCACAAGTCTGTGACACGAGCCTGCAATGGGTCATGTCGAATCGTACATTTCAGTGGGATGAGTGGAGAAACCCAGATCGGGATGTTCCGGGAAACACATTCGGGGTTTCAGGAGGATAAAAACATTCGATAAACCTCGTGCTGTATCGTACTGAAGTGCTTTACGTTCTTGTCGCTGCCTTGCTTGCAATATGTCATCTCAAGTTAACATCGTTTCTCGTTTGGATACTACGATCTTACATTCAATGCCTTTCATGTCTGAACCGGTTCTGTCGCCTGAAACCGACATCGCAGGCCGGTCTAGAGATCGAGATTCAGAGTGTAGTTACACGGTAAGCGCCATGGCCACCCTGACCCTTGACCGCCTTTGATCTTCAAGCACAACCGTCACAGTGAGAATCAAAGGGGAAAAGGAGGGACCCTTAATGGGGACCCCTACCCTATAATGGGCTATAGAATGGGTACATAATGGCTATATTAAGGGTATATACCTAGGGGTCCTTATTAAGGGTCCCTACTTTTACTCTTGGAGAGAAGCCCGGTAGCCGGCAGCCCGGTCCGGATATTTACTGTCATATGGGAGTTTCCGAAAATTAGGGGTACCTTATTTTGGGGTCCTTATAACAAGCATCCTACTAATTAGGGTACTATATTAGGGTCCCCTATTTTCGGAAACTCCCATATGGGTCGAAGTCGCAGCAAGGCAAAGTTCCCTGGTGCACAGTCCGGCTGGTTCCTTCGCTGGGTCCCGGGGCCTGGGAAGAGTGGAGATTTCTTTGTGATGGGTTGTTTTTGTTCTTGACTCGTCTTGCTGTGACAGTGTAATTCATCCGTGGGTTCTTCCTGCTACTATCTAGCCTGGTCAGCGCGGTAGTCACGATGTTGTCCTTGTGCGGTTGTCGTCACGAGTTTTCTCATCGTTGTTAGTACTGTCGTCGTCCTCGTTCGTTGAGCACGTTAGTCAAGACATTGCCTTTCTGTGATTGTCATCACCTTTGCGTTATCACGTTATGGTTGCCAATACTGTTGTCGTCCTCATTTTTTTCTTCTGTTTGTGGTCACCGTTGTGCGTGTCATCATTGGCGCAAGTGCGAGCCTCAGTCGCACATCTAGTTGAATTCCATCCGTAGCACAAATGCTGTGCGTGCTGTTGCTGTTCATCCAATCAAACGTTCTTCCCACCCCATCACATCTAGTTGAATTCGACTGGAGATTTCTGGCTTTCGACAGTTGTTGGTGCGCCGTCGAGTTTAACCTGTGCTACAGATTGAGTAGGAATGCACTGGCATTGTCTTGAAGCAGGGAGAGCAATGCTAAGTGCGCGATGCGAAATTTGTGTACAGCCTTGCTTGCGTGGGGTCGTGGTAGCTTCGGACCTTTGCTTAATCTGTGCATTGAGTTGAGTGTAATTAGAGGCCTTGTCAGCCTACTGGTTCCCAAAGGCTGCAATCGCGAAGCCTTGCGTTGCCGCAAGTTATCGTGATGCCAATACTCTGCGCCCGCGTCTCTCATTCTCGTCTTGACATGTGGCACCCAAGTAGTGGCAGAAGGTCCAACTGCGAGGAACCCAGGCAGTGTTCCGTCTATAGTTGCTTTCCAAGCCCTGAGCTATTCGTGGCGGCCTCTCTGTGCAGGCTTAGGGTGGAGTCTCCTCTGGATCAACGAAGCCGGTAATCGAAGTAACAAGGCGCCTCTGTCATTGCAGCTTGCGATGTTCAGAAGTTGGGACAGGCGTGGCTGATGGTCTTGGTGGCGCTCTATCGTGCAGCCACTTGGCTGCTTATGGCATGCACAGGCCCTTTTGCCCGCTACAGCTTTTTGTCCGGAGAAACTGAAAGACAAATCCCTAACTTTGAAAAACAGCTGTCGCAGCTGGAAGCCCTGGGCCAACTGCAGCGAGCACCACCGCAAAGCATGCATCTACCCTTCGCTTTTGAACGGGGGTCCGAGTATTTTGTGGCCACAAGGCAAGACTGCATTTCATGCCAAGCCTCCTTCTCAGAGTTCATGCCCAGCTGTTTCTTGGCTCGAGCCTGCAGTTGCTCGCAAGATGAGACAGAAAAACTAAACCCTAAACCACCCTAAACCCTAAACCCTCAATCAATAGGAAACTAAGTCCAACTAAGATGTCGTCGGCATTTTGTTTTATCCTGAGCTCTCAGGGGTTTCAGACCATCGTAGCAACTTCGAAGCATGAGCCACTGCTCTGACGATGGCTTGGATGCCTTCCGTGGCAAGATGCTGGGTTATTGTTAAAGGGTTTAGTCTAAGTTGCCAGAACAAGGGAAACCGTCTTGTTTACTATAGACCCCTATCATGGCAACTTAAGGTACATGCCTTAACAAGGAAACAATATAATTTTACCATAGACACCTCTTATGGTAGCTTACATGAAACTCAAGATCCCAGGATAGAGGCAGTTTTGCTGGGCGGATCTGAGAGCTCCTCCTGGACCCCACGGGCCCGTGTTTTTCATCGAAGGAGCTTCGGGCACCTCAACTTTTACGATGCCTTAATGGTCGACCCTGACTCGAAGCGCTCCTTTTTGGTGGAGTTTGTTATCCGGTTCAGCGACGACACCGACATTTCCGAATCATCGGAACCTTCATCCAAAGCTGCACCGGGAGGATATGTGACATCCCACAGGGACATTCGAATAGGGGATGTTGTGGAGATCTTGGCTGGCCAGATGGACGAGAAGCTGCCTAAGCCCCCCTGCCACTTCACCATCAAGGCCGCGAGTTTGCTAAACATCACATCCCCAAGCCTATACACCCTTTACCCTACGTTTGCCTATGAGCTGGCTCCATGACCAAGATTGTGCAGAGTAAACTGCGATGATAGTTTGTGCTGCTGGTGATGGCGGTGACAGTGACGATGCCGAGGACGAAGACGATGATGGTGGTCTTCGGCGGTGATTGTGGCTGTGAAGGTAGTGACGGAGGTGACAATGTCCACGATTCTGCTGATGATGCTCCGGGTTGAAGTATGATGATGACGGTGGTGGCAACGAGGAAGCAGACTATTCACAGTGAGAGAGTCATGAGAATGTGATTGTGATTGTCGCTCCCTCCTGATGATTGATGGACAGAAATGCAGAGGGTGAAAGCTCTCCGGTACTGTTGTTGTTGTTGTTGTTGGCATTGTTGTTGCTGTTGCTGCTGTTGGTAAATGTTGTGAAACATCATGATGCAGAGGATGATGTTGATGACGAGGAGCAGATCGCCATAGCAGCTGCCTGTTTGTGTGCTTGAAAGGTTTGGGGATAAGCAGCTGTGTACAACCCTGGAGCTTTATCTTCCCAGTCAGGAAGAATTTGCACTGAGAGGGCCGATTGCACGATCCTGACCTGGAAGGTTGACGGTGATGTTAGCACAGGTGGGTGGTATGATCGTTCTTTGTTTCATCGGTGTGCATTCACCATCGCCTAGTGCAGCGGCCGGTTTTTGTCATGGGATCAACCGTCATCGCCGAGCTTGCCGCCGAAGGAGCGGGGCGGGTGTAAGAAATTGGGTGACCGCCCTGATCCGGGCCCGGGCGCGGGTATCGCCTACTGAGGGGGCGGGGTTGAGAAATGGGATCCACCGCCACCGAGCCATGAGGGCATGGGCATGTGATTAAGACATGGGATCCACCGCCATCGTCGCCTTGTGGAGGCCCGGGTCGACTTTCAACCAACGTAAGCAACTGCCATTGTTTGAATGTTGCTGTTGGGGTTCAGAGTTCGAATCCCAAAGGTGGTCCCAAAAAGGAACTACCAGGGGGCCCATCTGTGACCAGGTTTCCCAGATGCGCATTGCTGAGCTTTGGACTGAGATGTTCGTCCAAAACGAGGTGGCCGCAGCTGTCAAGGAGGAAGGTGCCACGGTCGCCAAGGCACGTGGGAAGCCTTGCAATCATCAAGCCTCCAAATATGGCTCCTAGGTCCAACACCCGTTTGCCTTGTTTGTCAATTACGCGGTCTCCTTATCAAAGCTTTACAATGTTCCAAAGAAAAGGGCTAGATTTATATTAAGAAGGGTTACTGGGCAACCGTTCAATGAACTCTTCTGGGCCCTAGGCCCTAAATGCTAAAGCCTGAACCCTAAGCCCAAGTAGAAACCTCTGACTTAAGGGAAACCAAGGTTTCCATCGACCGGTATTTCACGACGGAATTGACCAGTCCTGGTTTGCGGAGTTGGACCGAATGAACGAGCAGAAAGGCACCCGGGGGCACACCCAAAAGATTTCTTAGGGCCCCCACGCACAAGACAGGGCTGAGAACGGTTTAGGGTTGCCGGCACACGCCCAAAGCCCGTGCTGAAAAGGGTTTAGGGAATCAGAATGAAGACTCATGCCCCTCTAGAAGACCAGTCATTCAAAAAGGGTAGCTGTGCCGTTGCATTTTATATTGACTGTGTAAGACCTCACATAAAACCCTCGCCACAGCGACCTTCAAGCTCGCAAGTTGTCCAGGTGAGGAGAAAAGGAGGCAGAAGCGGAAGGCAAAGAAAGCGGCCAAAGAGACTGAGCAGGAGGTCGAGCCTGTCTCTTTGTCATAGTTGGGTAACATTTCACATCTTCGTGGGTACTGAAACCCGAAAAGGAATAAAGATGTACATTGTTTATCCTATCCCGAGCATGAACTAGGTCTCTGATGAGGATGAGCCCTTGTGCATGCAGCTTGGAACGACGGACGAAGAGTTGGATTTCTTGCGAAGCCTGGTGCAAGCAGAGACGGAGGAGGCAGATGGAGATCACTCCGAGGATTTACTCCGCCAGATCCTTCTGGCCAAGCAGGAGCCACGACAGAGGATAACACTCTTTCGAGTTTTCCTTTTTAAGTAACTAGAGTCATAACACACACCAAAACCTTCTTGCGAAGAGCTCGCTATTGCCACCTCAAACCTATTCGGTTGCTTCGAGCGCCCTGCCACCAGTGGCCTCGCAGGCAACCGCATGATGTGATCCATCCGAAAGACTCTCTGGACCCTAAGCGCAGTACGTATGCCAAACTAGATGTGGGCATAGGGTTTAGGATTTTGATGTGGCATCAGTGCAGCCGTCGGGGAAATATTTTGCTCCTTAACGCCCAAAGCCCTGGAGGAGGCTCGAAGACACTCCCGGCCCCGAGCATTTCTGCAGTGCCATTTTCCTCAAGCTGAACGCCTGGCAGCATACCTGGATGGACAGGTGCTTGCACTTTGCGAGCTGGGGCCTAGGTCAGTCCATGTCCGGGTTTTGTAGGTGTTGGTGTGGGGCCGCGTACTCCGACGGGCAGAGGGACTACGACCAAAATAATTGGGGCACATCACCGTCATCATCCCTCAACGGACCACCCCCCAGTGCAGCGTTTAGGGTTTTAGGTTTGCTAGTTAAATACCCGAAGGCCCGAAGCCCTTGCTTGCCACTGGCTTCTGCAAACTCTTTTCCTTGCGGAGCATGTGTCAACCCTGGTAAACCCAATCTGGAAAGCCATGATCTCCTCCCTGAACATGGGTGGTTCTCAAAATTAGGGTCCCTTTCTGGCTCCTTATTACAACACAGCACCAAATATTTAGGGTACCCAAAAAGGGACCCTAATTTTGACAACCACCCACATGGGAATTTATATTATGGTCTTTGAGCCCAAAAGCCTGAAATGCATGAGTCCTTAGAGTCCTAGGGTTAGGGTTTCCGAGCTGATGATTGATGGTCTAGCGTTTAGCGTTTTTCCATCATTTTGTCCCCGAAGGAGACCAATGAGGAGCCTTTTCCTCAAAGAAGGCATCTAACCTTGGACACCTTCAACCCGATACCGAAACCCCTGTACACCAAAATTCACCGACACGCCCCACGCCCTCTACGATGAACGCCGTAGCCGCAAGCCTTTCGACAGCGATCCGAAGCCAAAATCCGTGTGCAGGTGCTGTCGAGCTGCACCCGGGATCGCTTAGTGATGCTGTCCTGGGGCCAAGAGCTGGATCCTCCGAAGGACAGTAGTTCCGAGCTTGTGGCGGCAGGTCTCACTGGGCGAAGCTCGAGGCTGTGGATGTTTTGTTGATTTTGATTTCTCTGTGAGGGAGGGAGGATGAGAACGACTGTGCTGATTCGGGCGATGTTGGTGGTGTTGGCGATGACGCTCTTGATGCTGGTGGCCGCTCTTGGTGCTGTCTCTACCGTTTGGTTCGTTAGTAGTTTGTAGTCGTTGCTGTAGTTGTGACTGGTTGTGGCTGTGGATGCTGCCCTTGCTGCTGCTGCTGCTGCTGCTGCTGCTGCTGCTGCTGCTGCTGCTGCTGCTGCTTTTGGTGGTTTTGGTGCTGGTGGTGGTGCTGCTGCTGACGGCGGCTGTGGTGGTGGCAGTGGTGGTACATGCTGCATGCTAGTAGGCAACGATGAAGACAATCGCTGTTTCAGGTGCATCGTTGTAGATATCGGATCAGTCTCCGTTATAGTCATCCACAGTATCAGAGAGAAAGTCTCGTGCCCGAATGCCCGCCCGAATCTACCTGAATCTACCTACACTGACCTACACTCCGTAGTGCTTTCGGAACGAAACGTCGAAGGACACTTCTGGGAAGGTTCTGACCAGCCTTGCGAAGCTGTACCGGCAGCGGCAGGCAGAGGCGCGACTGCGCCCCGCTTGGGTGTAGGTCTCGCCCATAGATGTCTCTTGATTCTTAGAAAAGCACCGAGGAAGTCTCGAGCCTTCGGGTTTAGGAGGCTTAAGACAGTCTAGATCCCTTCTGTATAGTGGCGAACGTCCCTCCAAGACAAGAACGTGTTCCACCCAATCCGCCCGATCGGCTTGTGCAGTACTAACAAATGTTTGGGAGTTTCCGAAAATTAGGGGTACCTTGTTATTTCGAGGTCCTTATATGTAATCTAATTATGCTCGATCTGCGGTCTTGGAGGCTCGACATCACCACACGGCCTTGCGCCTGAAGCCCTGGAGCTTTTGCTCCCAAAACCTTGAAACCCATGGGGCGAACTGATGTAAGCCGCAATTTGAAACCCTTAGCCGCAGATCCGAAATCTTTAAATGACTCTAGAAGGCTCTAGGCCCCTAGGCTAAACCTACCCTGAACCCATAAAGCCTAAATCCTAAAAGTCTATCTACACCACGCCCGAAACCGGATTCGCGAGGTCTTGGGCTCTCCCGGTGAAACGGCCGAAGATGGCTACGAGGCGATATTGCCAAGACCCACGATGGTATTAAGCAGGCGTTAAGGTGTGGGGTTTAGGGGCTTATAGGGTTTGAGAGTTTTCAGCATTCCTAATCCCGAACGCCTGCATGCAGCAACGTAGGACATCTAGCAAGGGTTTGGCGATTCCACGATGTCATGCTGTGTTTTTCCTAGTTTGCCATCGGTCCGACCCAGGGTCTCTTGTCAAAACCAGAAACCCTCCTCAGCCTCGTCAGGTGCGGATGCCTGTGCCTCGGCCATCCCTTGTCACGTTTTGATTCAATGTTGGGAACGGTCTATTCTGAGCCAGGAAAGAACCTTCTTTAGGGGCCTTAATCAATAGTTTCCTATACTATTTTGGAGTTTCTTAGTATAATTACAGTACAAGGGGCCCAAAACCCTTTTTCTAATTATTAAGGCCCCTGTACTCCAGCCTAGTGACCTCTATGAAAAGCTACTGATACCGTTCCTAACATAGCCAGAGTATAGTAGAACACACATACACATACATACATAGATACCTACCTACCTATCTACCTACGTACATACAGACATACATATGCACGTGTGATTTTTTTCACACGTGTGATTTTTTCACACACTACCTAAAGCTTGAAGGGCCGTCGTCTGGCATTTGTTTGTGAGGGTAGTTTCCGTTATGGGTCAGGGCACCCACAAACGAAGCTTTTGGCTGGCCGGAGAGAAAACAAAAGAGCCTCCAAACTAAAGCAGCGAAGCCTAGACAACACCCGAAGCCTTTCAGCTGACTAAATAGAGGGGCTCGCGAAGAAAAGCTGGACTCAAATCCGCAAACCCACACGAAGGTACACCTCCACTCCGTCATCCAGCGCATCTACTTTGCTAGTGGCGATCGGAAAGCCCCGAGCCTTGTAGCAGCTTGGCTGCTCCTGAAACGGTTGTTTACGGCTATTGGGTTAAGCTTAAACGTATGAAGATATATTGTAGAAGTCCGGGTGCTGCGGGGCTATGGCTTAGGGTTTCGCGGGATGCTGAGGTTGAGGCGTTCCTTGGGATTGTTTCGTTCTTTGTGTTAGTAAGTAGTAAAGCTTCCCAAAGTTTTGACCCGATATGGAGAATTCCACAGGATCAGACTCCTTAATTAGGGAATATACCCTCAATTATGTGGGGATTCACATTATGATTTAAGCTATACTCCTTAATTAAGGGATATTGGGCTCTCTGGGAATTGCATAGGATCAGACCTTCGTCATTGTTGGGTAACCTTTAACACTTTTATAGGTACTTGAGCCCCATAAGGAATAAAAATGTACATTGTTTAACCCTATCCCAGCAATGAACTAGAGACCCAGGACTGCTGCTCGCAGTACTTGCAAGCCATCTTCGGCGCTGCAGGGCCAGGTATGGTCGACCCTGCAACTGGATGAAAGCGGTTTAGGGTTCCTTTAAGGGTCCCTTTTAAGGGATCTATAGGGGTTCTATGAGGGTATAGGGTTTAGGGTCTGCTTGGAGGTTCATGGTTAGTTATAGGTAGGTTTATAAGTAGGATAACTGTAGTTATAACCCATATTAAGGGACGTATAACCATACTTATAACTACCCATGAACCTCCAAGTAGGTTACCTTTGGTTAGTAGGGAATGGAAAAATGGTAGTAATAGTAGTTATAATTGTACCCCATTTCTCCAGTCCCTACTAAACAAAGGTAAGGTAGGGCTTTTGGAGGTAAAAAGGGTTGTGCCGGATGGCAGGGGCTTGAGTTGAGGCTTCGGCCTAGTTGCGCGCGTTTTGCTAGCAACCTCAGAAGGGCAAGCGCACAATTCAGATTGTAGGGGCATATATTATACACCATTAGTTAATCCTGATACGGAGCCCTTTTCTGGGGCATTATACCATATTATACCATATTAAACCATATTATACAATATTATACCACATCATACCATGAAAAGGAGCCCTTGAGGAATTGAAGTAAGCTGCTGGTTTCCAAGGCAGTGGCTGCCCGAGTTTTCCAGGGCAAGTCCGCAGTACCAGAGGCCCGGTTCCCATCGCTTTCGGGGTTAGGGCTTTAGGGTTGGAGGCGCCAACTTCCGGAAGGGCTGTGTTTTCTGTTCGCAGTATCTTTACATTTTTGCGGTTTTAGTAAGTTCATGTTAACTCGGTCAAGGGCTCGAAGAGATCTCAGAGATCTCACTCATACATTGGGCATGTGGCATGAGGTGCAGTTGTTCTTCGCCTAGCTGGAGCAGTCGGACCGGACTTTACAAGCATCCCAATATTGCAAACACATCCTTTCAGTAAGGGGTGTTTCTACAGGTATTTGTCCCACACTGTGGGGTAGCGTCAAGAGTAAAAAGACTTGGTTAGTGTGTGTGCGGAGGCGCACCCAGAAGTGCCCATGTCCCATGATTTACACACTCCGAACAGGGCAATTCGTTGCAAATTCCAGTGCATCGGCCTCAGTAAGACATCGAAGTGTTAGAATCTCGGCAATACATGAGGGAAGCAGCTTGGTCGTGTCTTTCAATCTCGCCTATACCTGCCGGATTTCATGTTGGTCATCTTTCTGAAGCATTGTGGTCATGCTTGTGAATCCCGCCATGGCATCGGAGGAAGCATGTTGGCCATTGTGTCCTGGTGGTCTCCTGCTGTTTTTTCTTGCGGTCTTCCAGCGGTCTCCTGTTGGTCTCCTTGTGGTCCTTCGGGGTCTGCTGGCAGTATCCCGGTGGTGGTGGTCTCCTGGGGTCTTCACCGGGTCTCCTGGTCGTCTCATGATCTCTTGTTTTTTCTCGTGGTAGTCGTGGTCGTGCTGGTCGTTCTGGTTGCAGTGGTCGTCCTGGTGGTGCTCGTGATCGTGGCCGCCATGGTTGGGTCGTGTTGTCTTATGAGTGTTTCGGGGGATCTATGCAAGCATAATCTGCGTAGAAAAGGTTTATGCATATGTGCACATATTTCCATACATGTACATACAAGCATACACATATACAGACAGATCAACATACTTATGTATTTGAGTTGTATTTGTATGATGTAGCAATTGTGTGCAGAACGAAAGGTATATACACATTATAGATCGACATTGGTGGTAGGTCGGTAGGCTTGGCAGACAGGCAAGCAGGTAGATAGGTGGGGAGGTGGGTCGGTAGATAGGTAGGAAGATAGATAGATAGGTCAGATCGAAAGATAGAGAGAAAGAAAGGTATAGAGAAAGAGAGATAGATCCGTAGCTGATACAAAGACAGACAGAAATATAGATTGGTAGATAGACGGTTAGATGAGATGAGTTAGAAAGATACCAGACATAACGAATGGTGGACGGATCAATCGACGGATGCATAGATGTATAGATTGATAAATAGATAGATAGTAGTTGAGATTCACAGATAGCTAGGTGACTAGATTAGATAGGTAGATACAAGTAACAAGTAGTTCGGCAGACAAAGGTAGATGGGGGATATAGGCACGTAGATGGTAGGCAGTTACACATCGTACATACTGCACTAGTTCCATGAGCCGCATGTGAGGTGCAAGCCTCGCTTTGGGAGTTCGTGCGCCGGGCCCGCCACTTCATCTGCTTTCCAAGGGAGGCAGAAGCAAACCTGCAGTCTGCGATCGATGCCTCACCTTGGGGCGTGGCCTTCAGGTCTTGGCAACAGCGTGCTGGAGACAAGGCGTATGGGACGAAGTCATCGCTGGACTTGCCCCGAAGCGACCTCGTCTTGCCAAGAGGGCGGAGCGACAGTATCGTCTACGTGGACGGCCTGTTTTGGTGGAGTGCGGACATGCCGCGCATCATGGTACCCGAAAAGGAGCAACGGGCCGTACCATCTGGGGCCTTCTTCAAGCTGCTTGAGATCTGCGAGCGCTACAATCCCTCGCTGCCGGTCTGTACTCGGTAGCACAAGGTGGTATCTTTCATTGTAGTTTGCGGGAGGTTGACAGTTCAGGATAACAATCCCCTCATGGTAACTAGTAGTTCGCGAGAGTTTAAAGAATTCCGAACAATCCGAAAATCACCCTAGAAAATGGGGCCTTCCTGCTGGGATCTGGGACCCAGGGATGAAGAAGGCGATGAGAAGCTCTTGCGGCGCGCGTTCTCTGGCAGAAACCTGGCATTGGATATCGGGGCTTCTCCTGGTGGCTGGTACCTTGGCTCATCTCATCTTGTCCCCCTCCTCCCTGAGGACTCTTGTTTGTTGGGACTGTGACTGTGGGTTGAAGCATGTATAAGTGGGAAATAGGACCGTCCGAGGTCATACTGCCTTGCCAAAGAGTTGGGCACCAAGCTGGTGATTTCCTGCGATCCCGCTGCTTACATGCATCCGTTGGTGCGCGAGCTCATCGATGCGGAGCATCGGGACGACTTCCGGCAGTTCTTCCGACCCGCGGAACAAGTTGAAGACGCCAAACACCTGAAGTACATCGCAGAGTCTCGGAGCGCCGGGATCCCGAAAACTGAGGTCGCAGAGACTCCTGGAAGCATCTCGCACTGGCGCATGCGTGGTGAGGAGGCTATCTCGAAGCTGGAGGACGAGGCCTCCGATGAGAGAAAGAAAGTCTCCCTGTTTGTCTGTGACATGAACGATGGCCTTGAGAACGCGTGTCAGTTGCTGTATGAAGTTCATCGCCGCGGTCTCTTCGAATCCCCGTGTCTGGCAGTTGTTACCTTTAAGAACACATGCCGCTCAAAGCGGGAGTTTCGTGAGCGCAAGAGGACCATGATGGAGCGACTTAAGCAGGACGCTGTGCTGCACTACATACACGAGATCCACTTGTTTGCAAACACCAGGTTGGAAACCACCATCGTCGGACAAATGCTTGCATGACAGAAAAAGGCCCGAAGCACGGCATAAGGGATCTATAAGGGTACTATAATTCTATAATATAGGGGCCTTAATAATTAGAATAGGGTTTTGGGGCCCATGATACTATAATTGCAATAAGGAGTCCGAGAGCTTCCAAAGGGCCGAAACCTGGGACCGGCCCTTGCCTCCCGAGCCGAGCAGAAGCCGAAATTCCGAAGCCTTGAGACACGGTGCTCCTTCAACACCCGAAACTGGCCTTAAAGCCTACCCATAGGCCCCAAAGTAGTTCCGTGTTGGGATTACCTTATAGGATTCTATATATGAACCCCAAAAAGGAACTACTTTGGGAACAAGCCTACGCTTCCAGGGTTCCTCATTCTGGATCCAAAGCAGCGCTGAAGACAAATCTATGGTTTTTTTTGGGTGGGATGGGGGTGGCCACAGGTAAGTCACCAGCCCAGGCCAAAGAAGCCCCAGAGTCTCAAGTCATATGCGACAACCAGTCACGGTAATGAAAGCCCCGCACCACATCCTTTCAAAGAACAAAGGCTGAGCCTTTACAACAGCCAAATTGAGTTTTTTTCAGTTTTGGGTTACGGGCTTCAGGTGACTTCTGGATTGACTGTATTTTTCGGGGTGGGCCACCCAGGGTTTAGCGGGCCATCCTGGGCTTAGTTTAGAGGTTGAATCACTTGGTGATTGGCAGTTGGCGCTTGATTCAGGTGTTGGTTGTCAAAAAGTGATGCTTCGTGTGGAATTTGAGGCACTTCGTTTCTGTGCTCCGTGAAACCCTAAGCGCCAAGCGGGCCAAGCGAGCAGCTTATGTTCAACTGGGGCATGCTTGATTTGCGTCTGCAGGTTTGGGTGTTGAGCCTTGGGCGTTCATTCAGTGTTCGGGAGTTCGAGAGAACCAAAGGACCCTTGTACTGTATACCAGAATTCTGGTTATCCGGTCACGCCAACTAAAGAAATGCGACGTTGAGACACCCTGTGTGATCCGGACATTTCGGACCTCATGTCCTCACATATGGATCACAACCAGCAAGGAAACCTACCCCAAGGCCCTCAGGGTTCTTTGGGGACAGGAGCATAGATGTGAGCTACTCCAAGGTACCATGCCTTTACACCGCAATGGTAGTCGACAGCAGCTGACGAGGGCCGACACGTGTACGGGCACAATTGCCGCGCGCAAATACTGACCTGACAAATTGATAGTACGTATCTGTAAATGCATAGGGCAATGGAACAGACAGTTAAGCTTAGCCAGTGTACATACATACATACCCACATGTTAACTGTAAGCAGGTAGTTCACACCTACTGGATATGCACGTAATACTAACCCTGAGCTCAAGCCAAATCCCCTATACCATGAGCTTGAGTCAGCCAGGCATGTGGCAAGAAATCGTAAGACCTCAAACCCCCAGACCGCAACAGCAACACCTTAAAGCCACAACGCCGAAGTCCTCAGACCCTTCTTGGAGTTCCTGACGCTAACCTAGGCGGATGGAAAAGGGCCCTCAACAACAAAAGACGGAAACGCGAAACCCTAAACCCTCGAACCCCTCGCCTGGATTGTCCGAGTATGAGCGCCGAAACCCTATCCGAAACCCCAAACCCTAATCTTGAGCCAAGGCCTCAGCATTTCCTTGGATTGGGAGCTGCACACCAGCCGGAGACCACGACAGCTCGGCGCTGATGAGGCGTGGGAACTGTAGGTTAAGTGAGCCTCTCTACAGGGCCCACAAGGGTTCCTTCATGGGATCCTTCGAGGTTTCTCGTAAACGGGAACTACATGGCCAATCAAAACAACAGATCTACAAAAACTATGCAAGCATGCCACTTGTTTATCACCAAAAGAGCTCTCAGGAACTCTAAAGCTTCAGGGCAAAGGGCCGAGAAGGATTGTTGTGTCGGCACGCTGATGGATTCGTGGTCACAACTAAGCTGCAAGGTTCCGGGGTTCAGGGCTCTTTTAGGTCGCAAAAGTCTGAGGAGCTAAGGTGCAAGAATTTGGTGCTGAGAGGGTTTCATCAAGACTTCAGTCGCCCCATCACAGTGATACCCATCTGAAGTCGTTGTACCACGTGTAGTAAACACCATTTCAGTAACACGCTGTGGCGTCCGCGAATCACGTCACCATGCCTGTGACCGTATTTCTTTGTTGTCACAGCACCACACCGTGATGAGGGCAGCTTCTTGCATCGGAATTGAAGCACCTGACCCAAAACCCCAGCTCCTAACCGACCCCGCAGATCCCAAGCCCTCCATCCGCCACCCTAGTGCGAGCGCCAAAAATCCTCTAAATCCTCGAGGTTCTTCCTGGTCTCTGGCATCCCCCCACCTGAGCATGTGCTCGAGGCCGAGTTGTGGTCATACTCCAAGGGTCGGAAGGAAGGCATAGTAGCTGCTATTCCTTAGGATGCCTCGAATATCTGCAGTTTCAACAGTCTCAAATCCCTGCCCGTTCGGTTTGCCCCTAGTGATACTGGCTAGTGCTAGACTTGCTGAAAGCAGCTATTCGGATAGCCGGATTGCGATGTATGGTGCTAGGGTATTATCTTATTACTATAGGTATTACTATTGATGTTGCTGTTTCCCTTCGTAGTTGGCAGTGGTTGGGGTAGTAGTGGCCTGCTGCAAAAAAGTTGTAGGAGTTTGATGAAGAGGAGAAGAAGGAGTCTGGCAGCAGCAGTAGTAGAATCAGCACCAGTAGCAGCCGTGATGGTAGTAGTCGTCGTCGTCCTGGTTGTCGTCGTAGTAATCGTAGAACAAGCAGTAGTAGCATTGCTAGTAGCCGTCATCGTCGTCGTCGTAGTGTGGTGGAAGTGGTACTGGTGGTAGCAGCAGTAGTAGGAGTAGTAGTAGTAGTAGTAGTAGTCGTCGTCGTCGTAGTAGTCGTGGTAGTAGTGGTCGTAGTCGTAGCAGTAGTAGTAGTAGTAGTAGTAGTAGTAGTAGTAGTAGTAGTAGTAGTAGTAGTAGTAGTAGTAGTAGTAGTAGTAGTAGTCGTAGTCGTAGTCGTAGTCGTAGTCGTAGTCGTAGTCGTAGTCGTAGTCGTAGTCGCAGTCGTAGTCGTAGTCGTAGTCGTAGTCGTAGTAGTCGTAGTAGTCGTAGTAGTCGTCGTAGTCGTAGTCGTAGTAGTAGTAGTAGTAGTAGTAGTAGTAGTAGTAGTAGTGGTGGTGGTAGTGGTAGTGGTAGTGGCAGTGGCAGTGGCAGCGGCAGTGGCAGCGGCAGCGGCAGTGGCAAGTGGTAAGTGGCAGTGGCAGCGGCAGCTGCAGCGGCAGTGGTAAGTGGTAAGTGGTAAGTGGTAAGTGGTAAGTGGTAAGTGGTGAGTGGTGAGTGGTGAGTGGTGAGTGGTGAGTGGTAAGTGGTAAGTGGTAAGTGGTAAGTGGTGAGTGGTGAGTGGTGAGTGGTGAGTGGTGAGTGGTGAGTGGTGAGTGGTGAGTGGTGAGTGGTGGTGGTGGTGGTGGTGGTGGTGGTGGTAGTGCTAGTGGTAGTGGTAGTGGTAGTAGTTGTCGTCTATGTCTCTGCACTTGAAGCAGCCAAAGTTCCTCGGAATGGCACGGACCGTGCTTTAGACCCAGGCTCCTAGGCTCAGGGCTAAGGGTGATGGGAGTCTCGTCCTTTGCAGGAAGTGGTCTTCACCTCCACTGCCGCCTTCGGCATGGCCTTTCTGATCACGCTCACAGCTCTTTGCTTGTACAGGTGCCCCCGGGTCCACGAACTCGGGAGGAGGAAACGGGGCTTGCCCTGAAGCTTGGGATAGCTTGGGATCTTTCTGTGGCTCTCCTTTGTGGAAAGACATACCGTGTGGAAGATGCTCAGGCTTCTTCTAGGCCGTCGCTTGAATATCTAGTCATTCTAGTCATCGTCGCAAGGACTCCACGTGCTACGTCCCCAAGTAGTGGTGGCAGCAGTTTGAGTGGTAGCCGTAGCATCATCTTCTTACTTTCAGCCGTGCTTGGGTTGGAGGTACATTTGAAGTTTTAAGCAGTGCTATAAGTAGGATAACTATAGTTTTAACCCATATTGTAGGCAACCTCATTTATAACTACCCATGAACCTCCAAGTAGATTGGAGAATCCCCGATACCAGGCGACTTCTGGGCATCACCCGCGCGACCGGGCGCCGCCGGGCACTGGAGGACTACAACTTCCAGGCCAGGTCGTAGAGGGGGGGTGGCCTCCTGTGACCTTGTGCTTCTGGAAAGGGTGAAGAGTATGATGTAAAAAAGAATGGTGTAACAGAATACTATAGAATGATCTCACGGCAGAGAGAGAGAGAGAGAGAGAGAGAGACAACATGTCACGGTCCATACCAGGAGAAGATCTTTTGCGTGTGTCCTGTCCCAGGAAGGGGAAGCTCGGGGGCATGACAGTGCCTAAGGGTTGCCTCAAGTCTGACTCCGTCTTGGCTGCTTTAGGCTTTGGCAACAGGCTAGAATAGGATTCCTTTAAGGGATCTACAAGGGCTTCTAGAAGGACTGAGTATAGGGGCCTTCACAATGGCAAACTGCTTAGCCGCGAGTAAATCCGAAGCCCACATGATCCCTGGAGCAAGCTTTCGGACTTCTCACGAATTCCAGGGTTTAGGACATGAGTTCTGACAAGTGCCGGCTTCGTGGCACTTCTCTGGCTGCTGCTCTTCTTGCCAGAATCCTTCTTGCAGTCATATTGTGGTCCAACTTGCGCATCATTTCCGACATTGCTTGCTTGCTCCGTGGGTGTCATGATGGTTATATGACAGCGTGCTACTGGGCAGAGTGTAGTATACAGTCCAGTCTATTGGAATGTAATATACCGTTATACTATGTCTTTTCACAAAATATTAGCCAGTATGTGTATATATATATATATAATATATACACACATTTCCTTATTATTACAAAGTCTTACTGATCCTGGAAAGGCACGAGGTGGCAGCGATAACGCCACTGGCCGCCTGCGAGGCACATGTCCGGAGGGAAAGGTGACCCCAGTTTTGCATTCTACGCGGAGGTTCAGGACTAGTCACAAGCGGGTTTTTACGTGTCCATACTACAAGACTTATAACCCCACTTACAACTACCCATGAACGTCCAAGTGGGGTTGAGATGCCACTTAGAATCCGGAGTCGTAAGGTTTCATATGGAGGTCTTATGAATGGTTGTCTCATGTACCACGAGCGAGACGCATATTGTGGATACTGTTGCTTACTGCTGTTTACTGCTGCTTGCTATTTACGTGTCAGCACTGCCGTTATTTCTGTTGCGTTTGGTGAGTGTCGCAGGCATGTGGAGGCGCAATGCTTATGACGTGTGATTCGATCATGAGGGGTCGGTGCAAGTCGCAGGTGACATTTTCTATAAAGCATACAGTTTGCGGACATCTAAACTCTTCGTTCATTGGCAAGATGAGCTTTGGACGCATGCATGTGAACATGTTGGTTGTGGCCTGGCTCCGGTTCGTTTCTTGGGTCTGTCTTGCAGCTGGTCTCTTGTTATGGTAAACTCTTCAGCCTTCACGCGTAGCTAGCTTTATGGTGTCCCAACAGAACGCATCGGTATCTTGTACTTGGAGGTTCATGGGTAGTTATAAGTGGGGTTATAAGGCCCTTAATATGGGTCGTAACGATAGTTATCCTTCTTACAACCCTACTTATAACTAACCATGAACCTCCAAGTAGACCCTAAACCCTATACCCTTATACCCTTCTAGAACCCGATAGATCCCTTAAAAGGGTCCCTTAAAGGAGCCCTTATAACCTCCAAGTATCCCCGACCCTGTCTTTCAGAAAGCCCGCGAAGCGATTTCTGAAGGTGAGGCCGAAGAGGACGCCTGGCTGCCGACCCTGCAAGCTTTGTGCTTGGGCAGCACCGAAGGGGGTTAACATAGGGGCCTTACCAATTAGAATAGGGTTTGGGGTGTTCTGTATATTATAACTATAGTGTAATATTGTGCTTGGGCAGCACGAAAGGGGTTAACATAGGGGCGTCAACTATTAGAATAGGGTTTTGGGTGTTCCCTATATTTTTCACTATAATATAATCTACCCCAAACAATATAGTCTAATTATGTATTAAGGCCCCCCACAGTATCACTTTGCGTAGCAGCCTGGAGCTCTAGAACAAGCAACACGTGCTTGCTGCATGGTCCACTGCTTTTGTCGACTTTGTGTATACGGTGGGTTAGGGTTTAGGTTTTAGAGTTTTGGGTTTAAGGGGCCCATGCTGAAAAAGAGTTTCGGGTTTAGTATTAGTACTGGAGCAGCTTTGGTATCGGTGCTGGCATGTCGGCCTCAGTGAACATGATTGCAGGTCGTGGTCTGTACACTCGAAACTGCTTTAGCCAAGTACCAGTACTGCCTGGCCGCTTACAGCCTCCAAAGCAAGAATCCATCAAGGCACCGGCAAGCTCCGGATGTCTCAGCTGCGGCGCTGCTGGAGAGCTGGGCTCTAAGATATTCAGCACTCGGCCATTGGTTGCGGAAATATTGACGCCCCGTTTGATGTCTGTGGTTGTCTCCATTGCCAGGAGGGTAGCTGTAGCCAGATGCAGATGCAGTTGATGATGGGGGATGGCGAAAGAAGTGGTCATGCCAGAGTTCACGACGACAACTCTTTTAATCGTTTCTGGTGCCTTGGGGTGTGTTCGCTGTTGTTGTTGTTGCTGCTGCAGATGATGTACATGCAACTGCAAGCTGTCAGCACAATGTCATAAATGCTGCTGTTAACGTGAAGGTCTTCAGTATTACACCGCGTTGCCGTTCTCCGGGCTGCGTAGGGGGTCAAGGTGTAGAGTTTAGGGTCGTGCGGTCTCCCCACTCCCCCAATAGTGGGTTGCTATGTCATGGGTATAAAGATACGGCAACCTGCTACACCGCAGCCTGACTTCAAGGGCAGGGCTCTGGGATTCAGGCAGCAAGTCTTCAGCTCTCGCTCTGCTCGATCTTCGACCTTGCATGGTTCTTAGATTTGCGTTTAGGGTGTCGACTGGAATTTGGGCTTTGGGGATGTCGCGCCGAGCATATTTCCACACTAGAGCTTGAACATGCCGGACGTTAAACCCGTCTTGAAGCTTTGTCCAATATGCCTGTCCGGGGCTAACCGGGTCCTTTCCGTTATGGAACCGGGTCCTAGGATTTATGTTGCTGACATGAGTGACATGTAAGAACACGTGTATATAGGACATGTGTTGCTGACATGATGGACATGTAAGAACACGTGTATATAGGACACGTGTTGCTGACATGATGGACATGCAAGAACACGTGTGATGGACATGTAAGAACACGTGTATATAGGACACTTGTTGCTGACATGATGGACATGTCAGAACACGTGTATATAGGACACGTAAAGCAACATGTCTGATGTCGTGCTGAAGGGGGGGGGCAGGACGGAAAACAAATGCAACTACTGCAGCAACATTGGGCCTACGTCATGTGTGTTCTTGTGGCTCTATGGAAAGAGCGAGATGCTGGACATGTATAAAAAGATGTGTGCTTGTGGCTCAATAGAAAAATCAATGCCTGAAAAACTTGGTTTGTTCGAAATGTGAAAACATGTACATCGAAAAATCAAAGCCATACTGACATAATTGCCTGTCCCAAGTTTTGTAGTTCACATGGAATTTCTTTGTTGCAAGATATTTTTGAAGTTATTTTGAAGATTCGTTTGTGCCGAGCAAACCAAACAAATGCAACTTGGTGTTCTTGTGGCTCAACGAAAACAAGAAGCTTGAGATTTTGTGTTCTGAAACCCTAAAGTCAGCTTTTTGTACGATTCACAACGACTTGAAAATTAGTGTGTGTGTGTTCATGATTAAACATGAAGGGAATCTAAGCTTTCGTAACGTCCAGCTCATGCCCTAAACCCTGGACCCTAAACTGTAATCCCACCCAACCCCCAAACCCGCCCACCCACTCCTGCAGGTAGGTATAGATAAGTAGATAGGCAGGAGGGAGGTACTTGTAGGTCTAGGTGCACCGGCAGGCTTCCAGGTCTCTAGATAGCTAGGTAGGCGGGCATGTAGGTAAGGAGGCATTGATCAGGAAAGAAGTTTAAAGGTAGCAGGCAAAAGTAGTTGTAATTAGGCATTCGCGCAGGCTCTGTCAGGATGTCAGGTCGCCACATCAGAGGTCTTCGGAGCCCCGTGCAGGGGCGTACCCGCACCAAGCCCTTGAAGGGGCTGCGGGATGAACCCCGAATAGGGGTGAGCTTGGACCCCGAACAGGGGTCGTCGGAGCCCCGTACAGGGGTGTGGATGAACCCCGAAAAGGGGTGAGCCTGGACCCCGAACAGGGGTCGTGAGAACCCCGTGCAGGGGTGTGGATGAACCCCGAACAGGGGTGAGCTTGGACCCCGAACAGGGGTCGTTAGAGCCCCGCACAGGGGCGTCCGATGAACCCCGAAAAGGGTGAGCCTGGACCCTGAACAGGGGTCGTGAGAACCCCATGCAGGGGTGTGGATGAACCCCGAACAGGGGTGAGGATGAACCCCGAGCAGGGGTGAGCCGGATCCTCAAAGACAGATGCAGAGAGAAAGAAAGAGAGAGAGAGAGAGAGAGAGAGAGACAGCGAAAATAATTAACGAAGCAAGGAAGGAAGCAAGGAAGGAAGGAAGGAAGCAGGGAAGGAAGCAGGGAAGGAAGAAGGAATGATCAAGATGAGGGTGTGACTGTAGATGCGAGGAATGAGCAGGCAGCAAGGAGTGATGTGAGGGAAGGAAGAGGCAGGAAAGTCATGCATGGATTCAGTATCTCTCTGCTCACTTTCCGTCTGTCGCCGGCCAACCAGGCTGAGACAGTCTGCGCATCGAGATCCTCGAAGAGCCCCGGCCTAAGCCACACCAAGACTTGACTGCTGCACCGTCGGTTGCTTCCAAGCTCAACATGTTGGACTGCAGCAGCTTTTCATCTCAAGATTCAAGGAAATCGCACCGTTTTTTCTTGGCGCCACTAGCGCCATGACTGAGCAAGTGTACACCGACGCGGAATGGGCGGCTTGGCGTCGAAGTCAAAACCCTGCAGGAAGCCACCAAAACCCTGCAGGAAGCCACGACGACACAGAGACGGACCCAACGAAGCAAGGCTTCACAAAGGAACTCCGACCCCTTCCGGATGAATGGAAAGTTGAGTGGAAGAAAGCTGAGAAGAACAAGCAGCACTCAGCCAATGACTTCAGCGGTATCAGGCGCCTCTGCAACAGAAGGTTGCAACAGATGTACAACCAATGGAAGAATGAGGTGGAGCTCACGGAGAAGCAGGATTCGGCTATCAACAAGCTCGCCATCTTGACGCATAACAAGGACCGCATGGAAATCGATCGCTTGAGGGAGGTTGAGAAGGAAGCGATTTGGACGAAGAAAATGTACGAGACGAAGATTGCGGACGACAATAAGAAGCACGAGGCCGAACTGGCAGCTGTAAAGAAGAAAGGCGAGGACATGCTGGACGAACTGGAGAACACGCATGAGAGAAACAACCAGGAAAGGGCTAAGAGGCTGTCCATCACGGAAGATACGTACAGGTACAAGTTCGAGGATAGCCAGAAGGAGATGAAGGTACTGACTGCCATGTATGAGAACAAAATCAAAGAGATGAACGCCGAGCACCAGGCACAGATGGCGAAAGAGAAAGAAGAGAACAAGAAAAAGTTCGACGAGAAGGTTTCCAAAGCCCAGACGGACATGACAAACAAGTTCAAGAGCAGGTTGAAGAGGCTCGAGGATGCACAGGTCAAGTACAAAGAGAAAGTCCTCACTGCAACGGGGCTTTGGAGACAGACACTGGCAAGGAAAGAGGATGAGGTCCTGCGGCTCCGGCTACGACTCCGCTTGCAGGAACCCGCGAGCTCGGCGCAGCAAGACAACGAAGAGAAGCTCAAGGACAGTAAGGCTTGGCCCGACAGTTCATTTGTCAGTTGTTCAGTCAGTGAAATGCGCATCTCTGACAGGAGAGTTTGCATCCCACGTCCCCGACGGTCGTTTTCACCCCGACCTCTCCCGCACGCAGCCCGAGCCTTGGTTTCATCACCGCAACCTTGTGCGACCCCAACTTCGCACGTTCCAGGTAGTGACGAGTCCGACTCTGACTTCGATCGGGAAGGAAAGCGATCCCGCTCGCCCAGATCCGACAGGACGGATTATCGCAGTAAGCAGTGAGACGGAATAACGGATTTCATAACGTAGCTGATGGCTCTGATCGTGACATCCCCATGGATTCGAGTCTTAACCAAAACAATCTGACATCTAGTGATTCTGAATCCGCTTACAGTTTCAAGAACACGACGAACTCCATGGTTGATGCGGCGGCACAGGGGCATGGGCCCGGTGGCCGTGTGAAGTTCCTAGAAAGACTTAGGACTTCTGACTGGATGGGTCATGAAGCCAAGAGCAGCATCGGAAAAAGTCGCATGCATCAGGGACCATTCCTGCATGACAACCCCGCCTCCCCCCCCAAACCACCCACCACGAACCGGTCCCCCAACCAATTCCCGCACCCCTGATTCACACCCACCCACCGTCACCCAGCCACCTAACCGCCCCACCCATCCATCAACCACCCACCGAGAAACCCACCCACCCCCCCCAACCCCCCTGTGCTGGGCGGCCTGTTCGGTGCTTGCACTTAAGTGACAGACACTTCTTAAACACGGTGGGTGGTGATGTCTCTGACACGAAAGGTCAACGTATTCCTCGAGACCTACAAGCAGGACCGACTGCCACATGGAAGATCCGCAACAGCAAGAGCGACATTGTCGCTCTTGCTGTTGCGGATGTGTGGTGCAGGTCGAAAGCGACACGACCTGCACTAAGGTGCAAGAAGGCCTTGACGGTGGCTACATCATCCCAGAAGGTTCATGGTGCAGGACTGGTAGGTACCCGCTCCTGCACCTTGAACCTACTGGGATGATAAAGGGGACATGCTGACTGGAGGCTGGGAAGTGGCACGTCTTGAGCTCGGCGGTGATGTCTCTAGCACGAAAGGCCTACGTACTCCTCACCTAGAAGCGCGACGGACGAGCACACCAACATGCTCACTGGTCACTGGAGGCTGGGCAGTGCCACTTTTAAGCTCGGTGCTTCAGACGGACATGACAGTTTCAGGAACAGTGCGGCATGTGCAGTCCATGGCTGTGTGATGCTGTGAGTGTGCGCCCGTCTGACAGCAGAACTATCTCAAGCTTCCCAAAGGAGTACACTTTTCATAGCCCTTTGCATCATGGTGGAGCTCACGGAGGTGTTGCTCGCTTTGGCAATTGTAGCCATTGGCTACATGTACAGCATACAGCAGAACCAGCAGAACAAGAGAAGGGCCAAGCAGGAGGAGGACAGCGGCAGCGAAGAAGAGATCAGGCCCAGGAGGAGGAAGGCCAGGGCCAGTCTCATGGAGGAGGACAGCGGCAACGGGAGGTCAGACCGCAATAATGACAAAAAGCATACGGCCACAGCACAACCACAAGATCCAATAGAACCAACACAGCAGGAAAGCAAGCCCAAAGATGAAGCTGGCAAGGATCCGCCAAAGGAAAGCAAGCCCAAAGATGAAGCTGGCAAGGATCCGCCAAAGGAAGCCAAGGATTTGGAGCCCGAGAACTTCCAGGAACGTGCAGAGGCCGCGGTCCAACGCATGGTGGCCGCCGTTCACACTATGCACGGATGTTTGCAGAAGGTTCAGAGCTCCGAGACGGAAATTTCCTCGTTAGGGGACAAGATGAAGAACATCCTCTTGGAGATAGCCGAGCTGAGACAGAAGCAAGAGGAGCACGTGTCGGAGCTTGGCAAGCTACCCGACATGGTCGTCGCTCTGGGGTCAGACCTCAAGAGTCTGACCAGCAGAAAAGAGTCCATGGAAGGGAAGCTAGCGGAGATTACGGACTTTTTGGAGAAGTATGAACTAGCAGACCCCAAACATGACACAGATACGACGAGCACAAATGCCGACGCGGAGAGCACGCACCCCGACAGCCAGCCGGAACAGACTCAAGCGGAGGACCAATTTACAGTCTTCTATGCTGAAGGATGGCAGTGGCTGTTCAACAAAAAAATACAGGCATACAGGTGCAAGGGAGGTTGTGACAACCCACCAATAAAAGGAAGAGAGCTGTGGCACAACATCATCCAGTTCCACAAGGACCATGACCGATGGTGCAACACCCAAGAGGAACTAGACGAGGCTCGACAACAGTTGATCGACGAAGAAGCGGCAAAGCGTTTGGCAGAACAGGAGAAGGCAGAAGCGTCAAAGCGTCAGTGGGAAGAGTGGACGAGGACAATGAGAAGCAGAAGCAGCCGCATGTCACAGCATGGAAGAAGTATCAGCAGCAGAAGGATCAGCAGCAGAAAAAGGAGGTGGAGGAGGAGTGGAAGCAAAGTTGGGAGAACTGGAAGACTCCCCATCAGTGAGTCATGTACACTAGGAAGTTTTTGTGAGCCCTGATGTAGTTACGGACCTAGACAGTAGCAGCGCTAGGACAGTGATTTTCCAGGCTCACACGCAGCTTCCCAACAGGAACAGACCAGGTTTGGGAGACGTCAGCTAATTGGTGCCAAACAAATAGCAGGTAGGAAAAAAAACCTGGTCCGGGCCTCTCTACGTACAGATGCACAGGAAGCCTAATCCCTGCGCATAGAGTTTTTGAAATCATCACTCAGCAGACAGTACGCTGAGGCAAAAAACCTTCCGGCGATGCTTTGTGTCGTTCATGCCCCCTGGTCGAACCCATAACAAGATTGCTTTGCTCTGCTCGCACAGGTGTGGCCTACTTGGTTTTGCCCCATCCTGAGGCAAGTTTATTGTTCAATCTGGTGTGGTTCATTCAAGTTTCCCGCCAGGCTGGGAAATGGAGACGTGAAGTGGACCAGTTCAAGTATCATGCCAACGCCTCAGTCACGTTGTTGTGGATGGTTTGGGAAGAACAGCACGTAGTTACATCCAAGGTCCGCTACAGCACGCAAGAATGCAAGCAGGCGGCAAGGCCCTCAGCTGTCTCGTTCGCACGGCAATCCAGGCCCAGAGCCATACAAAAAGTAAAGCATACAGACAGATTCCTAGCATGCCCCTCCCAACGCCAAACTCACCTGCAATTCGGGGGACATGACTTAGATTTAAGTCCGACTCAGTCACAACGATCCCGATCGCCGAGATCTACAAGGACTGCCAGAATCCATGCTTACATTGCTGCGCCTGGTTGTGACCTGCAGGAAGGCCTTGACGGTGGCTACATCATCCCAGAAGGTTCATGGTGCGGGACGGGGGTACCTCGCCCTGCACCATGAACCTGCTGGGATGATAAAGCGGACATGCTGACTGGAGGCTGGGAAGTGGCACGTCTTAAGCTCGGCGGTGATGTCTCTCGCACGAAAGGCCTACGTACTCCTCACCTAGAAGCACGACGGACGAGCACACCAACATGCTCACTGGAGGCTGGGCAGTGGCACTTGTAAACTCTGTGCTTCAGACGTGGCAGTTTCAGGAACGGTGCAGCACGAGCAGTCCATGGCTGTGTGATGCAATGAGTGCTCGCCCCAAAGGGAAGAAGGTAGGAGGGAGGTGAAGCCGTGCAGGCGTGACTTTGGACCTCAGCGCTTGGTTTGAATGTGAATCTCTGACTGTGTGACGCAGGATTGTGCCAAATCAAGCACGCATAGCAACTATTTGATATTTGGCAACGTAGGTCCTGCCCCTAGTGATGGTGACCGTCATTGAGCTCCTACTTTTGGTGGTTCTGATGTACATGGGCATCAACATCTACACCATGCACCACCACGACAACGACGACGAACCAGACAAGAAAAAGAAGAGGAAGAGACAGGCTAAGGAGGAGGCGGAGGCTTTGGCGGGATTGGGCGAGGACGAGGTTGCTGCAGAAGCAAACAGCATCAGCATTCGCATTCAAAGTCTTCAAGCATCAGTAGCACAACGTATGGACAATGTGATGCAACGACTCGACGGCATCGAGAAGTCGGTGCTGTGGACACACACGCGCCTCAAGGAGATCACGGAGGAAGTAGCTTTCCTTCGAACGACCCACGAGGAAGAAAAGAACAAAAGTACAATGGAGTTGCAGAGGCTGCGCTACGAGGAGAACCAGATTCTGCAGGGCATTTTTGCAATGCGGCGTGAACAGGAACAGTGGGGGAATCGCTTCTTGGCAAAGTTCCAGCAGCTCGAGGAGAAGGACGGCACCAACGACCACAAGCAAAGCGGCCCGTCAGACGACATCCCGGAAATCCCGAGGGTCCCAAGCAATAAGATGCCGACGCAGGAGCCTTCAGGTACAAAGCCCACCAAGGAACCGGAGGGTGCACAGCCCCCCATGACGGAGGAAAGACGAGCCAGCCTGATGGCCGCTGCATGGTGGGCACGTGCTCTGGCGGAGGCCAACGGCAACAACGCATTCCTAGATGAGTGGGTCGAGAAGTTTTCAAAACAGGAAAGAAAAGCCTTCTCATCCAAAGGGGGCGTCCGAGAGGAGAAAGTCTCAATTCACGGAATTCATAGTTTCGAAGGGCCGGATGGAACAAATTATGGAGACGTCGGCCACTACTACTACGCCAAAGTGTTTGAGCAGCTTTTTCCAACTGTCTCACCGTACATACGACAAATGAACGACACAAGCAAGGCGGACTTGGTGAGGGCAGTCCTGGCCACAGCGTACTTGGTTTTGGACGAGGGGCAGAATGACCTGAAGCAGAACACGACGGAGACACAACGGACAACATTACAAAACCTCAGGAAGAACATAGAGCACTTCGCATTGAATTTTCGCGGTGGTCGAGCATGAGATTCAGGGACATTGTTTTTGACATGGAGTTCACGTATGTGTCCCTGGACAGAGGTTTCACATCAATCTTCCGTAATGACTTCAGATTCATGTCATTATGAAGATCAGAGCTACGGATGTGCGTGCAAAATGTCGTCCGGTTTCGAGTGTGCTCACACGGACACGACCCACCATCCACTTCAGCCTTTGAACCTCCCAGGTGAAGTCTCACAACGGATTCCTGGAAGGTGGCAGCGAGGCCCGGCGCATGCCCTTAAGAAGTGCTGGGTAGTGATGTCTCTGACAGGAAAGTGGTCAATGTATTCCTCGAGACGTACAAGAACGACGGAAACCGCACGTCTTAAACTTGGCGCTGATGTCTCTCACACCCTAAACCCCCCGTGTGGCTCGCGACCTGCAGGCATGACCACGACCACCATGACCACCACGACCACGACGACGCCAGGGAGGCCGGGAAGGTTTCGGAAGTGATTTCGGAAGTGGTTCGGATGCCAGTCCATGGTTGTGTCAGTGTGATGCAGTGAGCAGTAATCTCTCAAGCTTCCAAAAGGAGAAGAAGGCCGCACGTAGCCCTTTGCATCATGACGCTGACGGACTTGCTGCTTGCTTTGGCATTGCTGTGCGTCGCCGCCCACATCTTCATGAACCAGATCAACAAGGGGACGGCCAAGCCGGAGGAGGACAACGAAGAGGAGACGAGACGCAGGAGGAAGAAGGCCAGGCGGGCGCGTCTAATGGAGGAGGAGGAGGAGGAGGAGGACACATACACGGGGGCCGAAGCATCAACCTCCGAGGCGACAGCGCGACCAGAAGATCCAACGGCAGCAACACCACCAGTAGTGCATCCAACCCACGGGATGCAAGAAGAGCAGTTGAAGGAGTTTGCCAGGAAGAAGCTCGAAGAGGCAGCAGCAGAACAGGAGAAGCGAGACAAACACGACGAGTGGGAAGCCAATGCAGAGGATGCGGTCCGCCGCGTTGAAGAGGCCGTTGCAAGTGCGAGTGGAGTTGTCGAGAAGGTGAAGCAGTCCGAGGAAACTGTCCTGAAGTCAGAGGAGCAGCTGAAGAACATCGTCAAGGAAGTAGACGATATGAAAGAGAAGCAAGACCACGCACTCAAGTTTTTTAGCGTGGAACCGAACTCAATCAAGGACCTCCAGGAAGCAGTGAAGCACCTTACCGAAGGCATGGACGGAGTGGAAGGCCGGGTAACGGAGATTTCGGAGTTCTTGGAGCAGTATGTCGCTGACGCTACGGCAGAGTATGAGGAAGTGCATCGCCGAGAACAGGAACAACAGCAAAGACAGGAAGAAAACGAAGAACCTCCACGGACTCAGATGCCGGGTGAGCTTACTTACTTCCCGAAACTTGGCTACGTGTGGGAGTTCAGCAAGCTCAACCAAACGTACAGGGCGAAAGGAAGAGACAAGGGAAATGGGAAATGTGACAACTTGGGAGCTACCGGCAAAGGACCAGAATTTTCACCAGTGAAGGGAAGAGCTCTCTTTAACGCCGTGGTGGATGTCTACAAGAAGTCAGGAACAAGACAGATATGGTGCATGTCGCAAAAGGAAGTGGATGAAGCTAAGGCCTTGTTATGGGACCTTGAAGTCAAAGAGACAATGGAAAAACGGAAGCTGCAGGCTGCCTCGTCGACGGATTCCACCAAAGGAACCAAAGGAAAGGGAAAGGACCCGGTTAGCCCCGGAAAGGGCCTTGGCAAAGGGCCAGGCTCACAGCCCGGCAAAGGGCTAGAAAACTGCAGCTATGTCGATTGGGGCATGACCTACGGCGATGGCAGCAGATATGAGTCTGACGATCATTGGACCAAGCAGTGATTGGGTCCATGTACACTAGGAAGTTTTTGTGAGCCCTGATGTAGTTACGGACCTAGACAGTAGCAGCGCTAGGACAGTGATTTTCCAGGCTCACACGCAGCTTCCCAACAGGAACAGACCAGGTTTGGGAGACGTCAGCTAATTGGTGCCAAACAAATAGCAGGTAGGAAAAAAAACCTGGTCCGGGCCTCTCTACGTACAGATGCACAGGAAGCCTAATCCCTGCGCATAGAGTTTTTGAAATCATCACTCAGCAGACAGTACGCTGAGGCAAAAAACCTTCCGGCGATGCTTTGTGTCTTTCATGCCCCCTGGTCGAACCCGTAACAAGATTGCTTTGCGCTGCTCGCACAGGTGTGGCCTACTTGGTTTTGCCCCATCCTGAGGCAAGTTTATTGTTTAATCTGGTGTGGTTCATTCAAGTTTCCCACCAGGCTGGGAAATGGAGACATGGGGTGGACCAGTTCAAGTATCGTGCCAACGCCTCAGTCACCTTGTTCTGGATGGTTTGGGAAGAACACCACGTAGTTACATCCAAGGTCTGCTACAGCACGCAAGAATGCAAGCAGGTGGCAAGGCACTCAGCTGTTATGCTTGCACCAGAAGTTAGTTGGAAGCATGCTTGCCTGGCATCACGGCAATCCAGGCCCAAAGCAATGTAGATTCACAAGTAAACAGACAGATTCAGACATCCGACGGAAATTAGCCATCTTTTCCATTGCCATGACGATACTACGGCGCATTTCTAGCAGCAGCAGCAGCAGCAGCACGTCGAAGGAGAACTGGCGACAGCTGTAGGAAAGGAATATCATGAATTTGAACATGGAGGAGCTGGACCCGGAGTCCAACGACAAGTTGAGTGATAATCAACTCAACTACTTGGACTTCGCCGGTGATTTTCTACGACTGTGTCCAGGCCTGAAACCTGAGTTCCATTGCACAGTGCAGCCTTAAGTATCTCGGCAGGAATGGCCCGCTTCAAAAAAGACATGCAGGAACGAACTCTTACTTATGTGTCGGATTGCCACTTGGCACATCGGCTCTGAGCCCTCATGCGTCAGCCCTGTAAGCGGAACCTCAGGCAGTGGAACAGAAACACCTCTGATGGTGTTACGTATGCTCTTGGGAAAGGAACAGGTCGCTCATTTGTACCTCATCTGAACATGGACTTGCAAGTAGTACCATCCTAAGGTTTTCTGGGTTGCTGCTAAGGTCAGGAAGTGAACGAAAAAGAAGTGCACGAGAGTTTCTGCAAAGGAACTTCGACTTTGAAGGAGTCCCGCTGTGACTCAGTTTCCGGGGAGGCTGCTTGGCAAGTCTGTGCTATCCAGTCCAAGCACATGAAGTCACTCAGGCTTGCAGACGATATGTTGAAAGCGAATGTTAGTTGGTTGCAAGACAAGGCCGGCCGGACCTGCAGGAAGTCTGTCAGTGACATTGCAAACAATGTGCAGGTATCCCTCTATGTGTCTGGCTTCCCATGCACTCCATTTTCGATGCTCCATCATTTATCCAAGATGCTGGAAGATAAGAATGCGAAGCAGCTATGGAAAACAATCAGGAACATCAAGGTAATAAACCCCCCAGCAACTTGTCAACATGATCAAGCAACTGAGATGATGGCTGTCTTGGAGAATGTCAAGCAAGCAACTGAGATGGTTATCTTGGAGAATGTCATGGGGTTCGAGCGATGTATGAAGATCTTCAAGCAGACTGTGAAATCACAGCTACGAACGACGCTTGGCTACAGCAATCAAATCCGTCGACGGCTCAGCTTGAACATGGCCTGATCGAGGTATGAAATGGCAGTGTTGATGATAGATCCGCGCTCGAGCTGCACATAAGATTCGCCAACTGAGTGTCAGACGCCACCAGAGCAAGGCTGCAGCATGGAAGCCCGATCAGTCGCAAACGACTGTATATTCTGTTGGCCAGACGGGATTGCTTGCATTCCGACGCCAAGCAGAACTTTCAGTCCTACACAGAGGAAGTTCTCAGGGAAATGCATTGCAAACCAAAATACTCCTGGAGACTTGGCTTTGTTTTGATGCAGATGCAGGTTCAGTGCCGTTATGCATGTCATGCTTTCCAAGGACAGACCTCTTGTTGCACAGTTCTCACCCAGCGGTGTGCCACGCGAGGGAGAGACGAAGTCATGGAAGAACAAGACGCAGGATCGCAATAATGTAGCAGCCAAAAAACATGTGTTCCGGTATGTAGTTCCCTCGTCGAGACAGGAACACAAAGAAGAAGCACGTGAAGTGGCCTGCACAACACAACATCTGGGCAAGAGAGAACAACGCTTGGTCCTCGGTTCAGGGTTTCGGGTTCCCATTATTACCTTCGGACACATTGACTTAAGGTATCCAGGAAGCGAGCCCATGGCTGCTTCGAAGCTGCTTGCCCGAAAGCAGCATCCCAAGTTTCAACAACAAGGGAAATGGACCTCTTGGACTTGGTCTGGGCAAAGAACGGAGGCCAGTCACTGACAAGCAAGAAGGCAAGCTGACTGTTGCCTGAGTTGTCAGGCTCAATGGAAATGGTCAACACGTCGCAGTCTCTGCGACGAACGCATGTCATGAAGAAAGGAAGGCCAGGGTGTGAGGCAGTTGCCATTGTCTTGCCCAGAGAATCGATGCAGGCCGCTACAGTGCCTCACACCTGGCGGCCGATTCCTGGTTCTGGGAAAACATCAACGATATTTACTAGGCCTGCAGTCCATATGTAGGAGCTCCATGAGTTGGGAGGCAACATGAGGCAATTTCATCCATCGGGTATTTTGACAGGCAGAGAGGTGATGCTGCTGATGGGCGCTCCCATCAACAAGCTGAGTCTGGAGAACCTGTCAGAGCGTGTCCCAGGGCAGCAGTATGTTTCCTTTTTGGCCATATCCATGCATTGGGACCACCAGAGCTTCAATCTTGCAGGATCTCCATGATTTGGGAGGCAACATGATGCACTTTCGAAGCATCGGGGCCGCCATTTGCGTTTTGTGCAGTGCGGTAGATGTCACGCATGTGTTAGGAGAGTCGCGCACATAAAAGAAATGCGTCTCAGTTGCGGAATCGCCCGCAATGCAATCGGTTGTCCGGCACTTTTGCAGCAAGCTTGTGGAAGCTCATTGCTCTGTTTGTGTGGCTCAGTATGACTGAACCGGGGAGTCAAGTAGACCTACAATAGGATGAAACCAATGTCAGACCAATCCTGAATACAATGAACATGGCTCAGGGCAGCATGACTTGAGAATTAAGTCAGGAACACAGCAGCTATGCCGCCGCAGTTCGATCTGCAAGGCTTCATGAATGGAGCTCCCAGCTCCAGCAGTCAAAATATCCCAGAACGACGTATTCAACGCAATATTCCGCTGCAGCGGTACGAATTGACAGAGTCAGAGTCTGAGTCGAGGAAGAAGAAACGCAGAACTGGTGGGCTGCAGCGCTACGAATTGACGGAGTCAGAGTCTGTGTCCCAGCAAGGGTTTTGGGTCTATTATGTTCAGGCTGAACCTTGAACCTAAACCCGGATTGCCAAGGCCATCCGAATCCGACGAAGACGAATCCTACGAATCCGACGATGAAAGCTCCTCCTCCTCCTCAAGTACCGCGTGGGCACGTGTGGACCTGACCCTGGACCGGCTGGAGTGTTTGCACTCGGTGCGCGGCGATGAAGATAGGGAAATGGATGCGTACAGCAAGAACGGCATGAGACCGAAGCGCATTGCACAGGCTTGCAAGCATCCCTGCAGCTGTGAACGCGGCTGCCACGTACCGAAAAAAACCATGACGAACGTGTGCTCTCGTTTCTGGAGCTTGTCCAAAGCGGCCCGGGACGGATTGTTGTGGTCTTTACAACAAGGTGGCGGGAAGAAGCTGCGCTACAGTATCGCAGGTCATGCAGTTTGCAGGCAGGCTTTTCTGTGCCTTCTAGGAATCGGACGGAGCAGGCTGAGGCGCTGCAAATCCGGTTGTCATGGGATGGACCTACGGAAAATGAGTTCGTCGAAACGGCCAGCTTTGAAGCAGGCTTCTCTGAGAGTTTTCTTTATGCACATGTACCACAGTGCAGCAGAGTCGATGACCACGAAGCGTCTTGGCTTCTTTGTGATAGAAACATGGTGCAGGGTTGTGATTTGTACTTTTCGAGTCGGAGGGTGCATGGCAAGTCCAAGGTTCACTACAGCGGAGGTCTTGTCTACCAGCACGCCCGAGTTGCAGAAACGGATGTTGACACGACTCATTGCTTACAAGATGCAGACAGCAACGGAGAAGATCAGTTTTGATACGGATCCTACGCAATTGCCAGTCCGAGAGCTGCCACACAGCAGCGGAAGCACCTTATTCACGCAGTACCAAGCATTTTGTGCAAGGGGATCCCAGGATGTGAATGTGGCAGGAAGGTCGCTCTTCTACTCGCAGTTTGTGCGCTGGTCACCGTGCCTTCGTTTCAGGAAGAAGTCCACGCACTCTTTATGTTTTACCTGCTCCAAACTAAAAGCAGCCATCGCAGAGAGCAAGAAGGACTTCACCCTCCATGTACGACTATGCAACGAGCTTCTTGATCAGCATATCACACAATGGAGGGACCGTGAGGTCTATTGGCAAGCACGTGAACGTAGCAAAACACAACGAGACTTGCTTTGTGTCATACTGGACAGCTACGACAAGGCAAAAGCCATGCTCCCGAAATTTCCCGATCAACGAACTCCGAAATTGTCCGCGTTTGAGAAGAATCCACGTGTCTTGCCTTGATTAGCATGAGGGATGAGTTGCAACCCATGTGTCCGCAGTGCAACCGTGACACATTTCAGTGGTCGACTCCCCAGCATTCCTGTGAGGCATCCACGTAACCATCACCCTTGTCCTGGTGCACGGAGTTGGTGCATTCTTCTACACATGTGATGAGGGCATGGGCCTTGGGGCGAATTGGACGTTGGAGATTGCAGCTCAACCGCATTCCGGATTCGAGTGCTTCTTTTTGTTGCGGTCCGGCCGCCGGTGTGCCTGTATGTGCCTGTATGTGGCTGTGCTGCTTCTGAGCTCATGCGCGCGATGGACACGGCATTCTCCTGGTACAGAAGAAAGAATCTTCCTTTTCCCCACGAGTGTCCTGGCATGACTCTGGCACCGCGTGTCTCAGTTTATCACTCCGACGCAAATATCGGTGAACCAAGGTTCTACTTACAAGCAGACAACACAACGAAAGAAGTTCGCCATCAGAGCACTTCAAAGCTTCTATGCGCTTTGGTGCAAATGAACTATTTCCGAGCAAGTTCACACAACCATCTTCAGGTAGGCCACACGCATGAGGATGTGGGATACTCGGCAGCAGGGATTCTGTTCGTTAAGTTAGTTTTTTGCTGCGTGGTAGCTGATGCACAGCAATGCACTGTTGATGAGCTGAATGTGTTTACTGAGACGCCACACTGGCCCTGGTGACAACGGCTCTAAATCAAACTACGGACATCCAGACACCTCAAGACATCAGCAGAATCCTCACGGACAGTCTCGGGCCGATGTTTCGAGATAAAGGAATGATGATGCAGTGCGAACATGTGACGCAGGCCAGACTATGAGCTCCAACTCAGCACACGCAGTCGGGTAAGTTTGAGGCCGCACATTAGAAGCTGCAGTCTGCCGCAGGTTCGCAAGTGGGACGAGCTCCTTCCACAATCGGTGCAGTTTTTCCATGCGTATCAGGAACGAGCCGAAGGCAAGTCTGACAAGCGGGTGCCACATGTCTTCCAGTTTCTTCCACGCGAAGGCGGGGAGCATCAAAGTGTAAGGCAGATGTCAATCCGAGCCAGAAGCATCCCTGAATTTGGGCCCTGTTTGCAGCTCTGCCGGATCATGGCCTTGGCATTCAGCTATCAGAACGCGTACCTGTTCGCATGAGGAACTGCGGCAACCAGAGTGACGTATTTGCCATCATGAAAATGTACATGAGTGACAAGCAGGCCAGTCAAGCACTGCTACTGTGCTGGCCCACTGCTGTTCGCAGCGACACGGAAGAGTTTTTCAGACAAATAAATACAACGACTGCAACAACCGGGCCCAAACTGGAGGAAAAAAGAGATCAACAGGTACTGGAGCTGGCGGAATCCATTGAAAAGCACTATCCGCATCTTCGTCGTGCTGCAACGTACTACCGCAGCGTCGCAACAGGGGTCAGGCAGGAGGAATACCCCAGACTGGAATTAATAAGAAACGGACCGAGACCTCGAGGAATCTTGGTTTGGAATCCGGTTGTTTAGATGTGGTAAGACTGCTTCCACTACTATCTATTGAACTTTCAGTCTAACTCAGGAATGATGAACGTCCAGCTTGCACCTCCGCACCGCCACGAAGCTTTCCACCTCAGGGTGGCATTCCGGAGGAGGTAAGATGTGCTGGCCGAGGCTGGTTTCTCTGCGCACACCAGATCGCAGGGCGAAGGCGAACATGGTCAAGACGAGTTTCAAGGATGTAACTCGACAAACTTGAGTTCGACACGAACTTCAAGGATGCAGTGACGTACTTTGTGCCGCGATAAGACAGAGAAGTGTCCCATCCGTGCAGTTCGTGTCGTGTGCCCTGACCTGAATCTGCCCCTGCACTTAACTTCTCGTGATTGCTCAGCATTTGGCTAGTCATGAAAGCACGGATAGCCCGGTTCTGACGAAACGTAGCAAGAATGGCGACGAATGACACGGACACGCCGGAGATGCCGGCCGTTATGCAGAAGATTCATGCACAGTTCGAGGTTATGCTGAAGAAAGGAAACATCGGGCAACAAGTTGCAGACCGCATGACAAAAGACAGCATGAAAGAGGCTCGGGCAAAACCAGTGTCGCACTTTTGCAGTGGATAACATTGTCGTGTGACCCCTTGACAGGCCATCAACAACTTAGTCATGACGCAGCCGGCGACCACGGAGCAGAGAGTTATCACCTGCGTCCCTTTAGAGAACACTGAGGGTTGGCTTCCCTTGTCGGCGTTCATGTTTGATCACAACATGAAGAACGGGATTCATGCAGCAAACGTACAAACAAAAACGCACTTCTTGGAGTTTCTGTTGCGTGGCTACCGCCCCAGCGAGTCAGTGGACGTGAAGTTTCCTCACTGCCAAAGTGCCTAGTCTGCAGCGATGATGTAACACAGGAACTTCAAGTTCAATGCCCCTGACAATAAATAGTAAATCCAGAGGTGATCGATCTTTCAGCGAGCACGGAGACGACTTTGCTGTCGGTGTTACGGACGGACAAACGAAGTTGACGATCATGCAAGCCATTGTCTGCATTGTTTACCACCTGGAATTGACAGACGAAGAACTGCACGACGCACAACTCGTGTTCACCCTGAACTCGTTCCGTTACATCAGATGCAGCTTCTCCTACCACGCAAATCCTGCTGAGTATCACTACCAGGCACTTCGCTGCTTGGCCGCACATGCACTCATGTTGAGCATCGCAATGTGAGTTTCATAAATTCAAACTCCGCAGAAATCAGTGTTCCGTTGAGGCAATGGTTATCTTACTGCAGAGAAGCAAGCACCGAGTCCGCTGGTCTTGGCTGCAGAAAGGGCAGCCGCAATCGAAATTGAACAGAATCAGGGAGGAAGATCCAAGAAGGCGCCCCTCCGGGATGCTCTCGGCGCTGCGGTTGCCAACTATAACAAGAGAGTCACTGTATCCAAACACAAAATCAACACCGGACGGAAGAACCTGATTATGAATCTGCTGCTCGGCTTTTCTCTTGTGTAACAGCCCTCAGTGCAACCTCTCCGCTCTACTGGTTCAACACCATCCACCACATCTGAGGCTCAGATCGACAGCCGAATTCAGAGAAATCATCCGAGCTCACTACGACGACTACAAGCATGAAGGCTCAGGATTGGCGCAACCCTAATCAACCCTTAAGCCTTGCCTCAACCCTGAACCGCTTCAGCTTGTGTTTTCCTGAGCGGTCTTTTGACAGGTATGCCGATCGACGTACTGGCAGCTGATTGGTGGCTGACAAATCAACAGAGGCAGGTTCAACGCTTCAGGCAGAGTGAGCTATGGGGGTCCATCATGCAAACAACGGACGGATCTGCGAGCGCGTGGGCGACACGTGTCATCAAGGACGTCATATTGTTCAGTTAGCAATATGACACAAATGAAACAGTGGTATAAATTCATTCGTATCATGGCCAGGACTTCAATCGCGAGGTGGCCACGAGATCCAGCACCAAAGCCAAGGCCGTACTGTTCCACAGAGTTCAATTATTGGGTTTGCTTCGATGAGCGTGTCGTAATGTGCACATGATGTAGATTGGCAGAAAGCAGCACAACTCTCCGACGAGAAGCAGATGGAGCTTCACGACATCGTCTTGCTGTGGTTGTACATTTTGCCGAAGTTGCAGAAAATGTTCCCAACGGAGACAGTTGTGCAGCAGCAGGAAATGTTCGACCGCGGGCTGCCCGGCAGTTTGGTTTCCTTTAATTATTATCCGATTTGGTTTGGTTTCCTTGAACTATTACCCGATTTGGTTTGGTTTCCTTGAATTTATAAATGTTTTGCGATGGTTTCCTTGAATTTATATATGTTTGGCGATGGCTTCCTTGAATTTATATATGTTTGGCGATGGCTTCCTGGAATTTACAGAAAATTAAGGAAACCATTTGGCCGGACAGAATCAATCACAATTTGGAAGTTGGCTCACGGCCGAAAGTGTGATTGGTTTTCTGGAAAATCGATCGCGTTTTGATATTGCAAAAATGAATCGATCACGTTTTGGCCAACGGCCCAACACCGAGATTGTGATTGATCATTTTTTGCAATATATACTTGTGATTGGTTTTCTGGAAAATCGATCGCGTTTTCGAAGTTGGCCCAAGACGGAAAATGTGATTGATTTTTTAAGTTTTTGTTTGTGTTTCCCTGATTCGGATTTGGATTTTGTTTGGTTTCCTTGAACTTTACCAGATTTGGTTTGGTTTCCTTGAATTTATATATGTTTGGAGATCGCTTCCTTGATATATTCAACATCAATTAGGCTTGGATTCACTCCATGTGCTGTGGAATGGAGGTGCCGCAAATACCTTCCAAGTTGAAAAAAACTTCGGATATTAAATCATGAAAGCAAACCAGTCAATTCCGGCAGGGTGGATCAGCAAAGTTAAAGATAACACTGAGGCTCCTGGACAACGAGCTCGCAGCATCCATTAAGTCGGCATCGAACGGATTCAGCTTGGAGAGGCTGCCCTTCGTTCTCGAGGCATGAGGGAGACCCGTAAAAGGGAACCCTTCTAAACCTTGCTTCTGGCTCCAGTCTTTGGTATAAGTTCTTTTTTCATTATTGCCGTTTCCCCTTAAACCAAAATCTCAGGCCAAGGGGTGTGTGGTCAATGACTTCATCGCCCAATCGCAGTGTCGCACGACTCGAGCGTTGGAGAAGGCAAACAAAGCCGCCTTTACCTCGTGGAAGGAATTAGTTCTGTCGGACGAAGCCCAATACGAACAGGATTCATTGCATTCACTTGATTGAATGCATCAGCAATTGCGTGAGAGTCCAGGGTCTAGCTCGTACGCACGGTGTGCACCTGAGGCGGACCGCAGACAGGGAGAAGGCGAGGAACAACATCGTGGAGCAGATGGAGGACACGAGCCGAATGTATACAGGAATCCGCTTAACAAAGCCTCTAGTTAGGTCT
>CAJNDT010003446.1:1297299-1329799 GCA_905221615.1 Symbiodinium sp. CCMP2592
CCATACACGATCAGGCGAGATGCTGCGTCTCCTTCACGGCCGTGGTGCCGGTCACCTTCTGCTTGCCCCAGGCCTCGGGTAGATGGATTAATAACTACAGGTATGAACAGTAAATATGTACAATTAGATAATTAGATGAGGGGTCCTCACCGGCCTAAGCTATCCATGCAGCCCAGAGAAAAGTAGGTTCAGTTCGCAAGCTTGGGGCAAGGACGGGTGAATATCACGACCCTGCATGCTTACACTCGGTTCTCATCAATCTCTAGATATGTTTCACCGACACTACGAGTTGCTTCATCCTGATTGCTGCCAAACCTCATCTGTCTCCCTCTTCACAATCTTCTTCTTGACCTTCTTGTAGCCGGTGTTGTCCCCGGACTCCGAAACCCTCGACAGCTCCTGGCATTCTTTACGAGCTGGTGGCGATGGTCTTTGTTTTCGGTTGGGTTTCTGTGCTACAGGCCAAAACGGCAGTCCTTGAAGCATGTGTGGTTGGAATAGAGGTAAGATGGCTTGCTTGTGGGCGCACCGAAGGAACCCATACGAACAAGGAAGCGATAGACCTCAGTCTTGATAAACGTTCACGACTACCTGCTGAAAAGCAATAGTCGAATAAACCCTCCTGTAGCACATGCATAATCTAAGCAATACAGTTCTGCATGCTGAGAACTCTGCGACATGATCTCGCATCATCTCCTTGAATCGGTCTAGTGATTCCATGCCTCCACTAGCGGCGTGCACCGGCTGCTCCAAGACAAAGCATACGTTCATTGCTCTAGCCAATTTCATCAGAAGGAAGCTCCTGCATCCACAGATATGCATGATAGGGTATTATTGCAGATTGAATCCAGGGGATGTAGCATCAATATCTTACATCACAACTAACTGATCGACTTGATTGTCCTCCTGGCGAGCAAGTTGCCGCAACGAACTGTGTCCCGACATTGTAGACCTTCTGGTAGCATAATGTCACGGCCCGACGTGTACATGTTGAGGAACGAGAAGCTGGAACCTCGGGTACTGCGGCCGATGCAGACAGATCCCAAGCAGCAAACAAATGTTAATCAGAAGAGTATATATATTAAGGTGATATCGTATATGGAACCTCGGGTACTGCGGCCGATGCAGACAGATCCCAAGCAGCAAACAAATGTTAATCAGAAGAGTATATATATTAAGGTGATATCGTATATTGTCGCCCGGCACCTTAGATAAACCCGATGCACCCGTATATGTTGAAAAAAAACATATAGCGAAAGCCCCATCATGCAGTGCAGACGTGCGCACACGTACACACACACACACACGGAGACACACACACCATCGGTGCAAGAACCTGCATGCTCACCCGCAAACCGCGCCGACACCTCGTGACCTAGTGCCCGAGAGATATATTGCCTTATTGGCTGGACTATAAGTTAACAATATCACTTGCAATGTTCGTGTTCGCCGTGGGAGCAATAGATACCGGAGATTCCAAGCATCATGAATCAACATGTGAGCTAGCGGCATGCGGCCTAATGTAATGACGTGGTAGTTACCATGTTTTGCAAGCCAAACCAAGCATCGCCAATTCTTCCCGGTGCATGGTGCATTGCTCCAGATTGCCCACACCACACATGTGATCACAGATTAGCACTTTGGTCTTGCCGGCACCTTGGCCCCTCCATCGCTTGGGTCAGCGCACTAGCTGTGGCCTTAATATGTGAGTAAGTGGATACCGGGACATGATATCTTGCAACATGTTGCAAGATTATTTGTTGTCACTGTAAACACAGGATTGCTAACTACAGGACTTGCGTCTACTGCGCTGCGTAGCTTCATTTTTCACTCGCCATGTGCCTTATATAGGAGTGATTTGTGTTCATGGTCGGGATCCGGTACTAAACATTTATCATTTAAAAGAAAACTGCGGGTTGGAGAGTAGAGATGTACAGGTTTTGCTGTATGTTTTCTTCATATGCACAGAAACACATATACGGTCCTTTCTGATCAGGTACTCTTCATTTCTCATCGCAAGCTAGTCGGGGAACACCGCAGAGCCCAAACCTGAAATCCTACGAACAAACCGATCCCCTATATAAACCATCGAAAACTCCAAAACCCTAACATACTAAACCCTATAATGACAATAACAACAACCCTGCTTTATAAGTCCATTGTTCTAGAAGTGCCATAAGCCCTCACAGCCCAAAACCCACAAAACCACAAACCCTAAAAGTCTGAATTACACCTAGATACTCTCAAAGAACATGCCAATGCCAAACCGTAACAACAATCCTCGAAAACCCTGTCCCACTGAAAGTTGACAAACCGTGGCCGAACTGCATAGTCCTGAGTCCTGAAGTTAATTGAAGATGCACATCCCCCAGCGTATATATAAAGCAGCCTTATATTATTGAAGGGTACATATATACCAGACAGGATCCTGCGGCGACTCCCACACCAACCCCAATAATGCAGCTATAGAGAGACACTTGCCACAGTAAGATTTAGCGAAGATGCATACTGGCGCTAAAGCCAGCAAAGCTCCTCGGCGAAGCCGACGTACATAAGCCAGCGCCAACCTGAGACCAGGACGACTCCACGGACAACCCATGCACACTGTGGACAAAGGACGGCTTATACTTATATTGTTGGGGTCGAGGCAACGTGGCGTTGCTTCTAAGTCTTATACATATGGTCCTAGATCTGATGCTGCCGAAATTCCCGAAACCTCTGAAATGCTGGCAGAAAAACAGAAACCCCCACGGCGCACTCAAGTCGTTGGTGGCGGAATAGTCCAAGTCGAAGCCTCTGGAGTCCAAGTTCTGCCTCTGAGCCTCCTGGACAATAGCCTGAGCTTTTGACAAGATTGGGGTTCAGTCCACTTACAGGATGAATCATTTGGGCAAGAAGTGTAGAAACTGTGTAGTGGCTGTTCGTATAGGCTACCGATCGAGTAGCTGCCACACCAGCGAAGACTTCGAAGACGTCAATATTCTGAGATCTGCGTTCCTGCTTTGATATTTCACCATTATTCATCTGAGCATGCCAGGCAACATGCACTGCAAGCCAAGACACGAAGCCCTGCATGAAACACATCATCATGAGGATCACACATAGTGCTCTGGGCCTGAGCAACAATATTGTCCCTATAGTAACTATGGGAATTACTTGATGCAGACCGTTTAGCACATTATTGGCTGAGTCATCGACACACCACGGGCCAGTAGCTCTGGAACCAATGGTCGTGGACCATTCATGATGGGAGCCACTGCTAGAGATCCAGCTGGATCAGAACGGACTGCGATTAGAAAAAGTCTACTTGCAAAAGTAGATGAACGGACTTCGAAGGAAATAGCTAAGAACTCTACGTATACACAAATTGAACAAAAACATGCCTGGGTGCAGGCAGGTGAACTAGATAAGATCCTACCCGCACGGAACAATAAGCCGAAATGAAACTTAACCTCGCGACGATGAAACCCAGCACGGACGATCTGCATCATGAAAAATCAGCATAGGCCCTATACCTGCAGACGGACCTGCTCATGGAAGGGTCCCCGAGTTCCACGGATTCGGGGCGTGTTTTTTGGCTCCCATGTTGCAGTCCAGCTTCAGAGTCGAAAGTCGAGCCCCGGAAAGATGAATAATTAAGCTGGATGCACCGAAAGTGATGGTTTCCATCATCCAGGTCTGCCGTGCGCACCACGTACATGCATGTCCCGAAAAAGACAGGACACATACGTTGAAAACTAAAGCCCCAAAAGTAGCACAGGCAGATGGGTACTTGACTGCCTGTAGTGCACCCACTGCCTCACTCGAAGCGTCGTCGCTTGCGTTGTTCCGGGGTCAGCTGCTCGATCAAGACCCTGGCAGCATGTGGTACGTCAGGACACTATTGTCATATCGGCCGGTCCATCTCCGGCTACGATTCTCGGCCAACATCTAGGCTCCACAACACCTCTATCATAGAATCGGGGATGTATGTATCCTGCTCCAGGAGTCAAACTTGAAGCCAGGATTTGGGATCTGGTTAAGTATGTGCATTAATATTTGATCAAGCTCAATAATGAGGCAGTTCGTTTTTGTGCTTTAGGGCATTTTTGGTTCAGGATAGTTGAGCTGTTGCAACTCAAAGCAACTTAAAAACATAACCTCGGAATTACATACAGTGGCTTCTAACAATTATAATTTCATCCCTTTCTTGTCCTGCCACGTACATACATTCCCCCAAAAACCTCAAAACACCATATCCTCCCTCGCGTTTCTTAATTAATCGCCGCCTGACGAAGCCACACCTTTTGCTATGTTGGGGTCGACCTTATTCTAATTCGGACGATATAATATAGAAGCTGCTATTTGTGTGGAGAACCAGAATAAGGTTGAACAAACTGAAGGCCTGCAACATAAGAACTATATATACGTGATACTCTGAGATACTATAATGACATAACTTCTAGTATATTTGTTCTAGCACCAATAAACTAGGCCAAAACCCCAAACCCTCGCGGTGAGAACCCTGTATAATGGGAGTTGCGGGCAAGGCTCGCACGGACGCTCGATTGCTTCCACATAGCCAGGGCATCCTTACATTCTGTTGCGCGAACATGACGGAGAACTGAGCTGTCATGTCTTCGTACTCGAGTCAACAATAACAAAGAAGACAAGTACCCTGAATGTGCCAGCCGGAACACACGGTGTGACTTGTGGTGCTCATCCTTCGCAATCCTGCCCAAACGATGCGACCTCACATCCCATAATAATGCACCGTCTACACGAACAGTCCTCATGAACTCGGTGTAGGCGATCCACAGGGGCCCGTTCTCTTGCTGCTTCGGCTGCTTCGGCTTCTTCTTCTTAGCCTGGCCGTCATACAGAGTTCAGTCTATGTATATTGTCAAGCTTGGCATGTAGCAGCTCCTGCTCTCCTCGCTCTGGGCTCGTCTTGCCATTCATCCTACCTCGGTATATATAGACAGTAGAAGTACTAAAGATCAATAATGCGAATGCAGCAGGCACTGCGGCTACTAGTATACAAGGCACGCAGAGGCGGCGAACCATCAGTAGCAGCCCCATCAGCAGCAGCTTGTCCTCCATCGCCAGAAGCAACAAGTAAAGCACTAAGCCCCATGCAGCTCAACGACATTCTGAACTATAGTTGAGGTGCCTGGCGAATCGGCGGAATCATCTCCGTTGGCCTGCAGAAACTCATCGGCGTCGTCGTGCTCCTCACCTCCTGCATGGCGCCACAACCTACCAACCCCATTTCAAAGGCAACCCCGTTAATTAAGTGCCACATCCCCATAATGTCTCCCCGCTAGAGCTAGATGAACATACATATGTAACACATATTTATATATGTATATGTATATAAATATAGACCGAAACACACAATCCCGAGTTAATGACTATAAGGGGTTTCTATGGTGATACGGGCACCCCGAATTGTTACTATGGGCGGATCGACCAGCCATGTCGGCAACCTTGAACGTGTCTATTCTTGAAAAAACCAAGTGCATGAACCCTTAGCCCTCAAGCTGAAATATTCGAGCCCGCTATGAGTATAGCTTACATATACGACCTCCTTAGATTATTCTCCCGAACATCTGAAGATTCCTGCTTCCAGCATGGCGGGTGAGCACCAAAAGAGAAGGCTTCTGTATGTCGTGGGATGTGTATATTCCGGGTCGCACGAAAATTACAGGACCCCATGGACAATTATTCGGGCTCAAGAATAAAATAAGGTCTATATAATAAGATCGATTGGGGCTTATTTGTGGAGCGACTGCCTTCTTCATCAGCAAGAGCTTCCTGAGCATTGTCATCGTGGTCCGGTTCGTACTCTCCCAGGAGTCCTGCGGCAAAATGAAAGGTTACACAGGGCACATGCGGGGATGGCGTTGTATATTTGCATCACGTAGCCCTTAAGGCAGTAACAATAAATATTGAGTGAAGAACCACTTAAGTCTCTGCTGGGCAACCCTCAGGGTCATCTGCTCCGGCGGCTGCTTTCGCTGCGACCAACGCTTTGAATTTCTTCTTATGCTGCTGGGTCGGGTCCACACGAAATACCGGGGCGAGGAGTGCAAGTCCAGTCACAACACCATCCAAGCACTCAGGTGCTCTGACATCCGGAATGAGCTGTCCTGCGCAGTGCAAAGGCAACGTTTCCATCTCGTCAGGATTCAGAGGATTGGCTGCTGTTCCTGCCACGAGAAGACAGGTCATGCACGGGTCGTTGGGAAAGTGCTGCAGTCTATAACTTGCATGAACCGAGACACGAGGTCCTTTACTGGACGGGGTGTCTGTCGCTGAAGGCGAGGTGGCTTCGGTAGGCGATGGCTCAGCAGCATCGGCCTCGGCATCGGCCTTCCTCTTAGACCTCATGTACTTCTTCTCCCGGAGCTTTGGTCCCACGGCGTCCTGTGGCCAGGTGAAACTACATATTCACGATCGAAACTAGTGACGCTGACCGCATGCCGTGCATGTCGGACGCCTTCAGCTTGTTCATCCACTCCGAGCGGGCCCCCGAAGATTTCTTAACCTCTCTGATGACATGCATAGCCTCAAGTGGAAAAATCAAAGAGCTGAACACAACGGCATAGACCAGGTATGCTTTTAATTGCGACGAAGACACAAGACCCTTCAGAAGTGAAGCTTGCGTCTGCGCCAAGTCCGCAATCGCAGCCTCCTGGGCAGGATTGTTAACTAATATGTAACAATATAATGTTACGAACTGTAGAGCGTCTAAATTACAAGCGAGTCTCCCCATATTTCATCTTGATGCAGCAAGCCAGCTCATCGACGGATAGGACGCGCTCGGCTTCATTCAGGACAGGAAATGTCCTTGAATGAACCATACATACAACGAGTAAAGCCTGCATCTCCAGCACACACATATCTTAAAAGGCAGGGACTGCATGCATGCTGTCTGGGACACATCAAGAGCAGATTCAAGTTCGCCACCAGCAATTTGTTTCGCAATTTGGCGCCCATCGACTCCATGTCATAGCGGGTGTCCGTTTCAGGATCGAAGACCAGGAACTTATCCTGGAGGTGTGATCTACTATATACATATACGAATAACACACTAGACAAGCATGTGTGCACACACTAAGCCCAAACCAAGAATGCCGAACAATATATTGATGTTTCTCCTGTGTGGTTTCGATCGCCGTCCAGGCCCTCACACAGGTAGAGGCCAAACCAGTCTCTCTGAAGACCGCTATGGCTTTGGGCTCCACAGCCATGGCTAAGCAGTTGCTTTTGCAAGAGCTTCGAAGCTAGGCTACAGCAGGACGGGGGCGACGTACAAGTACTCAACCATCTCAGGTATACTGTGGCCTCTAGCTGTGCTGCATGGTTGCATACTCGATCATCGCGCATGCTCGAATGTTACAAAACCACGTCAAAGGAAACTTGGGCCTAGGTTGAATCTAGATACAGGCCGGTCGAATACATAATAATGCACATGTCCTCATCGAATATCTGACAGCATCATGCGAGTGGCACCGGTCAAAATATACATTGGGAAAATTTAGTATCGGATACATATGTACTATAGCAACGGCAATACGTAGAGGAGATACTGCTTAAGTACTAGAGTATTCTGACCGGACCACATACACGAATCCCGGAGAGGCATCCAACGCTGCACCTTCACCCCCAGAAGCCTCGTTGTCACATAGCACATGGCTCCTGAACTCCCGAATCAAAGCCGCTTCCAAGTAGGCAGCCGCCTCCATTGTCTTGGTAATGGCGATGATGTGCATACATACATACGTGCCTTGTCGAGCGTACCCGTAACCTTCGTTGAACCACCTGAACCCTGGATCTGAAGTGATCCCAACTTTAAACCTGGCCCCCTGAGCTGAAACACCAGCCACAACCGCAACACAATGCTGAAGGACGGCGGAAGCTAGTTTAGCCTTCGGTAGCTTAAGATCGAAATGATCGCCTACACTCTGGTTCAGGCCACGCATAACCTCGTGAAGCTTGGGAATGTCTAGCAAAGTTCGATCGCACTGTTCAACCTTCCAACGCCAGGCGTTGTGCGTCGCCTGCTGCCCAGAGATCAAACACCCAGCTGCGAGACCCTCCGCACGATCTAGTTTCCTCTTATTGCTTCCTGCACTACACAGCGCCGAGGCAGCTGGTTCTGGAGATAGTTCTGGGGGACATTCCAACTGTGGCGGATCGGTGCGTGTCGGGTCCAGCAAAAAACTGGCTAGCTTTTCTAGTCGACCTGTGCTGCTTTCCGACATTCCGAAGACGAGCAAACCAAGCTGTCACTCAACAACAAGACAGCACTCTATATATATATACACACATATACATACAGCTGCATTATTTAACTATAGCCGAAACGGCCACCGGGAGCAAATGACGCCCAGACGATCGAGCATGATACATGCGGTCGCCTCGCATGCTTGCAGGCTGAAAAAGATCTAAAGATTCCTACCGGTGCTGCCGCTGGGTGGGTGTGGGTGTGGGTGTGGGTGTGGGTGTGGGTGTGGTGTGGGTGTGGGTGTGGGTGTGGGTGTGGGTGTGGGTGTGGGTGCGGGTGCGGGTGCGGGTGCGGGTGCGGGTGCGGGTGCGGGTGCGGGTGCGGGTGCGGGTGTACTACTATACTACGCAAAAATCGCATGCTCATATATATGTCCATGCACAAGCTTGCACACGTCATGCACACATATATGCGGCAACCATGCAATCCCTGCCAAATGCAAACGCTATACACAGCAGCCTAATAAAGAAAACCTTGACATGATCGGCTTCAATGGAAAAAATGTGGCCATGCTCCACACAATGCGTGCTGCGCACCTCTCTCTCGCTCGCACTATCTCTATCTCTCTATCTCTCTCTCTCTCTCTCTCTCCGCAGGCACCCACGGCCCGAACACAATCTGGCTCATTTTGCTAGGGAAAACCTAGATTTTCGCAACGCATCTGCTGGCAATCGCTGGAAAACATCATTCCACATATAGTAAAAAGCCATGCCGTGCACAAAAAGGCACGGTCCAGCGATGTGGGCCCTCCGAAGTACACTTTTATGGTTCCTAAGTACACTTTTATGTTTTGGGATCACGAAAGTACACTTTTCCCTGGCCTAAGTACACTTTTTTGAAAGGACAGAATCTAGACGGGCCAGCGTAACGCTCTTTTTCGGCCTTTCGGAAAAGCGTACTTAAGTACACTTTTTTGCCGCCTAAGTACACTTTTCCGAAAGGACGCGCCTGCAGGTAGTTGCCTTGCTGTCAACGAGTCTTAGGAAGTGCCACTTCCTGGCCTGCGGTCAGCATGTCGTGCTGGAGCTTGTGTTTGCTGGGAATATACGTAGGTGCCACCTCATTGATCGTGTTTGAGACATGAAGAGTTTGCGCGAAGTTCGCTGTTTCAGAAGTTGCTCTAACCAGCACTCTTTTTGACCTTGCCATTCTGTTTCCTGGCTCAGTTCTTGTGTCGCGCATTTTCCTTTGTTTGGAATGATGTTTTTAAGAAGCACGAAGTTTACGAAGTGCCACTTCCCATCCTCCAGTCAGCATGTTGTCGTGCTCGTCGGTCGTGCTGGCCGGTCGCTAGGAATACGTAGGCATTTCGTGTCAGAAACAGTACCACCGAGTTTAAAGCGTTCCACTGCCCTGCCTCCAGTCAGCATGTTGTCGTGCTTGTCCGTCGCGAGGAATACGTAGGCCTTTCGTGTTAGAGACATGTGACCGGCGAGTTTAGTTTAAGAAGTGCAGCTACCCAGAGCATGTCAAACTTCACATGACCGACATTTTGCACGAAACGGACAGACAGTCTGATCTTGAAGCTGACGTGCAGTCAGTACATAACAAGTGAAACCTCTGTCCAGGGACACATCCGTGGAAATAATCTGTGCCTTCAGAGCTGGTGTCTGTGTGAAAGCACTCTGAAACCGGACAAGTGGAACCTCTGTCCAGGGACACATCTGTGACATTGTCCATCCCACGCCTACTAAAGTATAAATTTATTATTATGACACTCCATGTCCTTATAAAGACTGTCCCTGAATCCGTTGTCGCTCATCCGTGACAGTTTCCTCTACTTCTTTAGGTGAACTTCTCAGATCTATGTAACGGCAGTAATACATACCAGTCACTGCGGCAACACCACTCACCGGAGGCCTGTCACGGCCGGTCTGTAGATCAGGCAGCCGCCCAGGTCTAATGCTTCGTTGCTTCCTAAATCCATCACCGCGCGACCTCGAATCAGACCGTTGGTCCGCAGCAGCGATAATTTCTGAGAAAACGGCCCACGAGCAGAATAAAGTCTTCCCAATGATAGCCCGGGTACGGTTGCTGGGCCAGGAATCATATCCTTCCAGTCGCAGGTCCTGTCGTGATCACAATAACCATACTGACCAGCATGCCTATGTCGACACGAAAGTATTTGCATGCCGACACAAAGCAATTCAAGCGATCCTCAATGTCACGTGCTCTTCGCAAACGTCTGATAATCGGAGGTGTTTGCGTGGCTTTCTCGTTGCCGGGCAGCTCCTGCTCGCTGTCCGTGTTGTCCGTGTTGTCCGTGTTGTCCTCTTCGCCTTCAGGTGCCTGCGCATGTAGTACAGCTTGCTTCTCAGCAGAACCCTTCTTTTTTCGCCATGCTTGCCAGCCACTTTGACCACTTTGACCCGATCGCTGCTTGCCCTTCTTTGCTTTCATCGCTTTCATCGCTTTCATTGCCCTCACATTGCCGTCGTTGTGTTGGACCTTGGCCGCCTTCATTGCTTTCATGGCTTTCATTGCCCTCGTGTTGCCATCCTGCTTGGCGGCCTTCTTGGCCTTCATGGCCTTCATGGCTTTCATGGCTTTCATGGCTTTCATCTACTATGTAGGTAAGCTCTGCAGTTGATGCCTTGAACCTGTGTCTGCGCCACAGGGTGTAGGTGCACTCGCCGGGCGCACATGTCAAACAGGCACTTATTGGTCTCACTGAATTTCGTTAATAATCCTAGTAAAGTTACTACACTGTTGGATATTATTCTGCTTGCGTTACGCATGCGCACGCCGGCCGTGCAAGTATATTTACAAATTCGATAATATTATTCTGCTTGCGACATGAATTTACGGATGTGTGCGCAGCGGGTCCTGCAGGCATACGCGCGACGGGCGCGCAGGAGTACGCGTGGCGGGCGGTAAACTGACGCAAAACCATAAATACCGAGTATTTCTTTTCGTCGGGAGGGCAGCTGTACATGTGAGTTGAATGCTTCATTGAAATGAACATTCAATTCATTCAATAGCATAATAATCATAATAATAATGCTTGCGACGGCGCGCGCCGAGTGCGCGCGCCTGGCGCGCGCCGTGCGCGCGCCGGGCGCGCGCACGGCGCGCAGGTGTATACGTGCCAAGTCTACGCGTGTAGTATATTTGCACTATTCCTTAATATTCTGCTTGCAACGGTGTGCACCAGGCGTGCTCTCGGGGCGCGCGCCGGGCGCGCGCCGGGTGCGGGCCGGCGCGCGCGCCGGGCGGGCCGGCGCGCGCGCCGGCGCGCGCGCCCGGCGCGCGCCCGGCACGCGTCCGGCGCGCGCCGGGCACACAGGTGTATACGTAGCAAGTGTACGCGTGTAGTATATTTGCACTATTCCATAATATTCTGCTTGCAACGGTGCGCGCCGGGCGCGCGCGCCCGGCGCGCGCCCGCGCGCGCCGCGCGCGCGCCCGGCGCGCGCCCGGCGCGCGCGCCGGGCGCCGGGCGCGCGCGCCGGGCGCGCGCGCTGGGCGCGCGGGCGGGCGCGTGCCGCACGTACAGGCGTACGCGCGAAGTGTAAGCGTGTACTATACTATATTTACACTATTCCATAATATTATGCTTGCAACAGAATTTACACATGTGCGCGCAGCGGGTTGCGACGGGCGCGCAGGAATGACATGTGGCGGTCGTTTATTACCACCCAAAACCAAATATACCCAGGGTGCGCGCGCCGGGTGTGCAGCGGGCGCGCGCCGGGCGCGCAGCGGGTGCACGCCGGGCGTGCCGGACGTGATAATACAATTCTTTAGTCTGTTTGCAACGTGCACAGGTCTGCGCGCCGGGAGTTGAGGCGAACGCGCTCCGGGCGCACAGGCGTACGCGTGCCGGGCGCGCAATCTTGTAGTGGTACCGGCCGGATGTTTAGGGTTTAGGGTTTATGCAAACATGAGCAGCCGGACGAGCCTCCAAACACAATGTCGATCTTGCCAGCGAATTTGGCATGAAGAAGGCTTGACCTCAGGTCGACGAGTTCAGGGTTTAGGTCCAGCAATTTAGTAAGGCGCGTCAAGCAATTTGTTAAGCAAGTGACACGTTTTTTCTCGCCATTGCTGGTTTATTGTGAGACTGTGTATCCGTACATCAGTCCCTTTAAGTTTTTCGGAGACTGCGTATACGTACAGTCCGTCTATACGTTCAGGACTCTTCCATGCCTGCGAAGCAGAAACCAAAGCTGATCTCTGTACGTGTCCCGCATGCCCAGCAACACCATTGACAGGAATCTCACAGCGAACAGTGGACGGATGACCTCGCAGTATTGAACTGCCATCCGTCTAGCATCCGTCACTGGAATCCGTTCAAACTCAAACGAGTTGGCCAGAATGCCCTCGCAAAGCCTTTCCATGGTTCCTCGATCAGGCAAATCCCAATCCCAGCCGGGAGGCTGCTCAACCAAGCCCCGCAATCTCTCTGCATCTACCGGGTTCACTTCCATTCGCAACTTTCCTTGGAGTACGTCGCATTGTCGAACCATGCGTACTTTCTGCATTGTTGGAATCCGTTCCTGTACACCTGCTTCCACAATATCACCTGCAGAGGATCCGCGTCTGTTGTGCTTGGTTTGGAAGTGCTGTAGCAAACTTCGTAGTTGCCGATCGCTCAAAAAAGCCCGCTCCATTTGCCATCCCATTGACAAGTTCATCATGACACATCCCAGCACCAGGTCGGTGCAGATTCGCTGGAATTCTTCTCTCGTAAACATGTTTCTTTCCATTTCCGTAGTGGCATCGGCCGCGGAACCATCGCTATCATCCGAATGATAAGGAGTCGTTCGATCGTCATCGTCACTTCCTTCAGGTCCATGAAGCCTGCCAAAATCCGTTCGATCCATTGCTGCACTTCCGTGGCAGTACGTCGAACTGGGGCACTTCTTTCCTAGTCGTGTCTTTGACGATCTGCGTGTATGCGCATGTCAATAATACTGCCTTGTTTGCATGAGGACAATCGCCTCAGTCGGAGTACACTCGCTCAGACAAAAACGGTTCGATCGCGTTGAATCTTGAGCTGAAAAGCTGCTGCAGTTCAACATGTTGAGCTTGGAAGCAACCCATGGTGCAGCCGTCAAGTCTTGGAAGGCCGTGTGGCTTAGGCCGGGGCTCTTCGAGGATCTCGATGCGCAGACTGTCTCAGCCTGGCCGCCGACAGACTGAAAGTGAGCAGAGGGATACTGATGCCATGCATGACTTTCCTTCTCTTCCTTCCCTTCCCGCCTCCCTCACATCACTCCTTGCTGCCTGCTCATTCCTCGCATCTACAGTCACACCCTCATCTTGATCATTCCTTCTTCCTTCCCTGCTTCCTTCCTTCCTTGCTTCCTTCCTTGCTTCGTTAATTATTTTCGCTGTGTCTCTCTCTCTCTCCCTCTCTCTCTCTCTGCATCAGTCTTTGAGGGTCCGGCTCACCCCTGCTCGGGGTTCATCCTCACCCCTGTTCGCGGTTCATCCACACCCCTGCATGGGGTTCTCACGACCCCTGTTCGGGGTCCAGGCTCACCCCTTTTCGGGGTTCATCGGTACGCCCCTGTGCGGGGCTCTAACGACCCCTGTTCGGGGTCCAAGCTCACCCCTGTTCGGGGTTCATCCACACCCCTGCACGGGGTTCTCACGACCCCTGTTCGGGGTCCAGGCTCACCCCTTTTCGGGGTTCATCCCGCAGCCCTTTCGGCCTTGGTGCGGGTACGCCCCTGTACGGGGCTCCGACGACCCCTCTTCGGGGTCCAAGCTCACCCCTATTCGGGGTTCATCCCGCGGCCCATTCAGGCCTTGGCGCGGGTACGCCCCTGTACGGGGCTCCGAAGACCTTGATGTGGCCACCTGACATCCTGACAGGGCCTGCACGAATGCCTACAACTACTTTTGCCTGCTACCTTTTAGGGTTGAAGGTTAGTTTAGGGTTTCGGGTTTTGGATTTAGGGTTCAGGGTTTAGGGGTTAGGGGTTTAGGGGTTTTAAACCTCTTTCCTCATAATGCCTCCTTACCTACATGCCCGCCTACCTAGCTATCTATCTACCTACCTACCGACCTGGAAGCCTGCCGACGCACCTACACCTACAAGTACCTTCCCTCCTGCCTATCTACTTATCCATACCTACTTGCCTACCTAACTATACCTCTCTACCTACCTGTGTGCCCCTTCCTACCTGCAGCTTCTGGGCTTGAATGGGTGGGCGGGTTTGGGGGTTGGGTGGGTTTAGAGTTTAGGGTTCAGGGTTTAGGGCATGGGCTGGACGTTACGAAAGTTCAGATTCCCTTCATGTTTAATCATGAACATGCTAATTTTCAAGTTGTTCTGAATCGTACAAACAGCTGACTTTAGGGTTTCAGAACACAAAATCTCAAGCTTTTTGTTTCCGTTGAGCCACAAGAACACCAAGTTACATTTGTTTGGTTTGTTCGGCATAAACGTATTTTCATTTTTTTGGCAACTTTAATTTCCATGTGAACTACAAAACTTGGGACAGGCAATTATATCAGTAGGGCTTTGATTTTTCGATGTATATGTTTCACATTTCGATCAAACCAAGTTTCAGGCATTGATTTTTCTATCGAGCCACAAGCACACATCTTTTTATACATGTCCAGCATCTCGCTTCTTCCATATAGAGCGACAAGAACACAGTTTTTCAGGTATGCATCTCCATTTGGAAGAGACCAAGTTTTCAGGTCTTGTTTTCCATTGAGCCGCAAGAACACAAGTTTTCACATGTCCAGCATGTCTTCCATTGAGCCACAAGAACACATGTCTTGCTACATTCCATGTCACATCAACATCATAAGTCCTAGGACAAGAACACACTAAGTCCTAGGACCCGGTTCCATAATGGAAAGGACCCGGTTAGCCCCGGACTGGCATCAATTCTGCCAAATTAACTTGAAACCCCAAAACCGGGATTGCACCCTTCTCCCCGAGCCACCTTGTGAGGTGTAGACCGGCAGGCCTATGTGCTGTCACGGGGAAGCCCGGTCCATCATTATGGCTCTGGTGGTTGAAACTTTTGGGTCAGGATTACGGCTCTTTGGGCTTCTGAAGGAGTGATCCTAAACCCTAAACTAGTCTTGAGCCCTGTGCATATGAGTAGACTTTAAAGCCTTGACACCCCGAAATCAGAGCCGTGATCGGTTTAGGTTTCAGGGTCACTTGGGCTTCCGGTTCGGAGAGTGTCTCTTCCAGGGTTTAGGGCTTGAGCTGCTTGTGCCATTTGCAGGCTTCCGACGTAGCAATCAAGCGATTGCATAGCTCATGGAGATTAGGGTGTTTGAGTTTTTGTGCTTTCCGTACTTGAGCGGCATGCGGAGAGAGAGAGCGACAGAGACACAGAGAGAGGGATGGGGGAGAGACTGAGGAGCGCAGGAACGAGAGTCGCTCCCTCGTTGCTCGTCCTTAGCCCTTGCGAAAGCAGGCGAGTGAGCGTGATAGCCCGCGATCGAAGGAGAGAGAGAGAGAGAGAGATGTGATATTATGACATAATTAGCTTTTTTGGTTAAACCGTATTCGATTAGAGTATATGGGATGTCATGTGGGAGACGATGGGTCCACGATGAGGTACCTTCATGGCCGGGCGACGTGGCTCGGAGGTCCTGGCCACTTTGTCAGAAGGGAAGAGAGGGCCTACACACTGTGAGCTCGACCCCCTTTTCTTCCCCCTCCCTTTCAAGGGCCTACCCATAGGCTCCATAGTAACCATAGTAGTTCCTTTTTGGGATTACCTTATAGACTTATAGATATGATATGATCCCCAAAAAGGAAGTACTATGGAGCCTCTAGATAAACCCGACTCTAAGCAACCCCTACAGCCTGCAGCTCGGCAGTAAAAAGAACGGTGGAGTCGTGCAGGTTCCTAGGTCCCGACCCATCTCTGCAGTATCAGTTGACTAATGATATTTCTGCCGGAGGTATTAGCGTGGGTGGTGGGTGGGTTAGGCAGTTTGATGCCCATGTTTGGTTCCGTGCGAACAACGCCAGGCTTCAGTGAAATCTGATCCCGCTCACACATGGAAAGCTGTTCTGCTATATACTTAATTACCTGTACTATTTTGTGGGGTTCCTTATCATACGTAGTTATAGTATGATATACCCCCAAAGCCCTATTCTAATTGTTAAGGCCACTACGCATATTAGCTCCATCCCAGGTGGAATTGAAGCGCTCCACAAATCAGCTGTACTGCGATGTGGCCAAGGCAAGTGAAAAAGTCAACCGCAGAATAGTCATTCCTTCAGCTTGAAGCCCAAACGGTGTGGGGTGCGTTGATCAGGCTTTGGGGTGTGGGTTTTAGAGTCATGCCTTGACAAAAAAGCGTCGCCGTTGACCTTTGTGGATTTTGACAAGGCTACTGTACCTGTCCGAACTTCTCGCCAAGGCACCATAGCAAGGGCATTAAGATAGGGTTTCGCACGAGCAGGTCAGACTCTTGTGCTGTTGGGCTTCGAGCTCTCGCAGCCATAAGCTTGAATTGAAGTACATGTGCTGGTAAAAAGCAAGACGCAAGACCGTGACACTGCGTGTGCGTTGGTAAGGTTGGAATCGCCTTGACTCTTGAAGTTCATGGAGGCTTCTACTTAAACCGAGCAGCAAAACGATGGTCAGACGCAAGCACATGAAATCCGACCGTCGTTGTGACTTGGAGGTGAAGTTGCGCTTACCCGAAAGCGCCCACCGTGCTTGCGATGTCTTGCAGTCCGAGCTGCAGGCCCCGATCGCAGCTAAACATGGAAGCCGGAATAGTACCTACAGTTGTCATTGTAGTTCCTTTTTGGGGGGTTACCTTGTAGGATCCTCATTATATATTTGGGTAAACCAAAAAAGGAACTACAATGGAGACTACAATGACTATAGGTAACCAACATGTTTCCTTAGGGTTCCTAATCTGTAAAATGCCAGGAAACCCTGAAGGCCCCATCTGTGGATCTATACGGTACAAGTGCTCGTGTGGTAGAGGTCACGGCGAGGGTCTTCAGCCAGTCGAAGAAGATGCACACACTAGACCCCTAAACTCTAAATCTCAAGAATCCGAAGTCTTCCAGTAGCGCTGGCCACAGCTCGGACTTTCTCTGCAGGTTCATGGGGTTGTTTGTGCTTTTTGTTGCAGTGCCTTCGATGTAACAATAAGGCACGCATGCCTTCATCCAGCCCCAGGAGCAACTTGCAATGGCTCATTGCTTTCTCAAGATTGCATGATCCAGTCCCCAAATCCTTCAATTGAATCCCCCAGTTTCCTAAACCCTGAACCTTTGACCCCATAACGGTAGCCATGGACCTCAGAGCCTGCATTTTGCCAGTGTGCGAGTCGAACCCCTCAACCCCCCAGCTCAGCGGACTTAGTATCTGAAGCCATGCCTGCCTTGTGCGAGTGTGTGAATCGAAACTGCCCCCCCCCCCCCCCCCCCCCCCTCAGTTTTGCCGGATCTTCCGGGAGGCTGCTGTGGAGCGCTTCACCTTACGTTGCACGGCCTGGGCCACTCGGACTCTAGCAGAAATTTGTCGAGGCAGACGGGTGTTGAATAAAGCTAAGGCTTTGTCATAGTTGGGTAATATTTTACATTTTTAAGGGTACTTAAACCCAATAAGGAATAGAAATTTAGATTTTTAATCCTATCCCAACCATGAGCCAGAAAGCGGGTACTTTATTCAGGGATCCCCAGAGGGTCCTTGCACTCACTTGCCGAGTGATCGTGGTCATCAAGCTAAAACTTTCAGGGTTTAGGTCCAAAACCCTGAAGCCATGAACTCCAAACACGAAAACCCTACCCTGAGCTAGACACCTCTTGCGTTCGATTCCCGGCCTCGTGCATCGAAGGCCCTGCTTTCTGACAAGAAGTTCCGGAAGCAGACGCTGTTGGAGCCGAGCATGCAAGTATTCACCCTTTGTTTACTGTTGCTTGCGATTTGTTATTTTTGTATTTTGACATCTCGTCGTTGCTACGAGAATATCAGCAGGCTCGAGCTGTCTTGATTGTCTCGTCAAACCATCACGTGTCCGGCTTCCGCATCTCACTTCCGCAGCCGATGCGCTGCGGCAAAAGCCTGAATCTTGCTGCGCAAACACTACTTACCTTTGGTTAGTAGGGAATGGAAGAATGGTAGTAATTGTAGTTATAATTGTACCCCATTCCTCCATTCCCTACTAACCAAAGGTAAGACTAGCACTAGCTGGGGAAGTCCGGGCCTTCGGGCCCCGAAACCTTCTATCCATGAACACTCACCCAAAATCCTTTTCTCCTATTCCCTAAAGTCAGACGTCGCGAGCGGGCATCGATTCCAAGCAATGCGAGAGGGAAAAGAAGAAGTGTGAGCGCCGAAACCCTGAATAAAACCTTGTTGAAGATACACCAACACCCCTAAGCCCTAAACCCTAAAGGAAAAACCCTAACAAAAACCTTGTTGAAAATGGGGCCAAGGACAAGGCAAAGGCGGTGCACTCCACAACGGGGGCCGCCCGGCCTGGCTGAAGCTAAGGAACATAATTGGCATAGGCCGCAATAACTATCAGTATTAGGGCTGCTTTGCAACCTTAGTATAGTCATAATATAGATAATATCCCCCAGGTTAATTTATGACGACATGGACGCGCGTCCCACTTTTTTTGCAGCATTGCTTAGGCGATTCCCGCGTTTCAGGAGACTCCAGACTCAGCCCTGTCACAAAAAAAAACCGACAGACCCCGACAAGGCCAAAAGCTTAAACCGTAAATCCTAAATCTCCGAGCACATTCCAACACCCTAAGACCGTGAACATCCTCAATCAGTTAAAAGCTTCTACTTAAAAGAAAGCCCTTTAAATGTAAAGAAAACGATCCAAACAATGCCCCTCAACACACTCTATTGTGAGTTTCTGCATGTGTGTATACATGCCATTTCTCTCTCTCTATCTCTCTCTCTCGCTCTCTCTCTCTCTCTCTCGCTCTCTCTCTCTCTCTCTCTCTCTCCCTCTCCGTTTCCTTGTCTGTCAACCTATCATTCCCTCTACCTATTGCCTATCTATCTATCTATCTACCTGTCTGTCTATCTGCCTGTCCGCCCATCCATCTGTATTGTGTCTACAGTATTGCATACATTGTGTTTCTCTCTTGTGAAGTAAACAAGTACATGTAAATTCAATCATACCTCTATACATATATAGATGTATATATGGTCAGGCGTCTGGCGTTCCCAGCCCCCCCCCCCCACCCAATGGTATGGTCTGGTAGGGGGTGGGGGGGGGGGGGCTGGCGTGCGCGGAAAGGGGTCGGGGCCGTTGGAGCTGCCACAGTGGGGTGGTGCTGGTGGCCAGGGCTCATACGCAAGCCCTTCGCAAGCAAGCCGTAAACCCTATAACGCAGCGCGTGCCCCTGTTTTGAGTGACCTTAACTTGTACTTAAAACCGTACACCCAACCCTAAACCCCACCTAACTGCAGGCTCTATGCCTAAAGCAGAGCATACACCGCAAATCCTCCCTAAGCCCTTGTCGACTCGAAGCCATATACCTTGTAAAACCCAAAACTCAAAAGCTCAAGCTAGACCCAAAGCCCCAAAACCCCCACAACCTAACAGGGGGAAGAGGGAACCCACAACCCACACCACAGGGGAGGGGGGGCCCCACCCTATATCCGGACCATTGGGGGGAGGGGGGGGGGGCGGCGGAGCGCATGACCATATATGCATGTGCATGCTCTCTCTGTCTTTACAAGTACATATGCACATAGCTAGGCAGCTAGATGGGTGGTTGTCAAAAGTGTGGTCCCTTTTTGGGTACCCTAAATATTAGGTGCCGTACAATAATAAGGACCCAAAAAGGGACCCTAATTTTGACAACCACCCAGATAGACAGAGCAGGCACCTCTTCGTCTGCTGCCGTCCACAGCTTTGCCCTCCCTGGCGGCGCTGCCAAAGTGTCCAGCCGCGACTGTGGACCGCCGGGAGGGTGCTCTTGACTGTACCTATAGTCTCCATTGTAGTTCCTTTCTTGGTCAAACCAAAAAAGGAACTACAATGGAGACTGTGGGGCTCGGTTTGATTTATCTGGATTATTTGATTATATTATTCTACAATTACATTAATCCTATCTTATCAACTGCGATTATCGGGGTTTAGGGTATAGAGTTGGTATCCGTAGGGCAGGGTTGGACCCGCCCTATGCCCGAAACCGGAGAGTTGAGTCAAGGTAAGATCAGCTTGAGACTGGCTATATAATGTCAGAAGAATCCTCAAAGCCCCGGACCCCAGAGACCTAAAATCGAGCATTCCAGAAGGTATGCTTTTGGGCAGGAGAACGGTTTAGCAATAGCTGGAGGGCTGAAGAAGTGCTGAGGAATAGGTTTGGGGCACAGGGGGGCCGAGGAGTGGGGGGGGAAGTTGTGCCATCGTGCCATAGGGGTACAACTTAGCTGTATGCACCTCATATGTTTTGAACGACGGTGTGTTGCAGCTGTGCGGCAGAGAGATGCACAGGAGTGCGAGACGGCAGTTCGAATGGCTGAGAAGCAGAGGAAGAAGCTGGTTTTAGCTTCTCGGCACGGCACGGAGCAGCCGCCTCTTTTAAAGTTAGCCAGGGACCTTCCTGGGTTATTTGTGACTTTGGAGGTCTTCCAACGAGTATACTGCGAATATGCGGAGCCTGCAGAAGAAGTGGGCATTTTTCTTCATACAAATGTATGTTGGTAGTCTTGACTCACCTATCTGCAATCCAATCTATAACCTAAGCTAAATCTAGCTGCAGGCACATATTTATGCATATATATATATATATATGTATGTATGCATATATGTATAGGTATGCATATATACCTCCTTACATGCATGCATGCTTACACACATACATACATACATACATACATACATACGTACATAAGTACATACGTACATACGTACATACGTACATACATACACACCTACTCGCATGTTCAGATACTCATATGTTGGACTGCTGAAAATCAAAGGTACCTTGTCTACTGTTGGGTCCTTATAGTAAGGATCCTTGCATTCCTTACCGCTGAAATAGGTTTCATACTGGAGACATACAGTGGATACTAACTCCCTGCTAGCATACTCCCGCTGGGTTTGAGTTGGCACGATTTGTGCGATTTATGGCTGAGGGCTTCAAAGTTGTAGTTTTTGGAGTTTAGATCCGGGGTTTTCGAGTTTAGGGTGGCGAGCGATTTCTGGGCCGGCAATCTAGGTCAACGTCCCGGGGAGTCCCCCCCCCCTCGCCCCATGCACGAGTTCAGGTATTTTTTTCTATTATTGGTCTTTGCCAAAGTCTGCATGTGAGCGAGCTAGGCTTAGCTGAAACATGTGACGCAATGTTGCCCATCATGCCGTATTGCGGCCCGTACATCGGGGAAACATTGCTTCGGCTCAAGACAGCTGGCTCGGGCCCACGCCACGCAGCCCCACGCCATGAACATGCTGGGACCACGAAGATGCGAAAAGTTGCATAAACAGCTGGGACACACAGTAGGGTTCAGGCTCACTATACTAAGATGGTCGAGTCTCCGCAGTCGTGCGCACGGACCAAACACCCAAGCCCCCCCTCCGTAGAACGCGACCTTGACAAGAGCCTTTGTTTATTCCAGGAAGCCCATCGAAACCAGGCCCTAAATCCTAAACCCGAAACCATCGAAACCAGGAATTCGCAAGTAGGACCGCCTCACGCGGATCCAATTGCATGGCGAATCGCTGGGAGAACCTGCTGTTGGAGCTGACGGATGAGCTGCACCGTGCCTTTTCCGACGTTAACCACATGATCCCATAAACTCTATCATTGAATGCTGCGTTGGGCATAAGGGGTTTCCTGCATTTGCTGTGCTCTTATCTAGCATGTCCCAGGCTTGGGTGCCCGAGCTTGGTGCCCAGATTTAGTGCTCCTGTCTTTTGAAGAGCACTGCAGTGAGCCCGTGTTTTGGCCACACCTTTGCTATTCAGCCAAGGACTTTCTGCAAAATTGCAGGTATTGGAGCTCGAGAATCAGAAGCTTCGATCAAAAGGCTGACGGATCAAGTTCATCGCTACCACCACGAACATGTTGATGTTGAAGACCCTGTGGTAGTGTTAAGCAGGCTATTTAAAAGTATTCAGCCTTCATCCTTTGAAGGCAAGTTACATATACCGAGCATTGGTTTCGCTTCTGTCCCTGCTTCGCAGACTGCTGCTTCGCAGACTGCGCATAGTGCTGCAGGTGACAAGTGTCGTGTTCCCCAGTCAAATCGTGTTCCAACTCTGCTGCCAGTCTGATGCGCAGTTTCGAGCCAGGTAGCCTTAGCGGGCATGTGCAGCTGTCTCCATGATTGGGGGAGGGTGGGGGTTGTACACGCACCAACAACCACCCAGAGCAGATCCATGCAATTCAGGATGTGATGCTCGCAAAGGCGGCGGGACATGAACCGAAGTCTTTGTTTGCAAATGAGGCACATCGCACCAAGCCCTACGATTTCACTCGGCCTCCCTACGCATAGCTTTGACCCAGCAAGCCTGCAGAATGCCTGGTTCTCGATTGTGCCTTCGGGAAGCCAGGGACTCCAATATCCCACAGTTAAGGAATATTCCTTAAATCATATGACGGATCCTACTATAACTTAAGGAATATTCCTTCAATAATATTAGGGATCCTACTATAATTTAAGGAATATTCCTCAATTAAGGGATATTGGAGTCTCTGGGAAGCCTTTTCGCTGCAAGCTTTGTGCTCTGCGGCTGCGACTGCCAGGCTTATCCCAGAGAGCCCAATACCCCTAAATTAAGGAATATACCTTAAATTACAAGGGGAGTCATATTATGATTTAAGCTATATTCCTCAATTAAGGGATATTGGGCTCTCTGGGATAATGACCCAAACTTCCAGGCTTAATGCGTCCCACTGTAACAACCCCGAGCCCTTCCAGTCGCCTTAGAAAAGCCTAAGCTTTTCAACCCTACTTGGAGGTTCGTGGGTAGTTGTAAGTGGGGTTATATGTCCCTTAAGAGGGGTTATAACGATAGGTATCCTACTTATAACCCTACTTGTAACTCACCGTGAACCTCCAAGTACACGGGTTTAGGGCTGTCCCCTGAGCCCTGATCTGACAACCTGTACATCGTGAACCCTACAGCGTGCCTTAGCTGCCCGGCCGAGGAAGCTGAAGGAGCCTGGAGCTCCCGAGCTAGGCAGCCAGGCCCACCATCAGTGCATACAGCTGTCAGCATCATCTGTCGGAGGTCTTCAGTATAGCTATGGTGATGATGCTAATAAACCGTAGTTTAATCGTAAAGGCTTCGATATACCCTCCATGTTCAGTAAGTTGCTGCCCCTTAAATTCAGCAAAGTAGAGCAACCCACTGTAATGGTGATATTTAATTATTTGCACCAGAGAGAGAGAGAGAGAGAGAGAGAGAGAGAGAGAGAGAGAGAGAGAGAGAGAGAGAGTGTCTGTCTGTGTGTGTGTGTGTGTTTGTGTTTGTGTTTGCTAGTGGTTGGTTGAGCGTGAAGTTTTGGATCGCCACAAGTCTCAAGCAGCTGCTCGACAAGTTGATTCTTCAAGCCAGGCCCTCGCGACCCATCAAGATTCCTTCAAGGGTTCCCTTGATTCCTTTAAAGGGCTCTGAATGGGTGGGCCCATAAACCATCCCTAAGCCCGCCTAAACGGTTGGATCCCCCCCTTCCACTTCCAGTTCTAGTCTCTGCTCCCGACGTGGCACGCATCTACCGAGAGTGACACGAAAGGATCAAAGCCTTGATTTACAAGTGCTCGACACCCACATGTGGCCTGTCTTGTCTCAAACACTTGCACAGCCGCGGAACCCGCCTTTTCAAAACCTCTGAAAGCCCTGTAGGCCTCTTGACATGTTTGGGCGAGGCCGAAACCCCGCAGCAGTAGAGCGACAGAATCCTGTAAACTCGTTGTTTCGGTATCTTGCAGAATGAATTGCTACAAACAGCCTACACAGCCGTTTGCAAAGACCCTTGAAACTATAGGTTATAGATGGTAATGGATTGTTCTAGCTTGCAGGAACATAGTACTGGAGAGATTCTTATTCCCTGACTGTCCCAATCGTAAACCGTACAGCCTGATAATTCGGTGCCTACTACTGTTATGATATAAATCCTGCATTACCCATAGTAAGGAATATAGTTTAGGGTCCTTAAGGTAATGCAGGATTTCTATCATCAACCGTATGCAACCGTATGAACCGAGTGTGCGAGTCGACACCCCTGAACCGGCAAAGGAATTCTTAAAGGAAAGCTATGGAACAGACACACTTAAAGGAAAGCTATAAAGGCCCCTTTTGTGTCCTTGGAGGCCTTTGTCCGGGCTCCCAGCCCCGACGATGGTCCTCCGGAGCTTCCCGCGTCGAGTCGGCGGCCGCTTGGGTCCAAAATGTGGGAGTTTCCGAAAATAGGGGACCCTTATATCAAGGGCTCCTTTAAGGGTTCTATTAAGGGTTTAGGGTTTAGAGTTTCCGAAATAGGGGACCCTAATATAGTACCCCAAATAGTAGGATCCGTATGATAAGGACCCCAAAATAAGGTACCCCTATTTTCGTAACCTCCCAGGTGGGGGCCTGGTTCCTTTGACGGGGTCCTTTAAAGGGTTGCTTTAAAAGGGTCCTTTACAGGAGTCTACAGTCTATAAGGGATCAAGATAGGGGCCTTAATGGTTAGAATAGGGTTTCTTTAAAGGAGGTCTGAAAGGGCTAACAAGGGCTATTATATGGATTTAGTACCAGGGCTTGAATGATGACCAAATACTATACTGGGGTTTCCTTGTTGGAGGTATAGTATAATTATACCCCAAAACCCTAGTCTTCTTATTAAGGCCCCTGTAGTAGGGTTTGAGGACTTTTGGGGCTTTGAGGATTTAAGTATTTCGGGCACTAGTGCATTTGCAGTAGCTGCTCAGAAAAGGGTTTTCAGTGCACGTAGGCTTTGGAATTTTGGAGGTTTTCGGGTTTATGGTTCTCGGAGGGTCCAATATCCGCCTGATTGAGGGGCAAGCCTAGCATGTTATCGGTACGGTGCTACTTGTAACACTTAGTAAGATGAAATGTTTGTATTGAATATGGGCTTTGTGGGTTTAGGGCATACGGGCTGGGTGAGGGTGGTGACAGGGTTCAGGGTTCGAGTGTTTGGGGTTTCGGGTCTAGAGTGAATAAAGCCTTTATGACACAGAGCTTGAGGGTTTGCCTTAACCTTCAAAACCTGATGTTTGTTAGGGGGTTCATCATCAGTGCCTACAGAACAGGGTCGGTTATGGTGGGTTGATAGGTTCATTTGGTGCTGTTTCGGGTTTGTAGGTCTCGAGTGTTCAACTTCGGCTGCGGAGTTTTTGGGAGTGCCGGAGATGAAAGCTGGGCCCAGGCAAGGTTCTGGGCTTGGGACTCCTCAAGCGTGTATAAGAGTTGAGGGTTCATCGCGTTTTTTGTCTTTTGTGTATATATAGAACTTAAGTATAGAACTTACGTATAGAAATCGAAATGTACGTATATGTTATCAGATCTGTATGCGTAATATATATATATATATATATATATATATGTATATATATATATATACATATATATAGTATATATATATATATATAGATAGATAGATAGATAGATGTGTGCGTGTCTATGTGTGTATATACTACTTGGCTTCGATTTGAGACGCGTGTGTGTGTGTGTTGTGTGTGTGTGGTGTGTGTGTTGTGTGTGTGTGTATGTGTGTGGTGTGTGTGTGTGTGTGTGTCTTTGTGTGTGTGTGTGTCTGTGTGTTTGTGTGTGTGTGTGTCTGTGTGTTTTTGTGTGGTTGTTGGCCGTGGCTGCTAATGATGGATTGTCCGTGGTCGCTTGCAAAGACGCCCCCCCATTCACCCCGCCGAAGCCTGCGGCAGTCTGAAACTCTGGAATTCAACAGACGGTAAAGATGCGACAGGCGTATTGAAGCCTCGCGGTTTCAGTCAGTGAGGGTTACGGATGTTGGATGATGTTCTATGTAAGGTTCGGGTTTTTTCCCAAGAGACCCAAGCAGGATCTTCGCTGCAAACCGGATAGTGTCGGCATGGTCTTTCTTGCACAGAGCGAAGCGCGGCGAAGTCCGACATCTTAGTCTGCCAAGCCGACCAATGAAACGCTGCTCGTAGCATGATCAGAACCACAGTAGCAGTGAATGTAGCTGCCATCTGGAAGAAGACACTTACGACCATGATATGATAAGACAACGCATCACATCGGAGGTCAATTACAAGGAACAGCCCCGCCCCCATGTTGGCCTTCCATGTTTTTAGCTCTGATTGAAGGGCCTCCTCATCAAGCTCTGGGCCGGGTGCCCAGCGGATGCGCGGACATGCAACATTTCATGGCAATCCTAACTGGACCTTAAAAGGCAAAGATTTCACTTGTGATGATGTTTCGGTTATTGTGGCCGTTATGTAGGTGGGAGTAGTTTTCGGATTTCTTCTGGTCGGCCGCCGCCTGTCGTAGTAGTTTTGTCCTTGGTCCCACGAAGCCCGAAATCGAAGACCACACGCTAAGTAGTTGAGAAGCTGAGAGCAGCAGCAAGAAGTGCCACCTCTCCGTCCTACGGTTGATGATATAAATCCTTCATTACCCATAATAAGGAATATATGCCACAATCCCCATAGTTTAGGGTCCTAAAGGTAATGCAGGATTTGCATCATCAACAGTATCAGGAGCGCCGGTGCAAATCTTCTGGGTGGGAGTGGCCGCCTTAGTCTCTGGGTTTCCGCATCCAGCCGCATGTTCACATGCCATCAGTGTTGCGTACTCCCGTAGACTATCATGTATGCACGGACTATAAGACAGTATAGTATACTCTAGTTTACTATGATACAGAGGTGTACGACCATAACATGTCATGCTGTTACTTGCTGTCAAAAACTACGGAATATTATAAATCAGCGGATTCGGCTGAGGTTTGCCGCTCAACATCCGGGGCACAGCCTCCGCTACCCTCCGGGAAGAGCCAGAGCACAGGAATGGCAATGAGGCAGAAGATCTAGAGACCAGCCTAAACCCGAAGCCAATCTTTTAAACTCCTAAACCCTAAACTCTGAAGCCATGCCTGCCTCGTGCGAGCGTGTGAGTCGAAACCCTAAACTCTAGACTTCTCTTTGATGCCAAAGGAGAAGACCATGCAACGTCGATTCTCATCTCAAGCCGAGGGAGCCCTGCAAACCTTAAGCCAGGGACACCCCCCGTGACAGCCGATTCTTCTCAATTCGCAGTTCAGGATTCTCCTCAGGGCCCCTCAGCCAAAGTTTATGGTTTTACAGGTTCACGATGGCTCAGGCCAACCTGCAAAGAGAAAGAAGGCATATCGGGTTTCCGGCAGTCTGTAAGGGTTCTACAAACGTTCTATAACGGGCTTAGGATTTAGAACATTAGGGTCTAGACTTTGGGGGCTTGTTTTCGGGTCTAGCGGTACCTTCAGGGACTGCCTGCTGCGAAGCGGTCTCCCAGTCCTTGCCCTAAACCCTGAAGCGTCGAAACCCCGGAGCGTACCCCTCGAAGCCCTATATACTATATACCCCTACCCTAAACCCCTCAACCCTACATACCCCTACCCTAAACCTTGAACCTTAAACCCTAAACCATAAACCCTATATGCCCCTACCCTAAACCCTAAACTCCGAACCCTAAACCCTAGACCCTATATACCCCGACCCTAAACCCTAAACTCCGAACCCTAAACCCTAAACCCTATATACCCCGACCCTAAACCCTAAAACCCAAGAGGTGGATCTACTGAAACCAACGAGTAGCCTACGGAGCGACGCAGCGGAGTCGACGATGCCAACCTTCTCCGCGGTGACCGAGGCTTCCTGGGTTTAAAACGACTTGGAGGTTCATGGCTAGTTATACGGGTTCCTTTAAGGGTCCCTTTTAAGGGATCTATAGGGGTTCCATAAGGGTATAGGGTTTATGGTCTACTTGGAGGTTCATGGTTAGTTATAAGTAGGGTTGTAAGTAGGATAACTATAACCCATATGAAGGGACTTATAACCCCAATTACTCATAACTACCCATGAACCTCCAAGTACCTGTGCTTGGGACGAGGGCTGCAGTATCAGTAGCCTCTGCTAGTAACTTGTTAGAGACCGTATAATGGAATACCCCTGAAGAGTATGTTTTAGAGTATCCGTGAAGCACCATTGTAGTAGTGGGTTTGGGTTTTCAGGTATCCTTAAACTCTACATCGTAAACGGTTAAAAGCGGGTTTCTGGATTTAGGATTTGTCCTGCTGCCTTGCTGCCTTCAGCCTCCTGAAACGTGCCGGCCCCAGAACGTGAAACAAAACCCTTGAACCCTAAACCGCTAGTAATTTCCTAGGTTCCAAAACCCCCAAACCCCCAAGCACGAATCGTTTCAGTCAGGGGCCCAAAAAGCACGTAAGCATAAGCATGTTTTAGGGATATCCCTACCTTCTTGGGCTTCATCATAAGGGGGTTTTATATGGGATATCCCTATCCTAATTTTTGCCTATCTGCCTTTTTGGGGCCCTGCTCAGACTCAACGAAACATCGCCGTTTGAGGACCTGGGTACCGGCTCACGCGCTTCCGCTCTCATCAAGGCTACTCAGAATGGAAGCTGAATTAGGGCCCAAAAGAAGCACATAAGCAAAAACAAGGATAGGGATATCCCATACAACCCCCCTTATAATGAAGCCCAATAAGGTAGAGATATGGGGTCTCTGATGAATTACAAGGTTTCCATTGTTTAGGGGATTAGGAGTATGGTATACGATTTGGGGGATTAGGGGCAAAGTAGAAGTTATAAGGTTCAGGCTTTTAAGGTTTAGGGGTCCAGGGCTTATAAAGAGTCTAGCGGTGCTTACGCGAAAGCTGACGCCAGGGCGCCCATAGGTGAAAGTCGCTTTGTGGAGCTGTTCCAGCCTTGCTGATAGTTCCAGCCTGAAGATTGAGCTCTGTACGAAGTGTCGACTCTGCCAGCAGCAGTGGGACTTGCCGAAGAATCTCGCACTTAGGAAGAACGGATGCAGTTCATGATCATGCGAGCTCAGAAGACCAAGAACTTCGTCGCCCTTCAGCTGCACCTGTGAGCCTCCACGAGTGAAGAGTTCCGATCTAAGGTGTTTCCGTCAGGTTGTCACGTCTTTTCATCTGAGAAGATTGCGAAATTTTGCTTCACCGAGTTCAGTTACCCTTCAGGCATTAAAGCCGTGGTACATCATCAATCCGGACAGCAGCGGCCTTGCAAACACCTGGCAACTACTAACCATGTGTGCTTTGGCCTTCGTCGGGCTGGTGACGCCTGTGCAGGCAGGCTTCTTGAAAACTCGAGCCGCTTGCTAGAAGCGCTGAGCGTCTCCATGAGCTTTTAAGCACCACAGAACCCACATATCGGATGCTGCACTCTGTGCCGGAACGCGTTGGATGCAGATTGCAAGGACTTGGAGGTTCATGGGTAGTTATAAGTAGGTAGATATGTCCCTCAACCTGGGTTATAACTATAGTTATCCTACTTGCAACCCTACTTGTAACTAACCATGAACCTCCAAGTACAGGTCGGCTTGCTCAAAGTGGAGTTTGGGCTGCTCACAGTTCTCAGCCTTGCGGTGGACCTGGTCTATGTCGTCGACATGGTTCTGCAATTTTTCACATCCTACCCAAGACGGACAGCACGCGGAGTGGAGTGGGAAGTGCGACTGCCGCGAATCACGATTCACTACTTGAAGACTTGGTTCATTCTGGATTTCGTGACCCTCATCCCTTTTGACATCATAGGCCAGGTTAGGGGTGCAATTTCGTCCGAGCAACGCCGCTCCGTTCGGGCTGGATTGTGCTAAAATGTTAAATGAACTCTGAAAAAGTAGTTACTGCAGAGCAGGTCATCAATCAGAAGGCTTGTCGCGATACAGCCAACAACAGGCCCCGGAATACTAAGCCTACACCCTAATCTGGGGGCTTGCACTGTGTGTTGGGTTCATGTGCACTAAGTCGACTAAGGTTGCTAGGCTTGGTGTACTATAGGGGCCTCTACCAACAATTACTATTCAAGGGTTCCTTAGAACCCAATTCTAATTATTAAGGCCCCTATATTACTCTCCATTTGTCGTGAAGCCTTGCTGGCCTTGTGAGAGCATGAGAGCCGAAACCCTCAAGCCATGTGTGGGTGGTTGTCAAAATTAGGGGTCCTTTTTTGGCTCATTATTGTAATACGGCACCTATTATTTAGCCCTAAACCCTAAACCCTAAACCCTAAGGTACCCAAAAAGGGACCATAATTTTGACAACCACCCATGTCCTGTGCCCCCCAAAATCTCTTCCAGCTCTGACTTCCGGCGTCGAAGACGTGAAAGAGCTGAATGGTGTGAAAGCCATACGAGTCTTGAGGCCGGGAAGTCATCTTAGGGGTACTTAGAAATATGTTTTTTAATTTTTGGTTCTTATACTCCCAAAGAAACAGCTAAGATTCTAATTTTTGCTAGGGTTCTAAGTTCAGTATAGTCATAAACGGGTGTAGAGACCCTTTGCTTGAATTTAGGGCTGTGGGGTTTAGGAGTTTAGGGCTTCAGCAGACGCAATAGGCCTGGATGCAAAAAAGGGCGTCAGCTTGCGAGAGATCATGAGAGTGTTGCTCGAAAGTGGTCTGGCTTCGTGCTTTCGTGTATTCCCTGTAGGCTCGTGAAGCTGTTTCGCGTGTTGAAGACGTCAAAGTTCACTCACAAGTACGAGCCGCTTGGGAGATCTTGGAATGATCCTGCGTGTGTTCTTAGGAGGAGGCAGGGTTTGCATGTAACCCCTATAAATATTGCTTTCGGTGTCCTCTCATATAGTATAGTAGTATGGGGTTTTAGGTAGCGATAGAGATAGGGCAGTAGCAGCTAGGCGATGAAAGCTGCAATCGCTGCCTGACCGAGGATCCCGTACTCCATTCCATACCAGCAGGTGGGAGTTTCCGAAAATTAGGGGTCCCTTCTTTGGGGTCCTTATAAAAAGGATCCTGCTATCTAGGGTACTATATTAGGGTCCCCTATTTTCGGAAACTCCCAGGTGACCTTATTTAAATTCTTGTTGATGCTCATCCTGGTGTGTCACTGGCTGGCCTGCGTTTGGGCACTGACTCTCCAGCTGGTGAGCAGCGACCTTCCTCAGTGGATAGCTGCTTGTCTGCGGTCAGCCATCATATCTATCTCAGCTGAGCCTGCCCTTGGATTCTAAACCCTAAGCCCGAAACCCCTAAACCCTAAACCCTAAACCTCTTAGCCTTCGCCACAGCAAAGAATCACCACTCCCAGTCCCAAAGGGTCAAGGGTCCAAGTATCATTCTAGTATATAGGGTATTTTGGGGGGTCTAAGCATATACTATAATGATACTTGGACCCTTTGGGAGTCTTAGTCTCCGGAACACTTGGTGGCCTCGGGGTGGTGGCTTGTAGAAGCGTTTGCTGCTGTCCCCATTCTGGCAGTAGAAAGTGTGAATCGCTAGTACGGGGAGTGGCTCGAACACTTTCCCAAGTGTTGCTTGGTAGTTACGATTGCTATGTTCAGCATGCCGACCACCCCAAAACCCACCGCCCCCCGCGTAATAAAAATCGCAAGACCGCTTAACCCGATACGTCCACGTCCCCTTACACCGCGCACCAACACCCTAAAGCGCCTCTTTAAAGGACGAGGTGGAAGCAGAGGACCTGGAGTTCGGCATCCAGACGCGGGACTCGCCGGTGAGCATGCAACCTGTAAGACTTACAGGGCCATATATAATAGTTAGAACAGGGTTTTGGGGGTATACTCTACTGTAGCTTTCATAAGGAACACCGAAAATAGTAGAGGCAATTATTAACAGGCCGTATCTTTATGGGTGGTTGTCAACATTATCGTCCTTTGTTGGGGTACCCTATATATTAGGTGCCGTATTATGAGAAGGATCCAAAAAGGGACCCTAATATTGACAACCACCCATATAACATAGGCCTTCACTGGGGTGTAGATTACAGGGGAGACTATGCCTGTAGCCCTGAGTCCTAAACTGTTTAAGTCTAGGCGGGTCATCTGCATGCTTGGCGCACCAAAATCGCTGTGCTTTCATGAACAACAGGAAGGCACTTTTGTCAAGCGGCTCAGGTACATTGCTTCGTTCTACTTCTGCAGTTACACGATGACGTCTGTGGGGTACGGCGACTTCGGTCCGAGGAATATTCTGGAGCGGGTTGTGTGCACCGTCATTGTCATGGTCTCTGGGTTGCTTTGGGCCTATGTCCTGGGACAGGTTTGCGCCATCGTGGCAGACATGAATGCCGAGAGCCAGGGTTTCAAGCAGAAG
>CAJNDT010003446.1:1334799-1410483 GCA_905221615.1 Symbiodinium sp. CCMP2592
CAAGTTTTCGGGTTTTCCGGTTCAATGCTGGCGGTCCTGTTTGTGTTTTCCCTATTGGGGATGGGCTGCCTAACAAGAAAAAAAGGGCCCCACAAGCATATATGATCCCGTTCGGCCGTCCCCCCCCCCCCCTTCCCCCCCCCCCAATGGTTCCTCCCCATCCCCCCCCCTGTGGTGTGGTGGTGGGTTGCTTCCCCCTCCCTGTGGTGTGGTGTGTCGTGGGCGGGGGTGGGTCTGGTTGGGGTGGTTCCCCCCTTCCCCCTGTGGAATGGTGTGCCCCTGCGTTTTTAGGTTTGTAGGTTTGCTTTGGGTGTTTGGTATACTCATCCCTATACTCATCCCTTGATGATAATCATGATGATGCTGGGGACGATGCTCACCATCATCATTAGCTCAAGCATCTTAATGTTTGATTGGTTTGTCGTCGGGTGTCTTCTGCCCACGTGCCTGGTACTGATTATCGCTTTGTTGATCGTAGGGCCACTATCTTCGTGGCAGTTGTCGCTTTGGGGGCAATTGCCAAAAGGTTGCAATCGGCCAACTGTCAAAGGGATCGGGCCTGTCAGGAAACGCAGTCCTCGTGACAGTTGGTGGCTTTGGCGGCCTCACACGGATCCGGCGTCTTTGGGGCGCGATCCTCGTGACAGATGACGGTTTTGGGGCCCGCATGTGCAAAAAGTGTGCGCAGTCACACAGATTCGGCTTGGGGAGTTGGTGGGGGGGTGGGGGGGGGGGATACCATTGGGGGGGGGGGGTCGGCGAACCGAGAACCGGGATCATATATTCGTTCGTTCCTTCCTAACCCGGACCAAGTGAGGAGTATGTCGGGATTTGTGGGAAAGGGTTGGAGAGTTTAGGCCCTACAAGGGGTTTAGGTTGAGCAAGAACGTGGCGATGACAGGTCCGATAGGTCTCAGACTGACGACAACAGGACATGCCAACACGGGACAAGCATGGACCAGCACTGGCCCCAATTTCTTACGCTTGAGGTCATACCAATGTGGGGCACCCGTAGCAATGCAAGCAGAAATGGCAAATGCGGGACCGGGCAGGAGTGATGACGACCTGAATGAAGGAAGTGGCCACCAAACTTTCACGATCATGGAGGGTCACTGTCACGTCATGTTCCTCATGATGTCGCTCCAAAGCTCGCATCTTCTGCAGGAACCTGGAAAGTGAGCTTGTCGATTGAGTTCTCTTGTGAAGCCGGAGCAGCTGCCAAACCTTGAGAAACCCTCTTTCTTCACAAATGGGTACAGCCCATAATCTCATAACAAACCCCATACTGCACTGTATAAGCCTTTGGATTTGATACGCCCTGCAATCTCTGATACGGAATCAACCCAGAGACTCCAATATCCCTTAATTAAGGAATACTCTTTAAATCATGGAAAGACGGGCCAAGGGGCCCGCTCAGGCGGCAACTGCCTGAGAGATGCCCCGAGCCGTCGAAGTGCTACCAGCCTATAAGGGATCCGTGAAGGGGTCCTTTGAGGGAATTTTTAGAGTTTGAAGTGGGTTTCCTCAGGGGTTTTTGATATGTTCCCCAACTTCAGTACCTACGGTTGCTAGACGTCAGTGCTGAATGAACCTCACCATCAACCCGGAGCATGGGAGTGATAGGACCAGACAGACCTTTGAAGAGTTCTTTTAGAGCCAAGTCAAGGACAGCAGCCGTGTAGCCCCTGCAGTAGGCATCAGCTATGTCTGCATAGAATCGGACTCATGGCTCATGTTCCTTGGCTTCTATGGCTTGGCGTTTCTTCGGCGGAAAATGTGCCCGAGCATCCCGTGCCTTCCGACTTCCGCCCCTTTCGTCCGGACCTCTTACTCCCGAACTACGACTGCCGTGACACCTTAGAGCGTGATCCCGAGACTCTTTTGACTTCATGGACGGAGACACAGGCAGTGTACCTGATCACTGGATCCCCCCGAGCTTCTGGCCCTGGAGAAGCGGAAGAAGAAGACGCAATCTGGTTCAATTACATCACTGCTTTTGAGGAGCATATTCACCAGGACTTGGAAGCAGACTGTCCCTTTGCCTTCTTTGTATTGAAACTCTGCCTCTGGTTCTCTTGCCGGCTTCTTGTGGAGCACCATGAAGCCTGTTTAGCTCATGGTGCATCGGCACCAATGCTGGGAAGAGATCTCCTGGCCGCAGGCTATTACGGGCTGAGAAACTGGGAAACTTTCGGAGTTTTCCTGAACTCCAGGTGGGCTCGGCCCTTCTGCAAATGGGTGCATGGAGCTCTTGCCTTAGCTCCGAAGTTGGGCTTGGTTTCAGAAGACCTCATTACAATCTCCAGCTGTCCGGTGCCACGGAGTGGCGCGTGGCTGTCGGAATGGAACTGGCAGGATCACCTGCACCTGTTCTTGTCGGATTCGGTCGAGGCAGCGGCTCTGACCATGAACCCAAGCTCTGTTATAAACTGGGAGGTAAAGGTCACGGAGTGTCCCTTGGGACTGCTGAACATTCTTCTCCATCAGATCTTGCTTTGCATGACCGGAATTTCCGAGATGGTACCCTACCTCACAGAGCAGCTGACCTTACTGCTCATGTTGGTCGAAACCGAACTCCGGGAAGCAGGCATCGAAGTCCTCCCGGTGCTGATGGCCACCAAATGGCCCATCTTGAGGATGCTGACGCACGTGGCGGTGAACGTGCAGCGTAGGAATGTCACCATCGATCATGTTCCCAGAGGTTTAATACACGCCTACCCGCTTTTGTTGTTTATTTTTCAGTATATTCGTAGAAGTATTAGACAAGAGTAGGTACCCTACAGAAGAGCCACCTAGGTGCTGGTGCCTCACTACCAGACGAAGCCCTACGTCCTGGATTTTCATCCCCACGAGCTACTTTATCCGGAGGCCGAAACAAGCGCCGAACCCTACCGTCCCCATAACAAAAGCCGATAAATGCCCCAAAAGCCTTAATTCCTCAATCCCCAAACTACCCTAAACCCCACAGAGGCCGAAACGCTGCAGCTCCCTGCGGGTCGCTCGAGAGAGGGCCTCCGATTTCGACGCCACGGCTTGGGGCCGAGCAAAGTCTACCAAAGGACCCAAGGCTTCATAAGGGTTTATAGGGGTTTCTAAGGTTTTATGGGGTTTACAAGGTTTTATGGGGTTTTAATTTTAAGGGGGTTATAAGGTTTTATAGGGTTTTCAGGGGTTTATAAGGTCTTATAGGGTTTTAAGAGGTTTATAGGCTTATATGGGTTTATAGGGTTCTTGTTAAGGGGTTTAGTTTACTAAGTTACCATAATGGGGATCTATAGTAAGCAGTATGGTTTCCTTATTGTGGTAACCTAAAGTGAGCCCCTCAACAAGAGCTCAGAAGGACCTTGCAGTTCTTGGAATCGACGCTTTCGTTAGAGCCGGCGGGCGAGACTAAGCCGAAGAGCCCGATCATTTTCACCATGATCTTCGGGGAAAGGCTGGGCCAGTAATAGAGTGGGTAACCTTTAACCTTGTTGGGGTAGTATAGTCCCTGTATATAATCCCTTTTGTAACCCAGAAAGGGTTAACCTTTAGTTCCCAACGATACCCGACAAGTAGGCTGGCGAAGCACTTGCCGAAGTGGTTGCTGCGTTTGGAAGCCTTCGGACATTTGCCGAAGACACTGGTCTTCTGCTTCGATTCTGCCAGTTTGGAGGCCTGCCGAGCGGCGCACGGAAATCGCCGAGGATGTGTCCAGGGAAGGTTGCGGACCGCCTCGAACAAGTTCCACATGATGTCCGTGATCTTGAACTCAGGTTTCGATGTGCTGTACCTGGATTTCGACCTAGTCTTGATGCAAGACCCCTTGCCGAGCATCTTGAGACACGCAGAGCAGGCAGAACTGTTGCTGACCCGAGATTTCGGCGGCGAGTGCATCAATATTGGGGTTGTCTACATGAAGTCGCACCCTAGCACCTCCTTATTTGTGCAGGGGCTTATTCGTTGGCTTTGGCACCACCCCTACGAGTTTTGCCAGAAAGCCTTTGCTGGCATGATGGGCCTGGAGGACGTCACTTGGAACGACCAATATGGAGATCCCGTGCGTTCCGTTCCGCGATGGGGCTTTCTGGACTCCGAAAACAGCTTTGCAACCAGCACCGTTTACGATGCAAGCTTGCAGGGCTGGACTGGGGACCTAGAGAAGATCCTCATCTACCACTTCTTAGATGGGCTTGGTGCGGTGGATCCGGACCTGGCGGTTACCGGAGAGTATACGGACTTGTTCACTCTTTTTTACCAGAACCCTGAGCTGAATCTTGGGGATACCCAAACGCCGCTCTACGAGCAAGATGGAAGAGTCCGGAAGCAACTCCTATTTACTCGACAGCCGACACCCCCGTCACAACTGCAGCCCTGCGGCCACTACGAGACCTCTGCCTACCCAGCCTGGAAAAAGCGCCAGCGCGACAAGCTCCAGACACGGCTGGACATCCGACCCGTCCAGCTGCATTGAGCCCTTGAGCGACAAAATTAGGGCACTGCGTGGCTCCAGCGGGTCGATTTTGCCCCGTCCTGTCGGTGAGATCCTAAGCCAGAGCATAGACCCCGAGCAACCGTGGTCCGAGGCAGGGTGGAAGGCGGTGGCGCAGTCTGGGGCGAAGATTTCGTCCTGTCGGATACTTCTTTGATAAGACCCGTGGCAGGCTCGAAGAGGGGTAGTCTCATGAGCTGAGGGGTCTGCGGCGGCTTGGGATTCTGGCATTTAGGGGTTTATAGGCCGGAGGAAGCTACGGGCTTTGGAACTTTGCGTCATATCGTGATGGGCACCAGCCCAGAGCCTTTCTTCCACATGTTCATGCACATCGGTCACACTGGACCAGCATGTCGGTGAAGTCGGATATTCTGCTCGCTTAGGATTTTTGGGGAGAAAGGAAGTTGCAAAGCTGGGCTTGAAGATAAGACAGGGATTGTTCCACATGGATGAATTCGTCACCAGCCCTTGCTCTCCACTACCCCCAGGTGCTTGGTTGCAGCCTTGATCCAATCATGAACTGCAGCAACGAAGCCTCTCTCCACCCCCCACGTACTAGTAGGGTCCATCATTTGTTGCTGACCCTAAACTCTACACCCACAGAGCGGCGAGAGAGCGGCTCGTGGGAGGTTATGCTCTGACGTACATCGAGGTGTTGATGCTCACGCGTGAGCGTTTTATGGACGTCATCGAGCGACGGAAGCTCGCAGGCACTTAGGCGGCCCTGTCGGAGGAAGGAAGCTTTCAAATCTGCTTTTCCTTCCTTTTCCCTCCGACTTCAACTCGGTGGCTTCCATGTGCTGGATTCAGGCGTAAACCCTAGAACAGTACGTTGAAACCTCAGGCAGAGACCCACCCGAAGGCTCCACCAATCTACGCAAGGAAGCTCACATGCCCTCAGCTCTCGATGATCGTGCGCCGCTACTGCGTGCGTGTGGCCGTGCCTGGGGCTGCATGGAGGTGTTTGCCGGGCTTCTGGACAGAGAAGGTGAGAGATCAGGAAGAGCCGGAATGGGGTGTCAGAAACCAGCGCATGGCTTTGAGTACCCTTTTGCCTGGCAGCAACAGTCGATGTTCGGCGGGTTTTGTGCCATGGTCGGGCATTGCTATAAAGACCTGTGCTTGCTGTCGTCACCTTTTGGTTTATCTCATTGATCACCCAAAAACGCGAAACCCCGAATATACTTGCAAACGTTATGTGTTGTCCAGTGCAGCTTTGCGCAGCGAGTCCGCAATATCTGTGCCGAACAGAGTTCTCGAGCATCTATCATATCAGCATAGGTCAACCCTTACGAAAACTGGACAATGCATGTAAAGATTTAAAGCCTAGTTAAGTTAAGGCCTACGGTACAATCCCTCAACAGATACTATTCTGCAGTCTCGACCATTCAGAGGACCAAGCAGACCCCCAAAGGGTCCAAGTATATACCATTATGGCATATACTTATAGGCTATTTTGGGGGTCTAAGTATATACCACAATGATACTTGGACCCTTTGGGCCCTATGCCCTCAAGCCGCACCATCCGTCGCCCTTCCGCGGAAGTCTCGAAGCCTCAAGCCGACTGGAGCAGTTCCCCGAAGGCTTCCTTTAAGGAAGCTTTATGGGTGGTTGTCAATATTAGGGTCCCTTTTTGGATACTTAGTATAATACGGCACCTAACAGGGTACCCCAAAAGGGACCAAGTATCATTATGGTATATAGTATATACTTAGGCCACCAAAATACCCTATAAGTATATGCCATAATGATACTTGGACCCTTTGGGTAGGGCTCCTTTTAAGAAAAAGGGATCCCTATCCCGGCAGCCTCTGGGTTGCTCTAGAAAAGGATCTATCCGGGCTCGGGGGACTTAGTAACTGGTTATTTTAAGGACTTATAAGTACCATAAACCCAAATAGGGTCCCTTTTAGGGTACTTATAAGTCTACTTACTACCTACTTACTAAGTCCCCTAGAGACCCTCCAAGTAGGGGTCCATCCCTGCGGCAGAGGCTTTGGCTCGTCGGCTCCTTTATATAGGAGCTCCATGAAGGCCTAAGTATCTACAGTGGAAGCCAGAAAGTTGGAATATTATTATCGTAACCCCTTTAAGGTAAATTATAGGGGATCCTACCATTAATCCATATTCCAACTTTCTGGCTTCTACTGTACTGCCATGGAAGTTTCCGAAAATTAGGGGGTATCGTATTTGGGTATAGTATGGATCCTACTACCTATTTTCGGAAACCACTACCTGCATGGGTTCTTGGACCCCGGCAGTTTCAGATCCAGAACTTTATAAATGTTCAAGCTTCGAAAAAGCTGCAAAACCTGTAACTACCAAATAAATCTATGCGGACATTGCAAAGCATAGTGCCCTTACTATATGTAGGGGCCTTTATCATGGTAGTCCTTTGGGCCCCTACTGTTGATGATTTAAATCCTGCGTTGCCTTAAGGACCCAAAACTATGGGAATTATGGTATATTCCTTATTATGGATAATGCAGGATTTATATCATCAACAGTAGTTATAAGTGGGTTGTACGTCCACTTATACTTTAGGCGACAACTTGTATAACTATAGTTTTCTGACATCATCAACCGTATGTTGCAACCCTAAACCCTAAACCCTAAAACCCTAAAACCTTAAAACCCTATAAACCCTAAACCCTAAACCGTTCCTCAGGTGTTCCGGGGGATCCTCCGGGAAGCGCGAAACCGTGCACGGGAGGACCTGAGCCTTGGGCCGGTACTCAAAGGGATCCCAGAGACTCCCATATCCCTAGGGGTTCCTTTAAAGGGATCCTTAGGGGTTCCTTTAAAGGGATCCTTAGGGGTTCCTTTAAAGGGATCCTTAGGGGTTCCTTTAAGGGATCTATAGGGTTTAGGGTTAAGGGACTCCAATATCACTTAAGTAAGGAATATTCCTTAAATTATAGTAGTACCCCTAATATGATTTATAAGGAATATTCCTTCGTTAAGGGATATTGGAGTCTCTGGGATTCCTGAGTCAGCGCTTAGGAGGAGTAGGGTTCAGGAGGTTTAGGAGGTTTTGGAGTTAGGGATTTAGATAGGGCTCAGGAGGTTTAGGGAGGCTTTAGGCTTCAAGGCCTTAGGGGCCGCAGGGTCAAGTGCTGGGCCTGGGGAAAAAAAGGGTTTAAGGGCCTCAAAGGCCATCTTCTTCCTGGGATTTCCCTAAGGTTTAGGCTTTAGGGGTTTAGGGTTGGGGTCTAGAGTTTGGGGTTTTAGGGTTTAGCGATGCTCCCGGGCAATGTTTCCCGTGCTCTTGACCATGGCCTCTCTGCATCCCCCCGGCCTTATACCCAGAGACTCCAATATCCTTTAATTAAGGAATATTCCTTAAACTATAGTAGGATCCCAAATATGATCTAAGGAATCTAATATTCCTTAAATTATAGTAGGATCCCTAATATGATTTAAGGAATCTTCCGTTAAGGGATATTGGAGTCTCTGGGTAATCATGCCCAGGGCGTCAAGAGCTGAGGGTCTGCGGGGTCATGGCAGGAAGCTTGTTGGGATCTGGGAGTGCGCTGTCTCTTGGGGCACAATACAGCCAAGGGTCCTTATTACAGTTAGAGTTATAGTATAATGGGCCACCAAAACCCTACTCGAATTATTAAGGCCCCCTATACGAAACTCTTACTTACAGCCCTTATAGTAGCCCTTATAGACCCCTTTTCAGGAACCCTATTCTAATGATGTAGGCCCCTATATTACAGAACCTATCATAGATCCCTGATATACTACAGACTCCTTTAAAGGAGCCCTATTCCTAATATTAAGGCCCCTAGAAGACAGCCAAGGAAGCAGAAGAGGAGTCTGAGACGGCTCGCTGCGACAGCTCAGCCAGCAACGGCTCCTGCCGTGCCCTGGGCTTTGTCAGAGTTTTGGGTTTAGGTCTAAGGTTTAGTTAGGGTTTAGGTCGAGGGTCCAGTGGGGCTCTGTCAGAGTTTCGCGCTGCCATGATACTATAGAGGTCTTTATAAATGAAAATTAGGATAGGTTTCCCTTTTGAATGGGGTCTATAAGGGCTACTATATGTGATCTATAATAAGGGTACTGTAATATAGGGGCCTTCATAATCAGAATAGGGTATTGGGGTCCGTTATGCTGTACTTATAATAAGGAGCCCCCAAAACAGTATTGGTGATTATTTAGGCCCCTATATGTAGAACTGGTTTCAGCTAAGTGTTCGATGGCTGATAGGTTTCGGAATATTTTCTCAATTGACATGCTTGAGGCATGCATATACCGACAAGCAAGCCAAACAGACCACTGCATACATAATCGACTTCGCTTAATATGTGACCTACACATACCTCATCCCTTACACCCACGACCGCCGCCATCATCACAACTGCTACGGGCACTCCATTCCGCTTCTTGCTGCTGACACTGCGACGTGCTGCTGCTTTGGTTGCTGCTCTTGCTGCAACCGTTGGTGCTGCTGCAGCTGTTACTCGACCCTCCTGCTGCTGCTGCTGCTGCTACTGCTGCTGCCGCTGCTGCTGCTGCTGCTGCTTTTGCTACTGCTATTGCTACTGCTATTGCTACTGCTCCTCCTGCAGCTGCTGCTGCTATTGCTACTGATCCTGCTGCTGCTGCTACTACTACTACTCCTCCTACTACTACTAGTACTACTACCACTACTACTACAACAACAACAACAACAACTACTACTACTACTACCACTCCTACTACACCTACGACGACGACTACTACTATTACTATTAGCAGTTAGCACGCTACCATGGGCGTGCCATGTGGGTGACAAAATTAGCATGCTACTCCTGCTACCTGCTCTCCCTCGTGCGACTTCTGCTGCTGCGAATACCGTTACGAATACTACTGCTAAGGCTGCTTCGACATCGTGTGTACTGCTACCTCTGCAGCTGCCAGAGCTGCTGCTGCTGCTGCTGCTGCTGCTGCTGCTGCTTTTCCGAAAAGATGTCAATGGCCGCTACTTTGGTGCTTCTGTCCTCTGCTCATGTCTGACCTTGTTTTTCTGTTTGTCTTCTTGCAACTTTGCGGCTCGTATGCTGCCATGATGTTAGTTCGTAGCAGTCTTGGCTCTGCTTACGGCCACGCGTGACCCTCGATGTCGTTCCAAGCTTTATGGGCACATCTTCACCTTCCAACTTGGTGAGACTTCATAATTAGAATCGGGTTTTGGGGAATCATATACGATAGATAATTCTAATCGGGTTTGGGGGTATAATATACGATGACTATAGCTACAATAAGGAAAACCCAAAATAGTATTGCTAATTATGTCTCTCGGCCTCGGAGGTCATTTCTGGCCACGAGATGCCGCAGCTCTTGGGAAGCGTCCCGGAAGTCTCCGAAGGGCCAAGTCTCCAGTGACGTCGAGCTGGGAAAGACCTCTTGAGTTGGAGTTTCATCCCATTCGGCGGGATCATCAAGATTCCAACCTTGTGCTTCTATTGTTATTATCATTCTTTGAAAATATTGTTAGTAAGTATTGTTTCTATTGTTATTAGTAATACTTATATGATGAATATTATTATCATTGTATTAATATTATTGGTTATTAATATTGCTAGTAATGGCTAGCACGGTTTTCATGCCATGTACTGGTAGCTCGGAGCGGCCGGAGCTCCACTCGCAGAGCCCGGCTCGCGTTTTTGCCAGAATGGGCGTTGATTCGTTTTAGAATGCACTGATGCTTGGCAGAACTATGGGTTACTCTCCTATGCAACGACCTCAGTCCCTGACTCTTGACTTCGGACCTTTGCCCACTCCAAGTTCGTACAGAGCATCAGAAGGCATCGGCACTCAGCGATCGAAGGTCGGATCGACCCACCACCGAGCCAAGAGCACTTGTCCCCATTGCCAGAACTTCGGGGTCGTTTGATTCAGAAGGTGTAGGAGATAATAGGAAGGGCGGTCGGGTCGACCGAGGATGCTGCAAGGTGGTTCTAGCCACAGATTCACTAGCAGAATCGGACTGAGTCTACAATCTAAATACCCGAAGCAACTCTCTCCTTCCATTGGGTTCCACTATGCGATCCTTTGTGCCGTTTCTTGCCCGCCGGAAAGGCTGCTCGCAAGTTCAAACCCTCGCCGGTCTCTTAATTGGCAGAGGCGTCAGGGAATCTCCCTAAACCCTAAACCCTCTACCTTCTGCACGCCCGCCACTGGCACACGCTTTCTCGATCGCAGCGCGAGACCGAAGGGTGCAGGCGACCCGAGCCGACAAATCTGCTGCGACACTGGCTTCATGTAATGTAAGGGGCCTTAATAATTAGACTAGGGTTTGGGGTATATTACATATATTCATAGTTAGAATAGGGAACCCCCAAAACCCTGTTCTAATTCTCAAGGCCCCTATGCTTAGCCCTTCTATACCCCTTAAAGGATCCCCATGTTACTTCTTAAGGCTCCTTCCTGTAGCACCAAAGCTGCCAGATCAAGCTTCGCAGCCGATTTTTGTGCACAACTTTCTGGGTAGTTCTCTAAGTTAGAGTCGCTCTTGATAGCTCCCTTAGACAAAGAGAACTACTAAATTAGGGTCCCCCTTTTTGGGTGTAGTTCTCGAAGATAGGTCCCCTAAATAGAGAACTACTAAATTGGGGTCCCATTTTTAGGTCCCGTACTTAGAGAACTAAAACCCTTGTAGCAGCGAGCAAGTTCACAGCGCCGAAGGCGCCAGCTGCTCCTCAGACGTGTCTCCGAGTCGAGCCGTTTCCACGCCGAACACAGTATGCTACCTATAGTCTCCAGTGTAGTTCCTTTTTCTGGTTTAACCACATTTACATTAAGGATCCGAAAAGGTAACCCCAAAAAGGAACTACAATGGAGACTATAGGTATATTGTATTATTGTTAACTTTACAATCTTATAATCTTATATGCTACCATATTTTTCATATCATACTGTTATGTCTGCTGCGTGAGCGCTTGCTGGGAGTCTGGATCTTTCCATACACCGAACCCCGGCGATATTCGGACACACCAACCTGGCAGAATGCTTGCATCGTATTGGTTTGCCACGGCGCACTTGTTGAATGTTGATTCAAGTATGTTTCCAGAGGTGCTGCGCCATTTGGCAGGCCAATGTTTCCCAGGCACTTTGTGCTGCTGGTTCACCAGACGCGGAAGCATTACACCGTCCCAAATCTGCAAACACTGCGCCTAGCTCTCTTTGTGGGGTCACAGTGAAGTGCATTTGTCGTGCGTCGCCCAATCCATGACATCTTTCTCTGACTATGGGAACGCTTTGCTTGTAGCACCACTGACGGTACAACGTTGTCATTATCGGCCAGGATTCGGATTTGTGTTCGTGCTAATTATGTGTGACTACTTCCGGTCGTGGTCGTTGCTTCTTGCTCGTGTTCTCAATCGGAACCACTGCTTGCTGCAAGCATTCGTTTGTAGGACGGAGTAGAAAAACAGCCTTCGATTTCAGGGGGCTTGTGCATCCACGAGAACAGCTGGAACCCCAAGACGAACGGAACCCTAAACCCTAATCCCTAAATCCTCCTGAGGTTTACGTCTCGCACACCTGGTCTAGCCGCGGCCATCCAGCACGCCCCTCAGGGCGAAGATGTGCCCGCGTTCGGGCTTTTGCGGCCATGGCCCTGAACTCTAAGCACTTAAAGTTTGGGAAATCCCTAGAATTTGAAGCCGCATGCCCTACGCTGCACGACTGCCCTTCAAGCCAGAATCCCTTCAACCCCAGAGGCCCTATATCCGAAGTCTTAAACCCAGACCTTCGCAGGACAACAAGAGCAAGAGCAAGCTGCGAGGGTTGGTGGAGTTTGCCAGCTGGTTTAAGGCTGGGATCCGAGCGGCTGAGTTTTGTAGGTCCTTTTCGGGTTTACCTATAGTCTCTATTGTAGTTCCTTTTTGGGGTTACCTTTTCGGATCCTTAATATAAAAGTGGTTAAACCAGAAAAAGGAACTACAATGGAGACTATAGGTATAGTGTCTCGGGGTTACAGTGTCCAGCAAGGCCTGGAATTCGGATTGTGGGGTTCAGGGCAGCAGGTTGCTAGAGCCTTGACTAACCATTGATATTGGAGGAGCTCATGAGCCGGGGATGATGATAATCCCTATTAAAAAGGAGCTAAAGAGCCAAGGGAAACCCCAAACCACTGGTTAGTTGAAGCTTCAGGTTCCTAAAGTTGCAGGATGCAGAGTCGGAGCGACGTGAATCGTGCAGGATGATGCCTTTCAATGGCTTCCGCTTGGCGATTGGAGGTTTAGATCTGGGGACCCTAAACCTTAAACCCTAAACCCTAAACCTTAAATGCCTTAAATGCCCTAAACCTTAAACCCTAAACCCGAAACCGCCCTAAACCCATCATCCGGTCCCCAAGCGCTGCTCTTCATCGCAGGGTCAGGGATGGGATGCTGCATGCTTCTACCCGTGATCCCCTGAACCCGGTAGCAAAGGTGACACTGTTTTTGAATGGCGCAGGGGAAGTGTAGATTATATGACTTTACAGTTGAGCCCAGAGGTCGGGATACCAATATCCCCCCTTGCTTGAGTCGTCGCATGGTATGCCTCCATACACCCAGGGTCGAACCGTAAGCTCTCCCCTTGTGAAGCTGATGAGGCCTGTCGACTCTATGCCTTAGCTGCTCCATGCGTTTTTGCTATTGCTATTGCTTTTAGTGTCATTTCTTTCTTGGAGACTGGTACTACTAATAAACAAATACCACTATCATTGTTAGTTTTGGGTGTCTAGTCCGATGACTTCCGAACACATGGCAGTATCCACAGGGCTTGTAGTATCCTGAGCAGTGGGCGCTTCGTCCCATGGTAGCGGGTTTGTGACATAGACCTTCACATGGCCTTCCACGTTCTTGTCTCATATTTAAAGTTACTCTTCCATGTGTCGGTTGATCCAGTTGCATGCGCCTGGTATATGCTTCGACTTCCGTCTAGGCCGACTACTGAAAGACAGTATTGACGCAGCAGCACATCAGGTGTGGCAAGCACATTGCGCAGATAGTCACATGACTGGTAGTGTTGTAAGCCTCACGTATCAGCCGGGCTTTGGGAGTCAAAGCAGCTGCAGGAGCGGGCAGCCCACCAGCGAATGGACGTGGAGCTCTACTTCTGGATAGACTACTGCTGCCTGCTCTTTGTCTGTGCATAGTGGAAGGGTCGGGGAACTTAGTAACTGGTTATTTTAAGGACTTATAAGGCCATAACCCCAATTAGGGTCCCTTTTAGGGTACTTAGAAGTCTACTTACTACCTACCCACTAAGTCCCCTAGAGACCCTCCAAGTAGTGGAAGGGAACGAGCTCGGCACCGCAGTTCAAGTTGCCAAAGCAACTGCTCTCTCTGAGGTCTTCAGAAGAGGCCAAGGGGGGCTGGTGTTTCACCTGCTGTAATGTGACCGGGTAATTCTTGGCAACATGGGGGGTCGGAATGGTTAGTAGCAGTATCCGCTTATAGTCCCCAATCTCGCTATAGTTTTATGGCCGCCAAAGCCGTTGTCGAATTGTAGAGACCCCTGCATGAGTCTTCTTCCAAACCATAGGTTTCACCGCCCCAGGACTTGAAATCCTTAAGGTTCCTTAGCGCTCCATAAACCCTAAACTCAACATCTTTCACCATATGCCACTGGAGTAGCTCATATCTTGCCCGTGACTTCTTCCTGGTAGGAACAGGAATAACACCAATAGAGAAGGCTAGGTCGCGATGCTCGACTCCGTCTTTCACATGCAACCGTGCGTCTGCTGATGTTTGCAGTCGACATTGAGTGTTGTGTGCATGTGTTCTACGGTGTCGCCATACCGCCAGGCAACCACAGCTTTGGCTGCCCTCCCGCTGCTTGTCTCGAAGAATCTCCACGGTTACGATTACGGGGTTCAGGTTTATGTACGAGGTTTCGCACATTCAAGGTTTTGTGTGTATAGTTTCTGTCCCACTCTCCCGCCATCATCACGAAGAACGCCGCACGGGACAGACACACCGTTGCGTTTGTTGTCCTGCTATGCTGACCTATTTGTCCGTCCTGTTTCGGCTTGTCTTCTTAGCCCGAGTGTCATGACGTTTTGGTTGCAATTGCTTAAGAAGCCGCTGCGTCAATTGCAAAGTGACCCAGGCAGATCCTTCCGACAATGTTTAGCGATGGGTTCGACGTTGTTCAATATGAGACAAGCCAAGCGGAGCATGGCATGCACCCGGTGTGCTCAGTGCACTGATTCGCCGTCGTTCTCGCATTCTACAGCTTATCCATCAAGTTGCGTGTGTGCTTCGGGTGGCAATAACTCATATACACCCTAATAAGTGTACTTGGCAGGGCAGGGTGCGCAGGAAGCTTTCGGTTGGTGTTGCTGTTGCGCTTGGGAAAATTGGAGCCTCAGATCAGCCTTAAAGCAGGGGGCGTCGAGTCGGGAGGGGGGGGAGTCGGCTCTTCTCATTGTCCAGACCATCGCCCCAACTCAAGGCATGGGTGTAGGCGACAATTCAGTCCCCCCCCCCCCCCCCCTCCCCACCTGCCCGTAACCCGGTACCGGAACCCGAAATCCTCACATGGGATACCCTATAAACCCTAGCCCATCTTAGCCCCATTTAAGCCCCTAACTCGCTAGGTTGATGACCCTACAGAGTGGTTAAGCACCAGGCTGAAAGGCATGCTTTCAGCTGATTCGATGCATTGTGGACGTGACTGTCTCGTGCGCGAGCTGAGGCTATTCATTTCGGCTTGCACTGAAATCCTGGCCTGGCGCACGCCGGACTTTGATCGAAGAGGGTGGCCCTTGATGGCCTCTTGATTGAAATTTTCAGGTTGGGTATGGTTGGGGCCCATATGACAGGTATGAGCGTTGTCGCAGTTTGAGACCGGGCTTGAAAGACTCACTTTCCGAAAATTGGGGGTGCCTTGTTTTGGGGTCCTTATAATCAGGATCCTCTTATTTAGGGTACTATTTGGGGTCTCCTGTTTTCGGAAACTCCCACTTGACTGGCGTGGTAGGGCATAGCCCCGCGAGGTTTGACAGCAGCTGGTAAGCAAGCGCTTGTCCTGCGTATGAGTTTCGCTGTCGGTTTTTGAAAGCTCGCCGTGATGGCTTGAGGCTTGCAGATTTGGTCTGCTGTATCAACACGAGGTCTCACTCTAATGACGCCCAATACCCAAGCCCAGCTCCGGCCTCATGGCAATACAGAGAGCAAGTTGCTGCACTATTGCAGAGGCAGTTGTAGTGAGACGCAATGACAAAGTCCTACTGATAGCCTTGGCTACAGTTACTGTGGGCGGTATCCCCACGGCACCAGTTGCCTTGGCAACTCAGGAGAGATTGTTGGCCTACTGTTTCTGCAGGGGAGGCTGGAAGTGATATCGCTGGCTTTCCAACGACATCAAGTAGCGATTCGGTACAAGTCCCGAAGTGGGCAGGCTGCTGGGTCAAACTTGAGGATTCTTCGAGCCTGGTGTTGAATGTGCATAGTGTGGACGTCCAAGGCATTCAAGTCTCATGAGTTCGTGTTCTTCAATCCGAGCTCTGCTCGAGGAAGTTCAGGGTTCAACAGAGCTGCATTGCCATACATTGTTGAAGATTGAGTGCCTGAGCGCGACAATGTCGAGCTGGTGGAGATTCGATTTCTGGTGGAGCATGCAAAAGCTCTTTGCAAGAGTAGTCTGCAGATGTAGTCGTTTTGCCCCTGACCTGCACGATGGTCATGCTATATTTACATTTTGCGACAGGTTGGGTGAGCCTTTATACACGGCAAGGCTTTCAGATGCCCCTGCAGATGCATTGATATGCTTCTCCTGTCCAGGCCTCACTCCCTACGCCATCGATGCTTCAACGCTGGGCGAGCGTGATGAAGACCAGGAGCATGCAAGCTTTCCAACGTCGGCAATGCCGCAGCGAGCCACGGAACTGAAACACCCGCCGTTATGTAAACAGCCACGAACATTAGTTCTGTTGTTTTCGTTATGTTGTTCCTGAGGTTCTTAGTTATAACTAGCATGCTGGAATCACAAACATATCCATCAGCAGCGTCACGGCATAGCCTTCAGTATTTTCGTTTCCATGTGTTTAATAACTCGCTTCGTCTTCCTGGTTGTCATTGATGAAGTGGGAAAGCGAAGTCATCGTCACCACAATGGAGCTCAGCAGTATCAAAGGGGCCATGTTCCTGCTATGATGATGTGATGCTTTGACTAAGCGGGTTCCTGTGCCATTCCCACAGTCAGTACTTACCTTTCTCATAGCTGTCGCATGCTGTCGCTACTTCCGATGCTGTCATTATTGCACATGGTGCATTTCTGACTGCAACTATTCACCGCTGACCGTGGCTTATTTCCGCCGTTGGCTCATGCAAAGCCACAGCGTCGCCATGCTTGCCAGTCGGGGTCATGTGGCCGCCTCAGTCTATGATTCGTATGCACACTCGAATCCTTCAACATCCCTAAACCGGCTTAACCCTGAAGTCCAAGGCCTGTTTTTCGCAGTTTCAAGCCGCACCTGATCTAGGCTGCATATGATTTGGGAAAACGTGCGAAAGCTATAGATCCCTTTGAAGGAACTCTTTTAAAGGCCTATATCATAGTACCCTTATAGTAACCCCCATAGTAACCCTTATAGACCCCCTCTAAAGGAACCCTATTCTGACTTATCAAGGCCCCCTTGTTTTAGGTCTGGCGGCCGCTGCGCCGAGCTTGCCGCGGCCTTGCCGCGCCGGCATGGGCCACGGCGCCCACGGGGCGTTTGCCAAAGATCAAAGAAGATCTTTAAAGTATCCAGGATGGCTTATATAGGGGGCTTATATAAGGTTTCGGCTTCATAAAAAGGTCCAAGTTTCGGTGAGTTTTGAATTAGCAATTAGTCGGCTTGCTTGTTGACCACGTTTCCTAGTCAAGCTTTTCGGGCTTCAGGGCCTCAGTGTTGTGGCCGGAGCTTGATTTTTTCAGGTCCTCGCTGCACACTTAATTGCTCGGGGCATGTGCAAAATCGCTGCTTCTGGACTCCAGTAAAGCACATGTTCCTGCACATTCAGCCACATTCTTTACATACTTTCGTGCGTACATGATACCCTAAGAACAGAGCCGAAAGCAACAGCAAGCTACCATCAGCAAGTACATATACTAGTAGGTACTCTCCCTCCCCTGTTCCTTCTCTTGCTCTCTTTTTTGTTGCTTACTCATCACTCTCTCTCTCTCTCTCTCTCTCTCTCTCTCTGTCTCTCTCGACGTACATAATGTATATATATATATATATGTTTATCTTATATGTGTTTCTACCTGCACGCATACATACATACGTGTAACTCTCTTTCTCTATGTGCGTATATATGCATACATACATACATGTACGTATGTGTGCATATGCAAATGCATATATGTGCACATATGCTGGTCGAGGCTAGCCCTGTCCCTTAGTGGCTTGTCTTTCGAGAGCAACCTATTGGTAACAACATGCCTCAGTATGTCTATTTCATGCGAGCCTCCGCAACGGGTGGCGTCCTTATAATGTCGTCTTGTAAAGTCCAGGCATACAGACTGTGTGGGCCGTTTTGGCTACCCTAAACCCAAAACCCTAAACCGTAAACCCCATATTACCGATCTTGGGAGGTGGATCCAGCCACATTGTCGGCAGCTTCGCCGGCAGAGGGCATGAACCTATGCACCTGCCTCGGTCTTGTTTTTTGGTCTGTTTTTAGGAACTCCCCTTCATGGCTCAAACTCATATTCCAGAGCCGAAGCTGTTTTGAAGTTGTGATGTGGATGTTCCTCTCAGTGCTTCAAACACATCTTGGTTCGATTCAACCAGGCCCAGCCGTTCTTGCAGCTCTTTCGACTCGGTGTTTTCCCAGGTGGCGGCAGCTGGGCCAAAGCCAAGCGAACGCAGGACATCGTAGATCCCTTGAACGGAGAAGTCTTCCTGAAGGCCGTCTGCTTTTCTGGAAAATTGTAAGACGTGATTGCTTCTGCGAATTTCATGCTGAGCCAAATTCCACAGATTTTGTGGCTTTCACGTTGTGTTTTGCCTGATCGTTGTAAGTTGTAAGCATTGCACGCTCTCAACAACTATCCGAAACCCCACACGCGCCAAGCCCCAGGTGCCAAACACGGCCATGGACGAGATAGAGCCTTACATCCAGCGTATGGCGGCTGTCCCGCGATCTGGCCTCCACAATCCCTTCAAGAACCCGGAGAGGTCCGCTGAATCGGTTGTTTGGGATCTTCAGTGTTCGCAGAACTCACCTTTGAATTGAATCTGTCAGCAAATGTCATGGCCTTGCTGTGGCTGATGCGGCTAAATCCCGAACTCTAGAACCCTGCGGATACATGAGACCTTCTTGCAGACGGAAAAAGGGGTGCCAAAAAAAGGAAGAACCCTGCAGAACATTGCCCTGAAACCTTACACAATGCAAGAAGCGACACAGTCTAAGCCTGCAACATCCTCTCGCTTGGGACCCGGAAGCATTCAACCGGGATTTCGAGATATTGGGATGCTTACCTGGAGGTTCATGGGTGGTTATAAGTGGGGTTATAAGTCCATTAACATGGATTAGAACTCTCACTATCCTACTTTATAACCCTACTTATAACTAACCATGAACCTCCAAGTAGACCCTATAAACCCTATATACCCTTATAGAACCCCTATAGATCCCTTAAAAGGGACCCGTAAAGGAAGTAAGGATCTCCCCGAGCTCCAGGTACGTCATGCTCGGGGAGGTCTGCGGTGCAGCCGCGCGTGAGATGTTCAAGCCAGAGGCGCGCCTACTGAAGCTTAGTGTTCTGTACGTGTTTCATGTGTTACATCATGCCGGTTGTATGTTGTGGTATATCATAAAATGGTACGGTATCTTCTACTTGTAGACTACTAGATATTGTACCTTGTACTGTTTCCGTTCTATGTGTTATATGAAACCTCAACCCCACAAGAAGGAACATCCCTACATGATACGACAAATCCTAGTTCTGTCTCCTAGAATGCCCAGCCCCCTGGCCAACGTCACCCACCAGCCTGTCACGGTGGCCTTCGTGATAGCCTTCTGGTGGCTCAGTAGGCTTTAATAGGCGAAGACCTAAATTTCAAAAGTTTTGGAAGCCATAATCCTGTGGGGTTGCAGCGGTTTCTGCATGCGTTTTGCTCTCCCAGCTACGAATACTTGCAAGACAGCCTCGTCTGAAAGAGCAAACACAAATAGTATAATATTCAATGGTAATTTTCATCGTTAGTAATGATATGAATAGCAATTCGGGCTGCATAGGAACAATGATTGCAAGAGTCGTAGTCATAGCAATAAGAATACCACCAATACCACTAGTACGAATGGTATTAGCAAGAATACGGAACATCCAACTAATAGCAGTAGTCACGAATATCGCAGTATTGGCAGTAATAATACCAGTTATGGTAAAAGTACTAGTAGGAATGGTAATCGCAATCATTATGGACAATCTGCTTCCCGTTGCCTAGGCCGCAAAAACTGGCTGTCCAACGGCCTCAGCAAATCATAGGTCCTTGGAGGCCACACTAAACGTAGGATCGTTGCCATGCCCCGAACCCCGCACAGCATCGTGTCTATAGTAGGAGACGTGGGGCCGCAGCAAAAGAGAAGCCGTTTCCAGTTGTTTGGGAATGCCGCGGTGGAAAAGGCTGTCAATGCACAGTCAAGAAGAGATGTCATGCATGATGACTGGGTGAGTAGCTGCGATTTTGAGCTTTGCTGTACACATATATAAGCGGAGGTTGCCGACTTCTTCATCCGACTGATCCAGCGCGTTGCCCCGAAGAGCTATGCGCAAGCAGGAGGTGAAATCAAGGCAAGGCGGAGACAGACCCGTTTTGTCGCCAAGGGTTACACTTGAGATCTTCCCACATCACGGAACCTCGGCATGCTTTAGATCGGATGCAGGTTGTCTTTGCTTGCAGCTGAGTTGGCAGATGACGAAATCCATTGCAAAGGGTTCATTTCTTTCGAAGCCACCCCACAGAACCCTAAATTCATACAAGGGGTATGTATACCAGGGATCGCCATGCGCATCCTAACCCGCCATGGTCAAAGCATGGCGACGCTGAACCCCAAAGCCCACGGAGCCGTACCCTGTAGCCCCGTGTTGCATTACAGGAAGCAAAGCACGGAGCCTCCTATTGCGGTCATTGAGACTTGGGAGTATATCATGTTTGAAGAAAGAACGTCCAGTAGTTGCTGTTTCCAGCTGCGGAGCTTGTACGATTGGGGACTTGGGCTGCTGGACCCCGGGACAGTGGAGACTTTCCAGACAGGGCATTTGAGTTTTGTTACAGCTCCTTGTGTTGAGGCGCAATGTGATGCACTCTTAATTAAGCATTCCCTGCTATGGTAACATGAAGTCTTGAACAAGAGCCCAGGGCACGGGTCAACCAGCGATTAGGGCCGGGAAGTGCAGCCCGTGCGAAATGGCTACCGAATAGTTGCGCAGGATGAGGTGTCTATGCTATGATGACTGAATGAGTTCACTTCCCATATTACTAGTAACTACTATTACTATTATTTCGATTAGGAAGTAATATTTATATGTACTAATCGTAGTACTATTGGGTATTTCGCGAACCGGGCCAGGCGGTCAGGACCTGGCTCCAAGACTTCAGCGGCAACAACGTCCGTGTCGCGGCCGCTGTGTGTTCATCCTTAGTGCCATCAGGGCGCCGAAACGCTAAATTGACCCTACAGTCTATATAGTGTACATACAATTTATAATATATATATATATATATATACATATATATATATATATATGGTATGTATAGTAAAGTTGAGACCCATGCTACCCAGCTTGAGACCCTCTCAAAGCTTTCTTGGTCTCGGCTGTCAAGGCATGCTGGCGGAGTCGCAGGGCTTACCTGGGGATCATGTTGGGCAGTCTACGGTGGGCTACCGCATGCCGCTTCTTGGCTGCCTTTGCAGTCGTAGTAAAGTTCCGATATGTGGAGTTTAGGTCATTGAGGCCAGGACTAGGGAATTGGCCTCTTGCTTCCACTTCGGCACAAGTAGTGTTACCCCATATCCAACGAACCCCATCTAAATGCAGCTGTAGAGTGGTCTTGCCAAGCCTCAAACCCTACACGGCTCAGGTTCGGTGGCGTCAGTGCCATGACCTCAGACAGATCTTGCACGTAGGGTGGAGATCAACAGAGTAAGCAGCTGCAAGGTCATTACTCCCTTCAACTTTCCGCTTGAGATCTGTGGCATCCAGTCTCTTTCTGCTGCTCCCGGGTCGCAAGGCCTCGCTCCACAACACAAAGACTGTTGTGTTGTACGGATGCAGCATAATTACCCATAGGTAGAGCCGCAGAATGGTACGAGCAACACCGGCCAACAGCTCCACCACGGCTAAGCTGAGGTTTTCATGGGCAACCAGTGCACGACGCCCCTTGGCCCACGTTGTGCAGGCTTCTTAGAACCACCTTGCTAGCCCTAGCGACGTCCCGAAAAGCCGTACGCAGTTTTCTAAATGCCCTACAAAGCCCAAAATGCCGAAACGCAGGCACGAGAACGAAAGATGACGAAAGTCTTGGAGACCGTCGCCGGTTGTGCGTGTGTGTGTGTGTGTGTGAAGAAACGTGGTGGGAGAGCTAAGAGGAAACTGGTGGGTGGAGTGTTGGGTGGGGTGTTTGTCCTTCATTTGCTTTATCCCTAGTTATTGCTGAGTAGAGGGCTACCCGCACGAGTCTCATAGTTGGTCTCAGCATTCGATATGTTTTGGTGGACAACAGTAGCCAATAGTAGCATCATGTAATGTGATACTCGTATATGGTTGCGTAATATAGAAGCATTGAAACCCCGAAGTCCTAGAACCTTGAAGCCCTGAGCCCTATAAACCTCTCATTGTTTTTGTTTGCGGCGTGGTGGGATCAAGCCAGGAAAGTCGATTGGAAGGTTGCCATCGTCATGGAGCAGTTTCTTCGGATGCTGCACGCTGTTGGACTTCCCAAGTCTGATGCCTCCCAGCTGAAGTTTGCATGTGGGACTGTGCGACAAAATTCGGGATCCCGTTCCTTGGTGTTGTGATAAGGATGCTTCCGTAAACAGGGCTTGGGCTGGGCTGAGACTTTTACATACCCAAAAGCCATGCGGAATGTAGAAGCCTTCATAACCATATGCCCCCAAGCCTGATTCTAATTTAGGTGCCTTTATGATTAGACTAGGCTTTGGGGCCCATTTTACGATTCTTCGAAGTAGGAACCCCCCTACATAGTGTTGGTCATTATTTAACCCTAAACCCTAAACCATTTCGGTACCTGTAGCAGGTCTTATGGCCCGTTGGATCTCCTTGTTTTTAAAGCACCGAGATCGATTTCATCTACTGTGACGGGCCGGTCTTCAATGAAGTCCTTCTTCGCATCCCGGCGCCGACTGACAGGGTCGAGGGGCTGTGGGTTTGAAGCTTATAGGCAATAAGACTTATAGGGCTTGGTTGTAGGGTTTGGGGTTTGGGATTGGGTCTGAGGGTTCGGAGTTCATAGGCCAGGGTTTACGGCTTGGGTGCAGGGTTGAGGGTTTGGGTGGAGGGTTTGGGGTTTGGGTGTAGAGTGCAGTGCAGGGTTTCGATGGTTTGGGGTGACGGGTTGAGGGTTTGGAGTTTGTAGGAATCGGTAGGGCAACGCGTGCGTTCTACGATTTCAGCCTCGGGCTATCGCTCATGTCTGAGCCAAGACTAAGGCTCTATGGTTACGGTCTTAGGCCTTAGGCGTTACTATTTGGACTGGAACTGTTTGTCTGGTATCAACCTTACAGTTGAAGTTCGCCCTGCAAGACAGCTGTGACAAAGGCCCGGAAGCCTTGACCCGAACCAAAACCCTAAACCCTAATCTCATCTAATCTGTCCCTATCTAACCTCGCCTGTGGACATTGCTTCCTGCCATGCGAGAGGGAAAAAAAATCTCATCTAATCCCTAAACCCAAAAAACCCTTTAAACCCTAAACCCCAAAGCTCCTCAAAACCCCATTCTCATCCAGGTGGCGATGCCAAAATGACGCTCTTCACCGGATCGCAGCGGGTAGCTGACAAGCTGGCGGTGGATCTCAAGGGCAAGGCGGATTTCTTGGGCTTTGGATTGTCGGGTGTTGGGATTGGGACTCATGACTAGTCTAAGTTCAGGTTTTAGGGTTTGGGCGTCCGTGGTTGGGGAGTGCTGTGTTCGCAGGTTTGGGTCTAGCAGTCTGGCATGCGCACACACACACACAAACCACACCTCGACACAGACTGTCGAGGTCGAAAGCTGTTCTGTAGAGGGGTGCCGGCCAGCAAGAAAACATGTTTCGATCTCATAAGCTGCCTGGCAAACGTTGTTAATGAACGCCAAAGTCAGCATTGCGGAAAGCCCTGTAAGCGAAAGCTGGACATACTGCCCGGTTCTGGGGCGTACATTGTTGTGTTACTCGCTTCCGTTGGCTTCGTCTCTGTCACCTGTGACATATGCACACGACCATTCTTTGCTTGCCATCGCTCCATGTATCGCATTCGGTTAGGCCAGGCATGGAGTTTGCTGGAATACTGAGCTCAAAGCAACATCGCTACAAGTACCCGAAGCTAAGGGGTACTTAGAAATAATTTTTAATTTTTGGCTATTATAATCCCTAAGAAACAGCTAAAATTATAATTTTTGCTAGGGTTCTAAGTTCAGTATAGGAAGACTCGTAGCTGATCGTAGCTGCTCCCTCTTGCAGAGGTCAAGTTGGAAGATGCAGGTTTCGACTGGAAGATCCTGGGCCCAGTGCCTTGGGTGCACGTGGGCCAGCGTGGGAGAGCATGGGGATCCCCAGAAGTAGTCCCTACTGTATATATATATATATATATATATATATATATCATCCCCAATAGTCTCCAGAATCCATCGTCTACTCAGACTAAGAGCCAGAGGAGTTTCAGGTGGCCGATAATCTTACCTTTGGTTAGTAGGGAATGGAGGAATGGGGTAGTCTTGTAACGTCTTGTAACTACTATTACTACCATTCTTCCATTCCCTACTAACCAAAGGTAAGTCTGCCCCGCCTGGGAGGCTCGCAAACAAGCCTCTCCCAGGAAAAGGCATGAGACTTCGCGCTTTCCGCTTCATGGACCTCGCCCTTGGCCGTAGATGCAGCTGAAATAGGTTATAGGGCTGAGGGAGCTTGGCTCGAGGGGCGAGATGCTCCCATTCCCAAGTTAGCGTCGCTTGCGTCACCTTTTGGGACTTGCTTCCAAGGATGTGATGGATGTGGACTATGTGGCCACTTGTCGTGCTTCCCTGTTGGGGGACAAGAGTGCTGAGATTTCAGATCTTACTGCTGAGTTTGTTGGGGTTCATTTCTGCTGTGCTTTGGGCGCAGTTACGAAAGAAGCCACAATAGCCAACAGGCTTCGGGCAACATGCATTGATGCATGCGGATTGGATGCCGCATGGTCTTCAGATTGATACCTGACCTGCTGATGTCGGGCCGGCATGCCGCGGGGGTGTAAACTGATGCCAGGATTAGTACAGCCCTGAACCTTTAAATTTAAGCGTCTGTGTTGTGGCTACCCATAGGCCCCAAAGTAGTTCCTTTCAGGGGTTTCATATTTGGAATCCTATAAGGTAATCCCGAAAAGGAACTACTATGGGGCCTATGGGTATTATCGGGGAAACACTCGGTCGTGCACTGTCGGTGGCTGCCTGGCTGAAGTTCCTGCCGTCGCTCTGAGGCATGGCAATCGGATCACGATGCCTACGGCTTTGCAGGTCAGAAATGCTCAGCTCAGTCCATGCTCTTCATGCATGAGCCTCCCGGCAGCTCTGAGTGGCATGCGGGTACAGAAATCATCGGAAAATATGGCATGCGAATATGAATCAAGTGGTCCATATTGCCTGGTGCAAGGACAGCAGCAAGGACTTGAATCATTAGCCCGACCATGCCCGAATCCTGCATGTGTTTGTGTATGCATGTGTCGACTGTCCGGCTGGGTGGGCGAAAGGAACTATGTGGGCAGCTAGAGGGAAGGTCAGGCAGTCGGTGGGTTGGTAAGAAGGTCGGTCGATGCATGCATGCATGCATGCATCAGCATTTGTGTACATAAGGTTTGTGCAAAAGCTTTTGCATGTACCACGCGCACATGCGCATGTTGTTGAGTGCTCTAAGGACCATTTATGTAAAGATGGCCGTCCTTTTTTAATGGAATAAACGTCATTCTCCTGACTGTGCCAGTGTCCATTGGAACGGCTTTGTGGTCCTGGGATTGGCTTGACTTTGTTTGTGTGTACTTCCATGTTCAGGAAGCTACCGTAGGGACGAATGATGCAGATTCCGGGTCCTCGACGTCATGGTAGCGATCCGCCTCTGACCTTGCAAGGAACTGGACGAAGCCAGACGTGCCTGAGCTGAACCATCATGAACCAAGACTGCGGACCACGCCGCCGTGAGAAACGCCACCAAAATTGGGAGTGAATGAAATGTTGCACATGTCTGTCGTACGTCGGCCCAGCACAATATTAGCATCAGTGATGCTTTAGGTACGGCCCCCATACAGTAAGAGTCTATAATAGGGCTACTATTAAGGTCCTACTATATCTATATTATGAATATATTATTCAACTATTACTGAGTGGGAGTGGGGGCCGTACCCAAGTGATGCTGCACTTTAGACCCTAAACCCGAAGCTCCCGCGACCCCTTGCTCTGAAATCCTTCGCTCTCAAATTTGACGGGCCATAGTTATAGCCAAAGTTACAAAGGGGTGCGAAAGTGCGGGAATGTGCGGGATCCCATATAGTAAGAGGCCCTTTACAAAGGATCATTCAATGCTATTCGTGGTATGTCTCTTCGTGGCTCCAACATTTTCAGCATGTCAGCTCACTTCCAAACCCAAAGCCCTCGGCCTGAACCCCTGCAGCTCCAAACCCTAAACCTTGAACCTAAACCTTAAACCCTAAAGCCCCAAATCCTGAAATCCTTGAGATCGACATCGTCGGTCGCTTGGCACGGCTCGCCGGCCAACGGAGCTTGAAGGAGCAGCAAACGTGTGCTTTTTCGGGCTTGAGGTTTAGGGGATTTAAGAGTTCAGGGTTTAGGGGGTTCTATTTTCGGTTTTGAGGTTTAGGTTTCAGGTTTTGGAGGTCTCGAGTGTTGGGTTGGCAGATTTTTGGTTTCTAGAGTCGCGGGCACTTGTGTACACGGCTACGGCAGCTTCTGTGGAAATAAAATGGGTACCCTAGTCAGGGGCCATAAAAGCTTGTATGGTCCGCAGGAGTCCGTACCATACTGTTGGGCCATATTACAAACATGTGTTCTTTTCTTAGACGGACATGTATAGAACAAATATTCAATCCAAACAGCAGATAATTTGGCTTCATTTACTTTGCAGTGGCCCTTGTGGTAGGCTGCCGTCCAGGAGCTGATGAACTTCTGTAGAAGCACAGCATCGTAATTAATTCATGGAGACCGTTTGGGGGGTGGGGGGAGGGGGGTACGGGACTATCTTCCTTAAATAGGCCTTACTAGGTCCTTATTACTTGGCATTAAGGCCCCCTACTCTCCCTCCCCCTACCCCCCTAAAGGTCCCTATGATTACTTTGCCCTGCGAGGGGTGGTGGTTGGTGGCTTCGTTGGGTTTGCCTGGTTGAGTTTGCAACGAATCCAATCCACCTGCCGACCATCGACTCCCATCGCGAGTGAATCTGTGCTTTGTACTTCGCTGGAGTTTTGGTGGGACTGTTTGCAGTGGCTGCAGCATGCGATTCAGCAACGCTGCCTGCGTGAGATCGTGGGGCAGGTTACAGGTTGGATAATCCTTTTTCAGACGTGCCAGGAGCTGACGAATTGCCCGGTATTGACCTGGCCCACAGAAACTCGGAATGGAGTTCTTCTTCCTGCATAGACAACTCGTGCACTTCCTAAGCCCTGCGGCCCGACAGCCCTAGAGTCTCAAACGGCTGCAAATCGTTTCAGTCTTTCTAGAGTCAATCTCGCGGTTTATATAATGTCGTGCTACGCTCGGCCTGACGTGGGCTCTGTCAGAAGGGTTTCCTTGAGGGCTTTCATCAATCCCAGCGTTTGCATTCCACCGGAGCAGCTGGACCTAACGGTCGGCTATTGCAAGCCCCAACTTCAACCCCAATTCCATGTATTGCCACGACACAGCGAGTCAGTCGGTGGGTCCATCATCAAGTCGTTTATGGGACGTCGTTCGTTTGTGTTCGCTGGCCCTTCGGCACCTTCACACTGTGCCTCCTACAGTGGCGTTAATGATTATTAGACTGGGGTTTGGGCATAGTCGCTTATATACCTTGAATCGATTAGAGGCTATCGGGGAATAGTATTGTTACTTATGTAGGCTTCTATATGAAGAGCTTCGAGTTCGGCTAAGAACGCTTGAATTCGCGTGTGTGATGTCTCGAAGCCAAGGAAAAGTTCTTGGCCCACATGGATCGCGTCTTGGCCATCCCGGGTGCGTCGTTGGCCTTCGGCGGCAAGGTGTGGCTATGCTTTGGTGCGTGAAGCTTGTGCTTTTTAGGTTTGGTGCGGCAGCCTGTGGCCATGACTGTGCTGGCATGCTATCTCCAGATTCAGCTGATCTATTGTGGTGCCAGGAGCTCGCCGACCACACCGTGCCGCCACAGTGCCTCAGACAGCAGGAATTCTAGCAGACGGCCCCAGCGGCCAAGCACATTCCCAGACGAGCATTGTGCTCGCGAGCAAAGTGCTTCTTAACGCCAGTGGAAGAGAGGTAGGTCTATTAATGGTCCAGACCAAAGGCACGCACTGAGTTCATGAGATCCAGGTCAGGGGCCTGCTGAGTTATGTCATGCGTGAGAAGCTGCCACGGAACTGCCAACGACCTGAGGATGAAGACTGTTCCCATGGCAGAGCTGTCGGCGAACAGTCACATTCCGCCTTTGTCAAACAATTTAGACGCACAGCGAGCTTTGATACTCTTGGCCATCTTGATGTTCGCGCCTAATGAACTCAGAAATCGAACAGACGAAACAATATTCACACACGCCTATTTACCAGCTACCTACCTCCTGCACGCGTGCTAGCATGCATGCATACATATGCACACGCATACATATGCATGTTCCATACCTGCATGTGTATAAACTCATAGCTTTATACTTATGCAGTTATGCATATACATAGACATCCAAATGTACTTGTGCACACATGGACTTATGCATACACGAACACATACACACACGTGCATACACACATACGTTACATACATACATACATACATGCATGCATGCATGCATACATACATACATACACACACATGCGTTTTTGTACATACAGAGTGGAGGGAGAGGAAGAGAGAGAGAGAGAGAGAGAGAGAGAGAGAGAGAGAGAGAGAGAGAGAGAGAGAGATAGAGAGAGAGAGAGATACAGATCAGGGGCTGTTTAGCATTCTACAGCCATGTATTCGAACACAAGCTAGTCAACATCATTTAGTACTACACAGTGCCACCCCCTAAACCCTAAAACCCAACCCTACACTTACTGCTGCAGGTACGGTGCAGTCGAACCGACCGCTGTTCGGATCCCGATCGAGGCAAGACAACACATTGCTTTTTTGAAGGGGGTGGAGTGCAGTTGTCTGCAAGGGTTTAGGATTAAGGGTTTATATTCATTGGTACGTTGGGGGCTTCTTTAATACATGGTTGTCTACGGGTTCTAAACGGGCTACGTAAGATATCTGTAGGACCTCAGTGAGACATCACGAGGCTTCCCTTTTTTGTTTTCTTTTTTATGACGCGTCCCTGTCTAAAAGGTTCGATGTTCCGGTCCCCTGGAAACTTCACCTCAGACTTCCCATTCGCAGCCCGAGTCCAGATCTGGCGCGTTTGGGGTTTGCGGGCTGTGGCTTTTGGGTTTGGGACATTTCGGTGGTTCGGTGCTTTGTGAGGTTTAGGCTTTAGCTGATTGGAGTGAAGGTTCCCAGGGATTCCCAGCCCGGTGCCATAGTCATCGTATGAAGCCGTCAATCCTATGGAATCAAGAGAGACCTCATAAGCGCGGAACCTGGCTCGATCCCCCAACTCCGCCCTGCCGATAAAGTGGGCTTAGAGTCTTACAAAGGTACGGTGTAGCTACGCTTCATGGTGCTTCAAAGCATATTCACTAAGTCTCCTGATCCTTGAAGCAGAGCCCTAAAACCCTGAACCCCAAACCCCGTGCCTGAAGCCATGCCTGCCTCGTGCGAGTGTGTGAGTCGAAACCCCATGCAACTTCGCAAGGCCCTCGGCAGGAACAAGGAGCGACAAAGCAAGATAACGAAACTCAAGACCCTACCCTAAACCCCAAGCCCTACACCCTTTCGGAAAAGAGCCCTCAACAAAGAAGCCTTTCCCTAAACCCTATGAAGTGTCGCCCAGAACGCCCAGCTATTGGGGAGCCGGGAGCCCTCAACCCGGGCAATCCTGATATGTCCTAACCTTTCTCAGAGGTCTGAATAGGGTTTGACTAGGGGAATGTATAAGCCCAGTTACATGTGTGCATTTTGGTAGCTTCCGAAAATTAGGTACCACCTTATTTGGGGGTCCTTATAACAAGGATCCTACTATTTAGGGTACTATATTAGGGTCCCCTCTTATGTCTGCATTTTGGTAGGTGTATTCCAAACCCTGAAACCCAAAACCCTAGGCCCAAAGTCGGTGCAAGATATTTCGTTCTTGCCATGTAGGAGGGAAAAAACCCGAACCCCTAAACCGCAGACCTGGTCACCTTATCTGTTGGCAGATCATTGTTGCTTGTCCTTGACCGCTCCTCCTAGTGATGTTTCACTCAGCAGACTCAGAACCATATGCCTCGCCTGGATTGTGCGAGTGTGAGCGCCGAAACCGCAGACCCTAACTCTTAAGCCCCATACCCCAAACCCTCAAGCCCTAAACACTAAAACCCGAACCCTAAACCTTAAAACCCCAAAACGAATTCCCTGCGGTGCGAACTTGTTGAGCTGGGCGGGTGGAAAAAAGCCCTGAACCCTAAAACTCTAAAAACCCGAACCCCAAAACCCTAAGTCCTAAGCCGGAACCCTAAACCCTACACCCCCAGACCGCTCTGCAGATCGAAGAGGAGCCCTTAAAAAAAAGGCTCGAATCGCCAGACCCAAAGTCCTAGGTAGGGCTTTGGGACATTTTGTATTTTCCCTTATTGGGCCTAGAAGGATCTTATTTACTAATATTTTTCAAAGGCTCAAATCGACAGACCTTAAGTCGGATTGCTTGTTTTCTTCGAGGCCTTGGAGGATCCCCCGAGCTTCGAAGTGGCAACGGTGGAGCTTTTCGGCCCCTTCCAGGCTCCCCGGTCTTTTCTGGGGGGTTTTAGGGTATTTTGGGGGTATAGGGGTTAGGGTTTGGGGTTCAGGTGTTTAGGGTTTTAGCGGTTTGGGGTTTAGGGTTCAGGTCTTTTCGTGTTTTAGTGGTTTAGGGTTTGGGGTTTGGGGGATTTGGGGGGCTTTCGGTTTAGGGTCCAGGGGATGGTTTCTAGATTATGGGGCTTTTCAGTGGGATCTCATGTTTTTTGTCTCATGTGCCGGGCTTGTATACTGCAGCTCATGTAGGTGCGTGAATGCTGAATGTCATTGGTTTCATTTCGGGCTTGACGAGGGCATTTTGACAGCAAGGCAGTTAGAGGCTTTGCTTTAGCAGTGTTTACACGGTCAGCGTATGGGGACAGGCAGGGACATTGGTTTGGCTGTGTTGGGCCGTACTCTTGTACGTTTCAGCACCGAAGGTTCGGTCAAAAGTGTGTGCATGTGTGGAGGTGTGGGTCTGAAGGTTGGGTCGGCCTTACTGTAGTTTCGAGCAATGTTCTCTTCGGGGTAGTTACGTCACTAGGGATGTAGTGCCGTTCTAGGGCTTCGGACTTTGAAGCTTTTGTGCTTCTAACAGCTCAATCTTTTAAACCTGATTTGTCCAGGGCTCATGGGGCAAGGGGCACATAAGACCGGTGCGCATTCAGCAGCAAGAAACCCGTGTTTCAGGTCTTGGTGGACTACAAGGAGGGTCAACAGTCCAAGGACGGCCACACCAGGGTTCCAGATCACATCATGGGGACTTCATCAAGTAAGCAAGTACCTCAAAAGAAAGGTCCTTGTTACTACTTTTCCGGGCCAAGGGTCTGCTGATTTCTGAAACCATCTGAAGCTCCGACTAGCTTTAGAATTAGACGAGCCTTCGCAATGATTCCAAGACAGCCCTACATGGCCCTAGAAAGCACTTCCAGGTGTTGGGCTACCGTGCATACACGCATGCCGCTTTGTTCGTAAACCCTTCGCATGCATGGGACATATTCATAGGCAGTCCTATACGTACTGCGAACGTCTGTAAATATGTGCATGTACAGAGTGCTTTCGTCTATGACTCAAGAGTGTTCCGCATTCCGCGGAGTAGCAGCAGCCTGCTGGGTCATAGCGAGTGTTGCGCAACGCACAGGGGTGAATGTTCAGGACTGCGCCCAACACCTTCCACTCGTACTACTGGTGTAAGTTGAAGGATCTAAAGCTGAACGCCTAATGTGCCCAGCTGCTTTCGTGGATCAGGTCATTGGGGCCATCAATCGCATGCCCAACCACCTTACTGCCGGGATAGTCTCCAACAACCCTCGCTTCATCAACGAGGCTGCGGGTCCGGAGCGGGAAGAGGAGAACCCTAAACCCTGGACCTCGCTCCCTTCACTCCAAGACCGACACCTAAACCAAAAGAAAAGAAGAGAGGGATAAGAGACAAAGAGACAGAAATGTCGATCCCCAGGATTTCCGCGACCTAGCCTATTGCAAACAGCAGAGAGGAGAAGGGATGTTTTCCAGAGATTCTCTCCGCAACAAGGCATATGCAAGCAGACATGGGGCTGGGGCTGCTCTCGATTCGTGTTGCCTGTTGTTTGTTAATATAGGGCCTCAATGCCTCAATTACCAATACTATTTTGGGTGTTCCTTCTTATAGTTATAGTAGATTATGCCTTGAACCACCGGTACTGGACGTCTTCGGCTCTGCGCAGGTGCTGGCGAATTCCATCACCGGCACGACCTATGCCGGGGCTCCGTGGCTGAAGACTAGGACCCCAGGTTCCAGCTCGCAGGGAGTCAAATAGACTAATAGAGTGCCTACAGACTTATATACTTATAGCCCTGATTAGGATAGATGTCTGACCTTCGTGGTTCAAGCTTTCCTTGAGCTGCTTGCTCTCGAGCGTGCTTAAGCAGCAAATTATTCGCGTTCCACTTCTTTAAGGGCCTGAGGAATGAGACCCACTGTGCTCAAAAGTAGGACCTAGGATGCCTTCGGGCAGGATGAAGTGTAAGGGATGTCGAGGGTCGTCTTTGCAAACACTGGGTGCAGGGCTGGCACTTCACCGAATCAAAAAGGAACATTGCGGCAAAGGAAGACGAACATGGTGATGTACGGCACTGTGCTGGTATCGTGACGAAAGATAATCGCGTGTCGCCATGATCATTTGGATGCCCATGGCTCGTTCTCGAAACTGAGGACCGCGACTGCGATAGTCAAGGCTGATTGTGACTGTAGTGAGCTTTGTGCTGACCTCGCCATACTGGTTTCTGCTGAAACAATGACGCTGTTGTTAATCATGGTGATGGCGACATTGGCAATGTTGGTAGTGATTGTGTGCTGCTGTTGTTGTTGTTGATGATGATAAAGATGATGAACATAATTCGATGATGATGATGAAGATGATGATGATGATGATGGTGATGATGATGGCGACGATGATGATGATGGTGATGATGGAACAGTGACGATGTTTTGATCGTGATCGTGGTGGCCGTGCGCAATGATGATTGTCTTGGCGGTGGTGGCAGTGGTTGTGGTGGTTTGTGGTGGTGTGGACGTCGATGATGGCGATGACCATCACTGTTCTCCCGGTGAGTATGGCGAAGCTATTCAGCTTGGTTTCTGTTCGTGCATGGTTCTGCTGAAGATGATGGCACTCCTGGAAGGCTTCAGCGTTTGCTGTGGTGTGTACTGTAACGGTACCACGAAGTGTAGATACTGGGACAAGAGCTGTGCCAAGGGGGGCAGGTTTCAGCAACCCGGCCCAAAAAATCAACATGCCAGCACAGCCACTGCAACCCCAAATCCCTAAGCCCCCAAACCCTCCTCAACCCAAATCCCTCTCCTTTCGTCCCAAATCCTTGACCCCCAAACCCTATAACCATAACCCTTGAACCTAAACCCTAAATCCCTTGCTGCGTTTCCTCCCAGGCGCGGGCCCGAACCACCGGGGCTCCCGTGCAGCATTGGTTTGGGCCTTCAGGCGACGTGCGAGCTGGAGGTCGGCGGATTTTGAGAAGGGATTCTGAAAGGGTTCCTTCGCTTTCAGAGGGCTTTCTCAGGGTTCTAAATGTTTTGTGGGGGTGCTCTTTTCAAGAAAGCTCCCTTACAACTATCCAGTAGGTTGCATCCGAGTTAAAGGGATCTATAGGGGTTTAGGGTCTACTGAGGTCGGCGAATTTTGAGAAGCAGACAGCCCGGGCACTAGGCCTTGTTTCCAAGGTCCACCTTAGTTATTGTTGAAAGAATATGAAGATTGGTATATATGGGTAACAATCATACTAAACATGACAATAACAAAGAAGAGAAGACAAGCCATAATAATCACATTAATGAGTACCAATGATAATCGCAACTTCGAATAGGGTTATGCGTAAGTATAAAGTCTAGTTACCTGACATGTAGCCCTACCAACAGGGTACGAAAGGGGGTTATTACTGAAGCCTGGGGGGCCTTCTCGTTCTGTGTCTTGGGGGCTTCGGATGTACCGTCATGACAGCTATCTGGATGCCGTGTGCTGCCACTTTCTCCTTTGCGAATCGTCTCCAACGTAACGTCTTTTGTTCCATCTTCAGCTCTTTACACGCGGACTGCAAAAAGGTTATTCGATTTGGTGGCCCGTTTGGTCGTTCACATGATGCTCACGGTGATCGCTCGTAGCATTTCCATTTGCACCATCGAAGGCCCCAAACTTGTGGAAACAGAAGTTCCTGCTTGTTGCTGCTAGGCTGGATGATCTTAGTTGCTATGGAGTAACATTCTGTATCTGATGCTTCTATGTAGCTCGGCTTGTTGACTCAGCTTGGTACTTCTCAGAATCATGGGCCGGGCTCCTTAGAAGACAGCTTAGTGCTTAAGATCTGCAATGGGGTCCCCTGTGTTGTACAACTCCCGATTTACACAGATGGTGGAGAGATGGATGGAGGGTAGTAGGCTCAGGTCTCTCGAATACTTCCTGAGGTTCCGGTGCGAAGTCATGTCACCAAGGAACATTCCAAGGTCAGCTTTAAGACGTCAGATTCAGGTTGTGCTGCAGGGCCCAACGAGACGGGTTAGGAAAACCTGAGTCCATGCGCATGCACATACACTGCATGGGAAGGCATCCATACCAAGCATGCTATTCAGCTGTGCCGCCCGCCCGCAAGCTTTCAAGAGAAGTGGGGAACTAAGCTTGAGTGTTAATCACGGCTGCGTGTAGGGTATACCACATCGTTGCAGTACCCTCTTTTCGTTGCCGCATATCTCGATTGACCATACTATGGGGATTCGGCTTCAGGTTTTGGAGGGTACAGGGTGTGCATCGATGCAGCTCCGCCGGAGTAGCAAGGAGCGAGCGGCTTCACGAGGGCAAGCTAAGACGCTAAGAGTCGTTCCCCCCCAAAAAAAATAAGGTGTGGCTGATTATGGTCGTCTTGCTAGTGGGTATGCCCACACAACAAATGGTTTCTCGGAGCGTAGACCCAACATGACCTCGACTCTTCGGTAGTGCTGAGTTTTGATTCTGAAACCCTGGCTCCAGGTCGACCCTATACATCCTAAGCATCACCAATTACAAACCATTCTGCGCGCTGGCCACCTGCCACGAGACTCCGGAAATCTGAGCCTTAAAGCTCAAAGCTTACAAAGAAATCCGCGAGACTCCAGAAATCTGAGCCTTAAAGCCCAAAGCTTACAAAGAAAGCCTCAATCCCTTTTTCCAGGGCCCGGGGAAGAGCTGAGGCTGGTCCTCCCACCGGGAGGTGATCTACGACGTTGGCCCGGTACCTGCAGAAATCCCGGCTCAGAGCTGAGCCCCACCCTGGCATCGGCTCAGAAACCGAAGACCCTCGAAGCCTCAAAGGCATAAAGATGCTACATACATTTGAATTAATGGAACCGAAACCTAAATTTTCTAGGGTCCGTATAAAGTCGCTGTTAGGGATCGTAACAATAAGATACAATAAGTGGGTTACGGTAGGTTAAGGTAGGGCCTTGTAATTATTCGTGATTGCACGCTGCAAACCCCCAACTGCTCGGCTCCTTCTTCTTAAAGACGTTCAACAAGTGTCGCATGCAAGTCTGTACTCAGATGCTCCCCTCATGTTGGGATCCTAGGGCTTAGAGTTTTCAGGGTGTTGGGGGTTCTAGACTTGGGTCTCAGGCTGCCGGAACAATGAAACTCATAGGGATGAATCCCGTGGCTCCAGCTGCCCGTGGATCGAAAGAGCGGTGAGAGATGCGGTTAGCGCATAGAAGCCTGGGGATGTATGACTATACTATACTCCCAGAGAGCCCAATACCCCTTAATTAAGTAATATACCTTAAATTATAAGGGGGCGCATAATACGATTTAAGCCATATTGCCTAATTAAGGGGTATTGGGCTCTCTGGGCTATAGACTGTTATGTTTTAGCGTGCGACACTATACCATACTTCTCCTGTAGGATGTCACTTTTGCTCGGTGGCCGCTTGCTGGGCTGGCGCTTGGCCGCTCACTGCAGTGAGCAATACATCGGACTCCTGAAATACATGAGTAAATGTTTTGGGCTTGGGAGGGAGGCAGGTGTCACCCTGCTGGTATCACCTCGAAGCTACTCTTTCGCAGACACCTGCTTCCCGTTGCCCTGATCTGCAATTAGCCTGCCATGACGCATTGATGCCCTCACATAAGAGGTGGGCGCAAGCGTCCGTACAGTCAATCCAGAGCCATTCGACGGCAGAGTCGATGCGGGAAATCAGACAGGGCTTTCCCCGGTTCGTGGGGCAGGGGATGTGCAGAGATAACCGGAGATTTGGCCTGTACAACCTGACGACCCCTACGCCAGACCCGCTAGTGATTCTTGTGCCCCGCCGTTGACAAGCTCACAAATATTACGCATGTAACCTTTCAATTCATATTCATACTGGTGCTGACGGTGTAGCAAGTAGATGGCGAGGATGCAATGCGCTTTCAGACCGGATCCCACGCTAGACTATCCTAACCCCTAAACCCGGAACCCTAAGCCCCATGGACAGATGAAGGAGTCTGGTAAGGAGTCCTTGTGCACGCAGTCCGCAGAGCTTCGGATCAGATCTTTAAAGCGCCGTGAATCTGCGGATGTTGGCACAGCGTGTGGCTCAGGCAGCAACTGTGGTTCAGGGTTTCAGGAGATATAGGGCAACCCTAAACCCTAAACCCTAACGCCTCTTGTCACTCATATCCGCAGGCCCTGGAAGTTGCCTAGGCTTATACTAAAGTTTGTTGCGACGGGGTCGAAGGTACATCTGTCTTGGGGAGTTCCAAAGGATGGGCATTTCGCGCTTGAAGGGGCATTCGAGGCGTTATTTCCGTTTGGGACTTCGAGCTTTACAAAAGCTCGAAGTCCCACTTAGGACCTGCACTCCTTGCTCGGTGGAAAATGAAATGTCTTCAGACAGTTTTGGAGATCGAGACACCGTGAGACACCCATAGAGCCCAACAGAAAGGGTGACTGACGGTCCTGAGGCAAAACAGATTTTTCTGGCAAGGCTCGCGGAACAAGCAGAACGCTACGACGATCCACATCTGCAGAAATAATTTTGAATGTCTCTGTGCTTTACTTGGAAGAAGCTATATAGAAGCCTTCCTGAAGTGGGGATATTAGCTTTGGCACCCCGAATGGGCGAGATTTTGCTCGGTGTTGATGTTGGGGCTTTACGGCTTCGGAGAGATCATCTTAATGTAGGGGCCTCAACAATTTTTTTTTGTGGGGGCGGGGGTCCTTATTATGATGGTAAGTTATAAAAGAATATGCCCCAACACCCTAACCTGATAACCAAGGCCCCTAGAGTACACTTCTTGCGCGCCTTGTTGAACTAGTTCCCATTGGTGATCTGTACCAGTGAACATGATGTCCATGCAGGCACCGGTGCATCTTACCCGACGAGGCTTGCTGCAAACGCTACAAACGTTCGGAGATCGGTCTGTCAAACTGTCCATTTGTACATACCCGAAGCTCTCTACCTACACTTCAGAACCATACTCTATCCTGCTCGCAGGGGTTATTGCAGAGGCTCGTCTTATTCAGAGAACTCTACTAGAGCCGATGTTGCTTGTTCGCAGCATCGCAGAGTTCGTTGTTAATCCTTTTTTTATGCAGATGTGGGACACATTTTGTTTGGCGCGGATTGGACTGCTGCAAGTCAGACGCCGCGGAGAGGACCACGAAGCAATTACCCTTAGTAGGATCTGTGCTGATCATCGTGAATAGCAGTGCTTACATTAATTGCTGACCATTTTAGGGGCCTTTGTCCGTCTTCCTCGTCATCCGTGCAGCATTAAGGGCGTTGCGCGGGGGACGGGCCGAATCCCACTTAACCCCTGCATCCTGCAGGTACTTCCGGGGCTCCTGAGCCCTAAACCCCTAAATTCTACACTTTCAGCACGAAACCATATAGTCCTAGAAAGACTTAATCTGACACCAAGGAAATGGCAGACCACATGCGCCATGTGGTAGAAGCTGGAGGTGAACTTACACCGGAAGAGGGCCAAATGCTCTCCGTGGCGTATAAGAACAAGGCGGGCCGGGGGGGAGGGGAGGTGAAACCCAAAGAGGTCTTTGAGTATCTATCTAACAGCCGCAGTCTTCTAAGTTCTTGAAAGGAGGGGTCCATATTGTATGTCTGTAGTGGTATAAGTTTGACGATTGCGGGGCTTCTCTTTGAGTCTACTGCTGCCTAGTTCTATGCAGCTTTCAGAGCATCGTACATGCCTCGCGTCACTTGTCGCAAGTTTGTGTCCGAGAAGGAAGCCCGCCGCAGGATGCTGTAAGCTGATCCGTGGCCAGGGTCAGAGACAGCAAGCCACTGTAAGTCAACAACATTCAACAACTGCTAGATCTGGATGAGGTTGGAATGCAACGTGCGGCATGGAGAGTGGTGGAGGCCACGGTGCAGAAGGATCTTCGGCCAGAAGAGCTTTGATTTGAGCACAAGCTGCTGTTGCAAAGACGACTATGACATCGTCATCCCTGCAGTTTAAGATGAAAACCTCCCGGCCAAGGAATGTCATAATTAGAGCCATCTCTCCTTTGAGGCTTGGGGTGTGTGCAGTGAACTGAAGCAGGCGAAAACAGGAACATACGCATAGTCGATGTAAGCATATGCACCTATACAAGGTCAGCATGTAGCAATATATGCTACCTTGCGACAGTGACTTGTTAAAGCAGTGCCCCGCTTAAGCACTTCCGCGCGCCGGCGGGCATATACATATGTGTCTATGCATGCACATATGAACCAACGAACCTACATATATATATATATATACACACATCTGCACATGTTGTTGTGTTTGACTACGCGAATTGAGTTGCACTGTTGCTTCAAGTAAATGACCGAGGAGACGGAGGTGGGGCACTTGGAGGAAGCCTCCTATGCAGCCGAGTACAAGAAGCAGGCCACATGGATTGCTGCAGGGTTGTGCTTTGGGATATTTTTTAATATCCCTTATTTCCTTACAAAGGGAACCTACTCATAAATTAACTTTCAAAGGGTTTAAAGCACAAACCCAGCCTGCTTTGGCTATATACCCGAAGAAAGCCGAGTCAAGTCTTTGCTGCTCGAGGGCTTCAGCACCCAAACCTCTCAGGCGAAGTTTGCGGGAGTGCGAACCTGCGCCCCTCGGATGGCATGCTACATCTGGCGTTGAGGGCTTCGTAGGACCACTTAGCAGACCTAGCCCTATCCCTCCAAGGACCTCACAGTTAGGGCCCTAGACCCCTTTAAGGACCCCATAATAAGGTCCCTGGGGCATAGGGTAGCAATTAGCAATATCGGCACCGGCTTCGCAACAACTCCAACAGCATGGGCGCTAGAAGAGAGATCCGGCGAGGAACAGGTTTCGAAGCTCTGGAAGTCACTTCCTACATGCAGGGGCTGGGTCATGGACCATGATGCGCGTACTTTTCAGATTGTTTTCTAGCTTCATCTGGTTTTCATTGGGCTATGCATCCGAGCTGCTAGTCATGTGGTTACGGCGGCTCAGCACCATCTTCCGGCATGTGCATCTCTGACTTGTGCTGTAGATGTCGAAAGGGAAGTTTGCAGCTGAGAGAGACTCAGAAGAGAGGGAGGGAGATAGCGAATCGAAGATGCAGATTCTGTGCAGTCTGCGCCTTGCCACATCCCAGGTCAGTATCCGCATCTAAATTAGTATACTGGCTCTCTCTCTCTCTCTCGCTCTCTCTCGCTCTCTCTCGCTCTCTCTCGCTCTCTCCCGCTCTCTCCCGCTCTCGCTCTCTCTCTCTCTCTCTCTCTCTCTCTCTCTCTCTCTCTCTCTCTCTCTCTCGGTCATAAAAGCACAAGTGAACAAGCATATGTAAATACATATACTTATGCATATATTTGTAGACATGGATATACTCGTGTTTTCTGGACGTCCTGAAACCGAGTGAGCGCACGGCGCCGAACTGAAGACCCGACGTTCAAGCGCGTGCATAGACTGGCCCCTTCTTGCCCTTGCCCCTACCCATAGGCTCCATAGTAGTCCTTTTTGGGGGTTCATATTTAGACTCCCAAAAGGAAAGTAATCCCCTTGGGGGTTCATATTTAGAGCTCCAAAATGTATTAATCCCAAAAAGGAACTACTATGGAGCCTGTGGGTATGGCCACTTCAGGAGGAAGTTCTGCGAATGCTAGAGACGGAGCTCCTACCCAACGCCACGCACCCGGAGACGCGAGTGTTTTACCTCAAGATCCTCGGCTGCAGTCAGGCGGAAGCTCAGTTTTCTTGTTTGGAGTCTGCTTGGTGAGTTACTATAACATAGCGTAGATTTGTGTATTTTGTTCGGGTCGGTCCCTGTCTCTCTCTTTCTCTCTCTCTCTCTCTCTCTCTCTCTCTCTCTCTCTCTCTCTCTCTCTTATATATACATACATATTCATATACATACATGTTTCCTTGTAAACACGCCAATGCACTATATGTAATAATAGACAATGGGGCGGCTGTGGATGTATGCTTCGTCTACTCTTCTCTGCTAAGCTGCAGGAGGGCTGGTTCGAAGAAGCCCGCTTCAACCCTCCTTGCATCTCATTTGGCTTCAGGGTTGAGTGTAAGAGGGTCAACGATTGTCTCTTCTTCCTTTCATCTACCCCGGCTCCTGGTCAAAAGGGTGCAAATGGGTGTTTGTCAAAATTAGGGTCCCTTTTTGGGCACCCTAAATAATAGGTGCCGTATTATAGCAAGGACTCAAAAAGGGACCCTAATTTTGACAACTACGCAAATGCCGTTCAAACTGAAGTGATCACAGGATGCGGGCGGACTACTGCCGCTACCTCGCGGAGTTTCACCCAGAGAGCTCGGAGTGCAGAGAGAAGGCTCAGTGGGCCTCTCAGGAAGCCTTTGCAGCATGCCAGGACCTTTCAAGGCATTGAGGTTTCAGGTTGCAGGCCTATGGGTTCGTTGGCTTGGAGGGTGATAGGCTCTGGGATGCCTGGTTTTAAATGTCTGTTGGTTGGTTTCTGAGGTCTGCAGGGAATTCAGAATTGAGTTCTATGTTTCATTACCAGGCGCGGGTGAGAAGGCTTCGCGCCCCCTGAGGACGGTCTCCCGCCAACGCACCCCATTCGCTTGGGAATGTGCCTAAGTCAAGCGGCCTTTCAGTACGAGATTCTGGGGCAGACTTCGGCAGCTGTGCAGATGGGCAAAAAAGCGTTGGATGATGCCCTTACCCAGATCGATGACGTCCCTGAAGAGCACTACAAGGACGTGGTCCTCATCATGTCAGTTCTGCGAGACAACCTCGCATTGTGGACAACCGACATGCAATCCTGTTGAAGTGTGGTGTTGCATGCGGCATCGCGAACCTTGCCATTGCTCCATGTGTTCAGATCAAGCTTGGCGAGGGACATTTGTACAGCCGTTCCCTGTGCTACATTTCAAAGCTGTTTCCCGATCGGACAATGGGCCCAATAGGGGACGGAAGTAAGTCGTTGCTTAACATACCCTAAGGGTCCATGTACCTATATAGGGAGTACCTTAGGGCATTTTAAGGCCAATGTGTATATACTATATGAGTACATGGGCCCTTACGGATAGACTCCCTTCCTTGATTTCCATCACGCAGTAATAGTGTTTGTCGTTCCCTACTGATGTGATGGCAATTGCTTGATTGCAAGCTGGACACGATTTGCTGCTGTGGAAGCCGGTCAGACGGCACTGCTGAAGTTGGGATTTGGGGCATGAGGGCGTGTAGCGTTGAAGCACCAAGATGAGAAGCCACCGAGCTCTTGTTATGCAAACTCTGTCGAATCTTGGAACAAGACTACAGTGCTTCTACTCGCACTCAAGTTGCACATGTACGATCGACATATTATTACTTGCTGGCCATGAACGCTTGGGACGAACACGTGCAACTACAAGCCATGCCAGCAAACACGGGACAGGCCCCTCACAGCCTGCAATCTAGAGGGAGTCTCGAGCAAACAGAATGTACCAGAGTCGCTTAAAGATGCTGCGAAGGCTTGCAGCAGCGGGCCGTTTCCGGCTTCGATCATGAATTGTCCTGCATGCGGGGGCTTCGTGCTCCGAATTCCATATGTTCAGTTCTTAACAGCGAGTCCCATGAACAAAATAAAGCCTTCCCCATACCCTTCGCTTTTGCCACGAGGGGCCTTGACGCAGTTGGGTCTGACATGAACTAGCTAACTGGAGAAAGCATGAAGCATGATGTGGCCCACTTGCATACAGCCCTGTTTGCAGGGTTCTCCATCGTTGAACTACATGTCGTTTGCAGTGAATGTTTCCTGGATCGAAGCTTAGAATATGACTGTTGAAAGATGCTTCAGGCAATGTGTTAGAGTTTTTTGTGCGCTTTTCAGGAGGGACGCATGTCCTATCGCAGCATGGGCACTCGCAGACCGGGGCCTTTCGGGCAAATGACGGCGGAGGCCAAAAAACGTCCAGATGCCTTTGCAGATGTCGTGCTTCGGGAGTCATATCGACATATGAAGAACACCAAGATTCCGTGTGGAAGCTTCGGTGCGTTCTGAGCCAGGTACTGGGACGGTGCTTCTCCCTCCCACCATCCCCCACCCGTAGACTAGTCATAAGCAGCAACAGTACGACAACAAGGAGGCAGTATAGGGGATCAGTACTGACAAGACTTCAAGGAGAATGAGATCAGCAACAGTTAATAGTAAGAAGAAGGATCATGCTCGTAGTCATAATCGCGGTCATCGTGAAAATGATGATGCCGTAGTGCTCATACGTACTGTGATGGTGATGCTGATCAGCTTCTAATCATTCAAAAGACTCATAGCCTCTTGCCGTCTTCGTCGGCATCAGCTGGCCGTCTCAGCTACCCTAGCTCATCATAGCACTTTAGCTCATCATGGCATAGCAATATAAGACGATCGCTTCAGGGTCCTCGCAGCTAAGTTGGGCGGCAAGTGGGAAATCGTGAGCCTCATCCTGCCGGAACCCACGCGCCAGAGACAGCATCTGACCCTCACCGTAAACGCTATGAGCGCGAGTGCCACAAACCCAAAACCCAGACGACCTTTGAGAGTCGAAAGCTTACAAAAGTGGATGGAACAGGACGACACGGCGGTGGACAGCGGCGGCGCAGACGGCACCGACTCCAATGAAGTGCGCGCTCTTTTGTCGAGTCCCCCGATATATTTTTGGCGGAGGGCTGGTTCAGGGTTTCGCATTCGATCAACTGTACGTTCAGGGTGCTGGTAGAGGAGGCAGACGTGGATTCTTTATTTGGGCGTGTGTGAAGCAGGATGATAGTTCGGAAGCAGTCACGGCCGGATTTCCAAACTGATGATCCATGCCTCGTGAGCTTCCGGCAAGTCAGACCCTCCCTTCATGACAAGGCCGTGGTTAGTGGATTGGCTATGCTGCACTCCTCTTTAACACGCGCAAGCGACTTCTTCATGAACCACAGCCGGCCCGAAGCCACCAATTCTAAACCCCATAGGTAGGAGTGGAAAATTCTAAACCCCATGAAGTCCATAGGGCTAATCATCCTCAACCCAAGCCGATCAGTCCAGTACGATTCCCAGCAGCTCTTGTTTCTGCACACAGCATCTCAGGTGCGAAGGGGCCTGATCCAGCTGCGGGCAAAAGGCGGCTTCAGGGACGGCGGTCTTGAGATACTGTAGGGGCCTGAATAAGGATAACTACCTATACTATGTTGGGGGTTCGTTGTATTTCTTTGTTATAATTGAGGGAAATGGCTCCCAAAACCCTATTCTAATCATTAAGGCCCCTGCATTAGCAGGGTTTTGCAGGGTACCATGGGCTGGGTTTTCAAGTCTCTGCGACGACTTTTGTACTTGTCTAGCTTGTGCCCACCGACGATTTTTGTATGTACGGCGGGGATTTCGGTGCCTTTCTGCAGCACAGGGATTCTGAGGGCATGCACCTGGGGGAAGAGTAGGGTGAGTAGGGTTTGCCACGACGCATGCACTTGAACAAGATGATTTCCCTAAAAGAATCAGATCCCCAGGAGCGGAAACTGTTTGGAGGATAACGTGGCAAAGAGTAGTGAGCGGTACAATCCTGTCCTCAAAGTCTTGACCTTCGACAGCTAAATCGCATTTCCATGCCAGGAAGGTCGCTCCCGCGCCAAAGCTCCAGATGGTGCGCCGTCAACGCAGGCGGGTTCGCGAAGGAGCGGCTTAGGAAACAGGCCTCTGAGTCACTGGGAAGGCCCTCAGAACGATTTTTGTTCTGCTGCTTCGTTGCTATGCTTGGCTGGCTTCTTCCAGTTTTCTCTCTCATCCACTGCTTCGCATGAGGCCGAGTATCGCCTCACGACCTCGTATGGGAAGTTGATGTTTTCAAAAGTCAGCGTTTCAAAGTCTGTCCCAGTGGCTCCGTGTTGGGTCGGGTGAACTTACTTGTTGTGATCAAAGCAGCTCCTGCGACAGTGACCACACAGTTCATCATCCAAGACTGCCACATTTCCCACAGTTCGATACGACTGCATCGCATTTGTTATCGCGGTGCTGGAGTTTCTCATGATGATTCAATGTTAGGTCCTCCTTGGTGTATGAGTTTCCTGCAAGACCTGCCCAGAATACATAGCTGCATGCTTAAATCTCACTTAAATCTCAATTTCTGAAGTCCGGGATTGAATTAAGCCGCGAATCCGAAGACGAAGAGCTTGGAAATCCGTGAGATGCCGATGTCCTTGGCATGTCAGCCGGAGCCCAACTACCTTGAGGCTCTCATCCCACGTGCAGGTTTTCGGCGCAGTCTTGAGGTCCCAAACCCAGACCGTGGAAAGCAGCTAAACGGTTGTCTTGGAAACCTGGATGACGCAGGCATAGCGGCATACCTCATCCATAATCACATGCTTTCGGGATTCCCGTAGCGACAAGAGACTCGGGGCCCACAAACCCATCCAAGCACTACACAAAGCGTCCTCCACAGAAAACAGCATTACTCCGATTCTTCATCATCCACACTTGTTATGGATGTATGTATGTATGTGTGTATGTATATGTATATATATATATGTATATACATAAGACTGCTTTCGATTACCTTGCTGTACCACGAAGCTCTTTGATTGAAGCTCCAGAACCCCACGCAACTTCTGGTAGCCCTCGTAGAACCTTTATAGAACCCTGACATGGTTTCGGTGATCGCATCTTGCCCGGCAGCCCTGATTATAAGTCCGTCCATCATACCCTAAGGCTCCATGTACCCATATAGTAGGTACTTAAGCCTTAAAGTACCTATATAGGGACCCCTTTAAGGCTTAAGTACCTACTATATGGGCACATGGAGCCTTTGGGATAAGACCAGGCTGCTGGACCCGCGCACTGCGGCCGCCAGTCGCGCTGCCGGTCTCGGCGCTGCCACGATGCAGCGCCGGATGGAACAGCTCGTGGCAGCCCAGATGAATGCCGTTGAGGGTTCAGGGATCTGGCTAAGGTGACTGAGGAAGGCTCTGCCAGAGAGCTTCGCTGCCGGCATACACTCCAAGTCCGTGCTTACAAAAAGGGGTCTGGCTTGTTCCCAAGCAAACAAAAAGAGGTTTAGGGTTTAGGAATGCTTGGTATTTTTTAAACTCATCGGCCAACTTACACCCCCCACCCCCACCCCCACCCTCAGATGTGAAAATATCGCCCATGTCTGGGTAATGGGTAGATTTTTCATTGAGGAACCTTTGAATTCGCAGCGGCTTCGAAATCTTTTTGGTTTTTAACAAAAATCTCGCTTCTTGAGGAAATGGGATTATAAGTAGATTGTATGAAATTCTTTTTTTGTGTAAAAAACTCTTTAGTTTTAAAAACAGGTTCGCTCAAAAAAAAAACCTGACTCGATCAGGGGAGTCGAGAAATGTTCACAAAGCCTCTTTAAACTGTTTTTTGTCGGTGGTGGGGGTTGAAAATTCGCCGGCAATAAACGGTTTGCGGTTCAGACTCTTCTCGGCGGTTGTTTGGACTTGGAGGTTCACGGGTACTTATAAGTGGGGTTGTAAGTCCCTGAATATGGGATATAACTATAGTTATCTACTTATAACCCTACTTATAACTACCCATGAACCTCCAAGGAGTGTTGGAGTCTCCACCTCAGTGTGCACGGGTACACCTGTTCCAGACTTATGGTGTTACAAGAGTTATAGGGTTTCCAAGGTAAGGGTGATAAGGGTTTGGGATTTAGTGCATGACTGAGTTTTGGAAGATGTTTTCACGCTCCCTATACGAGAATTGCCTCCGGTCCTTTGAGTTGACTTACACCTTAAAAGACCCAAGGCTTCAACGGTTTTGGGGCTTTGACTGGACTCCAAACCCGGGAGCCAAAGCACAACACAGCCACAATTCCCACACCTATATGCCCAAGACCACTAAAGACAGCGCAAATCGCACGCATGCACGTACCCATAGGCTCCATAGCCATAGTAGTTCCTTGTGGGGGTTCATATTTAGAATCCGAAAAGGTGATCCCCAAAAGGAACTACTATGGAGCCTGTGGGTAAGGACATGGCCCTGTCCGTGTCGACCCTGGAGATTTTCGCGGATCGGCAGCCGGTGGAGTTCGGGATGACGGCCCGCGCCTCCTGTTCGTTGAGTTCTGAGTTTCTGTAAACGGCTCCATAAGGCTTACTATACGCGATTTACGGTCTAAATGGTCTCTTTGTTGAGTTTCTGTAAACGGTTCCATCAGGGTTTCTATACGGGATTCAGGGTCTATAAGGGTTACTTTAAGGGCTTGTAGGGTTTTGGGGGTTTAGCGCTTGGTATTTTCGGGTATCTAGGGGGTTGAGGTTGAGGGTTGAGGGTATATGTAGGCTGCTGGTGTTCTCCATCCCCTGTAGCGGGATGCAGAACGGGCCGCGGATCCAAGCAGGGGCGAAGGAAGCCCTGTGTGTTTGAGTACTTCTTCTGACCAAGGGGACCCTTCATTTGGTGCTTTTGGGGTTTTAACAAACGGTACTTGAGTACTTGGACCCTTCGAGCGTACGTTTGCAAAGCCCAAAGTCCAACCCGAGCATTGTTTGGCAGGCCGTGGTGGAGCTCTGGCTGGGACCTAACCAGCCCCTCCAATCGAAAGCCACGAAAGTGCCTGCTGACAAGAGCCAGTTTGCTCGGGCCCCAAAAAGGGAAGATTCCAGGGTTGAGTGCCCAGCCTTCAGGCTTGCCGGCTCTTAGGGTTTAGGGTCGCGAGAGGCGGGGTCACGATCTGGCTTTGCGAGTTTTCAGGCATGCACTGATCTTGCGTAAGTACTTGGGATGAGTTGCCGTTCGCCCGCCCTTGACCGAGTCCATCGGAAAGCTGGCATGGATGGGCGGCCGCTTGCCTGCAGAGCTCTCCGCAACATCGGCAGCCTTCGCAAGATCTTGTGGCCAGGGGGTCTGTCACTTTGTCGTATTCATAGTCTTCAAGTCCACCGAAAGGCACCGTCAGGGCACCAAGTTATTATAGGGCGTGATCAGAGGCTGTAGGCTGTAGGACAGGTTTAAGAAAGGTGCTGGGTGGTTGTGCGTGTGTGAGCTGCCTCCGCATGTCGGCAATCCACAATAACATCGGACTGGCAGGAATTGCATCTGCGAGTGCCCGAGAGGGAAGGTCTTTTCGAGGGTTTGGCAGTCATGGAACCGATTTAAGATTGGAGTCTGAAAAATCCGTTTGCTGCTGTAGTCAGTCAACATATCACTGCATTCAAGCATCCTGCTGCCTTACCCATGTTAGTCCTACTTTCGCCAGTTGCAGACGTACCCAAACCTGGACCGCAACCTTGAACGCTCCAATGCTAAGCAGGACAATTTCACCACAGAGCTCCCTTGCAGGCGATGATAACCGAATCCCGAACTCCGCCCTAAAGCCCAGAATACCCTGGAAGCTCTGAGCCCGAACCTCCGAGGTGGCGCCGATGAGTCTTTGTCAGGAGGGCGGTGGCTCACAGCTGACGGCGCTGCCGAGGCCGAATGCGCCGTCAGGCTTTCGGAGTTCATGGTTCAGGGTTTGTGCTGGCGGTGCTGTGATAGGGTTTAAGTTTTTGGATGGTTTGGGCTCTGGTTTCGGGCGCCAGGAATTCTTTCCATAGAAGAGTTGTAAGAGCTTCAATGCAGTGGTGCATGTCATTGAGGGGCCCTCTTCGTAGCTGAGTGGATACACTTTACACTGTTTTGGGATAGTATTACCCACTATAAAACCTAAAAGTGTATATATTTTGTGGCTTATGAACTCAGCAACTAGGAGGGAGCTTACGGGCCCCCGGAAATTCTGAACTCTGGGAGGCCTCGAAGCTGCTCCCGGAGTGGAGCTTGCGAGCCGCAGCCTCGGATTCCTCGGATTCTGCTTTCTTTGTTCCAGGAGCTTGCGGATTATTAGGCTTTCGGGGGGGGGGGGGGGGTTTCGGGTTTAGGAGCTTAGGGTTGTGGATTATTGGGGTTTGGGGTTGAGGGTTTGTTGGGTGCCAACACCTCTGCCGCGGAGCTTTTGCGATGACATGTGGGGCAGGCTGCTGGTTCGGACTTCCGCCATGACTCGACGTTGTGAAAACTTTCCTCCAGCTGGAGGAAAGAGGGTTTTGTTACTGTTCCTCTTGAATGTATAGGCTTGCCGCGTGGTGACAGTGGGCAAAGGCTACAGTCTGCCCACGGGATCTTCACTAGTGAAGTGATGTGTTTTATAGTATTATATAGTTTGTATGAGGCTGTTTGCTGGCTTCATGATCTTCCGAAGCATGCCGACCGAATAACTCTCGGTTAAACCAGTCGCTGCTGCTTCAACGTAACCTTCAGAGATCCTTTTGGCTCCTTGACTTGAACCCAAGGAAAAGCAGATCACCCAGAAACGTGTCTCCATAGAATTGCTTTCACAGATGCGTTTTCTACATTGCATTCAATTACCGCCAACTGCCGAAGTCTTCTCTCGAGATTGACGGCTGCATACCTGCGACCTCCCTCTGCAATCACCCTTCGCTGCTCAGCACAGTCATAAATCGCATATAGCCGAAAATCCGAAAATCATAACAGCATGAGTCCAAAATCATAGAGTTTCCTAAAAGGCCCTAAGCCCGAAATTCCAAGCCTGAAGCGAGGTCCACACGCCCACGCAGGGGCTCAGAGCCCTCAAGGAAGCCATCGCCAAGTTGACCGGCGCCCTGAAAAAGGAAGACATCCAGGTCGTTGCCTGGCATCCATCGGGGCCTCAATAGCTCGTAAGGATTTAGGGTTTAGCGTTTAAGGATTCTGTGGTATTTGCAACATGGGATGGGTCAAAGCTTACAGCAGATAGATTCTGAGCTGCATGCCAGAGTTCGACGAGGCTTGTTGTTCTTCAGCACGCCAAGAGAGAGCGTGGAGTCGACGTCGTAAGCATGATACAACACCGAAAAGAAAACAGCAAATAGTATAGTACAGTATAGTATTGGATAATAGTAAATCGTGACATATCGTTGTATTATGTTGTTTTCAAGCTGCCGATCGGCATCACTAAGGAACTCTCCACAGCAGGCTCGGTGGCGGTGACGCAGCCGGAGCTTGGTCAGCAAGTTGGCTATAGTACACGATAGCATAGCCTCATCTAATGCACCATAATACAACTATACCCAAGCCCCCTAATCCAACTCTCGTCGTCATTGCGTCGAGCCGATTCGTGGAACCAGTACTCAAATCTATTCCCGACAACAAGAGACTAGTCACCAACACACTTCGTAGCAGCAATGGAAAGAACTGTATGTCGTCAGTAGAAGTACTGTGGCTACAGTAGACAGTACTTGTCACAGGAAGTGCCGACTGATGAATAGAAGAAGATGCTCCAAGGCACTCTTGATAATGAGAGTCCCAAGACTCACCATGATAACGACAAGCATTACCATCACAAGAAGTATCATCGCGCTCAATAATCTTCAGCATCCTCATGAGTTGATGAGTAATGAAAATGATATCCAGTTTTGTCAAGGAGCGGCCACAGGGGGAGGTGTGCTGCCTCTTCTGGCTCCCTGCTGCCGACACGACCGACGAGCTTCGACAGCGTGCCTTTCCCTATGTTTGTTGCTTTAGGACTTTCGCTTGAGGGCGTTTTGGATTTCGAGTTTGAGTTTGGTGGTGACGGTTGCAGGCTTACAGGAAGTTGTGCGGGACTGGGATGGGAGGTGCGGGAGGACAGGCAAGACTACCCGAGGGAAGGGTCTGATGTCGTGATCAACAAGGACCCTCCTTTCTAGGCAGGGTTGCAGTTCCGTCTTCTGAAGCCACCGGGTAACAGATGGAAGGAAGCCATCGTTGGAGGCCAGACTGTGGAGTTCCTTGTAGACCCAAGACCAGGGTACGATCAGAATGAAGCCAGATGCCCCATTTCACGGTAGAGGGTGGCCGAGACCGGGGGAGGTAGGAATCAAGGAACCGTTTCATGGTAGTTACCTGGCTCTTCCCCAGAAGTGGGCTCAGGTGTTGAGCAGCTGGATGCGAAAGCCTTCACCCAGCAGTTTGCAGCGAACATGCTTGATGTTGGCCTCGATGCCATGGCCTGTCTTCAGAGCGTTTTCATGCAATAGTCTTTTTAAGCTTGAAGGAACCTGGGAAGTCCAGCAACCTGTTTCTCCCAAAGGAATGCACCGACATAATGAGAAACACCCCCCCAGAGAAATCTGAGTCAGAGGCCGAATGTTGACCCCGAGAGCTCGGAGGTTCGAACCAGTAAAAAACCAAAGTAGCCAAAGTTTATGCCCAATTGGCTGCATGGGACAAGTCTACACGGCAGCAGTTTGAGCTGTAATGCTAGCGTTTAGCCACAGACAAATGGCTGGTCAATGGCTTCCTGTTTGGCTAAAAGCGGAAGGAGCCTTTAGACCTAGACCTTACAGAGCCCGCGAGGATGTGGATGCGAGTCACCTGAGCATCCTGGAGCCATTTCAAGCATCGACAGCATCGGACCCCGAAACTGGTCAGAGTCCCAGCCACGTGTCTTTTAGGTAGGGCTTAGGGACATTTTATTTTTCCCTTATTGGGCTTAAGGGGATCTTATTTACTAATATTTTTGAAAGGCTCTAAAAGCCCCACCTAGTCTTGAGAGCACGGCACTTGACATGAAAAAACACGGACTCAGCAGTGCTTGCGCATAACAGGTAGATAGACAAATACATAGATACAAGTATGCGCAGGTACTCTATGCATGCGTATGTGTATACTATATATATATATATATATATATATAGAGACATATGTATGTGTGCGTGTGTACTCCAATATGTGTATATCTATATATATATATATATATACACTTCTGTGTTTGTATGCAGGTACATACACACATATGAATATGAGTTTTTGCATGTAGATCTATGTATATTTTATATATATATATATACATGTACATGTATATGTGTGTGTATATAAATATATACATATGTATACATACATAGATGTGGTCCAGAGTTTGGAATATGCTCAGACTGTTAGTCCCCCGCTCCAGTGTACCTGCTTTGTTCTGCTTTGCTTGTATCCTCCGTTTCCGGGGCCGCAGGCGCAGCGCTGATTCGCGGCAGTTTCAAGTTCGCCGTGCGGCAGCAGGCCTGTTGTTGATCCACTGTCGGGCTCTATGGGATTATAGGCAATGCGGGGCCCTTTCAATAAGCATCTTACTTTGGCGCCTATACCTGCTTCTCACTGAAACCACCCATGCGCGGCACTTCGCTGGCATCACATGGCGCCACAGACAACAAAGGTTGTGTGCACAGCGTCAAGCTCTGTAGTAATTAAGCAACTTCTTCCCCTCTCTGCGGCGAGTTAGAACCATTCCTATAGTCTCCATTGTAGTTCCTTTTTGGGGTTACCTTGTAGGATCCTTAACATAAAACTGGTAAAACTTAAAAAGGAACTACAATAGATTCTATATAGAGGTTGAACATGATTTGGGAGTGCTTCGGGGCTCTCCAGAAATGCTGTTTTCGTCAACCCAACCCTAGAAACCCAGGTAACTCTACCTTAGATTGGGCATACGCTTAGTGCAGTAGCCCATATATATATATATATATATATACACACATACATACATACATACATACACACACACACCCATGTATATATATATATATACACATACATATACATATATATATATATATATATATATATATGTGTATATATATATACATATATATATATATATATATATACATATGTATATATATATATATATATACATATATATATATATATATGTATGTATATATATATATATATATATATATATATATATATGTATATATGTATAAAATCGGGTGTCTGGGCAAACAACACTTTGCAAGCACGACATCGGGAATTGAACAGACCTGCCTGTAGACGGATGGGATGCAGATTGCTACTGTTTTCTGGCAGGAGAGGTATCACGACGACTTCATCATCCCCGTGGACCTACCAGACGAGATCGACGAACCTTTTCTCAAATCTGACAGGGCCGACGACAACCGGAGTAGCAAACAGGATCAGAATGACTGCAGCAAGCAGTGTAAACAATACAGTCTTCAAACGCACAAAAGAGAGCAAAGCTGAGCATGGTTTAGCAGTAGATTAAATAGCGGAAATTACGATCAGGAGGATGCTCAATATCCTCGTGTTTTGCCGCCCTGCTTGCGTTTGGATGCACTGTAATTAGGACCAAGAGTCTTTCAGTCAAGTCTGGAGGTCTCGATTCTTAGCTGTTAAGGACTCCAGGGTTTGTGGTACGAGTGGTCGTAGTCTTAGCCATGCTCGTCGTCGTAGAGTAGTGGGCAGTGGTGGTGGTTGGGGTGGAGGTACAGTAGTCAGTAGCAGTAGCGAGCAGCAGCAGCAGTAGCAGCAGTAGTAGCCGCAGCAGTAGTAGTAGGATTAGTAGTACTCGTAGTACGAGTAGCGCCAGTAGTACCAGTGGCACAAGTAGTACTGGTAGTACTAGTACCCTCCCGAAACGAATCTCCGACAAAGGATGCCGCCCCTAGCGACCGCGAGATAAAGCAGCTCTTCGCCGAGGTGGCGTCAGTTCTTTCGGGGTTTAGAGTCTAGAGTTTGGGTTCATGTTGGATTCGATTTCACGCTGTGTATATTATAATAGTATGTATATATATATATGTGTGTGTATATGTTTACGTATTGACATGATTGCTCAACTCAGTAGGACTATGTGTACCAGTGACACTGTACTGGAAGGCTGGACTTGCAGAGCTGACACTTCCGACGCGGAGTGTCGCAGAAGCTGTTCCTTCCGTCGGTACTCTGTGAAAAATTCCCCACTAGCAATGCCTGGATGTATTTAATGACAGATCCCACACAGTTGGAGGTTCTTCAGCAGCCTCTCTTGTCTTGACAGCTTTCCACGACTTTGTTTGGGTCTTCGTTAAATTGACCATTGTCGTGTTTTTTCGATTGTCGTCATTGGCATTAGACTAAGCTTCAGCTCGCAGGAACCGGGCTTTTACGGCGGTGGATTGTCGACAAGTCTTTCTTAGTAGTGTGTACAACCATAGAGATGGTGCTGAGGGAATTGCATGGACTCCATGCTCACAGTTTCATTCAGAGCACACTACCCAGCTCTTGGCAACGACACGATCCGCATGAGCACCATGCCCAAGTCGGATCCTAGCATGTCCGATTCTGAGCGCAGGGCCTCAGCCGGTTTTCTGTGCCAAGGGGTCCTAGAAGGGGAATTTTAGGGGTTTGGTGCAAGGGCCTCGTGCCAGGTGGACGACTTGATCCACAGTCAGGCCTTGGCAGCCGCACTGGGAAGTCAGAAGGGCCCGGCGATGGGAGAACGCCTGGAGCCTCGAAGAATCGAAGTGCAGGTTAAGGAATTTAGAGGTTCATGATGACATACCGAGTGTCTGGGAGAGGGAGGGAGGGAGGGAGAGAGAGAGAGAGAGAGGGGTTCATGATTCGAATCGAGGGTGGTTGGATTAAGGAGACTTGTTGGTTCCGTCGCTTGTTGGTTCCATCGCTCCGGTACGTATATTGCGGTCCTGTGACTTTACGCCCCGATCGGGCAGTCCGAGAAACTGAACAATAAGTGACACTAATCCTCAGGGTTCTGTGTTATAGTATAACATACCGCAAATCCTTTCTCTAAAATCAAGAGGCCCTTTACTTGCACCAAAACCCGGTTATGCTAACTAGCAGTCTATATAGACCCAAAGCTCTACAATCCCTATAAATCCCCAGGCCTACCCCAAAAACCTGAGCCATGCCGGATGCAAAGGAGCGTGCCACCTGCGCCTTAGCAGCAGCCCTTCGTGCTGATCTTGCCAATGCCATGAAGGCCCCCTTCGAGATGGGGCTTTCGGGTTTCAAGTTTAGAGGATTTGCGGTGTGTTCTGTGTCTTTTGGATTTGTTGCTGCTTGGTAAATTGAGCTCCAAGAAGAAACAGCGAAGTTTTTGTGGTAGTTTTGGGTTTAGGGGGTTTGGCATTTTGGTTTTGCTCTATGTTTGGATTCGTTTTGTGGCTGCAGAGTCTAGCAGGTCTAGCAAGCACTCGATCTAGTGGAATCCAGGGAGTAGGGCAGGTAAGGAATATAGAGATTATTGTTCGGGATCAGCGTCCACGCTTTTAGGTTGTACTCGTGGTGTTAACCTATGCTGCGTACACGGCTTGTTGGCTCCATGCATGAATGCATGCATGGAAGTCTGCATACACGTATGGCTGTACGTATGCCGTATGCGTAAATCCCATAGTGAAATCCCGAGACTCGAAATCCACCAGAAGCTACCCTCAGCCCAGCCAAAACCCTAAAACCTTCAAACAGAACTCCCCTGAACCCAAAGGGTTCAAGTATCAATATAGTAGCTACTTAGTATACATGGCCCCCAAAAGTGTACACTGTCGCTATACAATTACTTGGACCTTTTGGGAAAGACTTTTCCCTCCTAATGTGTCAAAAGCGCCAAACAAGCGGATGCTGAAGCTTCATAAACCCTAAGACCCCACTGACATGGCCCCAAACGCCTGAACCGCCCAAGACGAGACCCAAAATTACAACCCAACCCTAAACAGAAGCCCTAACCCCTGAGGCCCAGAACTGTCAGACAAGACAGCCCCTTAGAGCCAGGAAGGCACGGAAACCGCCCTGAAGGTGGGGAGTTGAGGGGGGGGTTCGGATTCGGGTCTGGTTTTGAGGACAGGGTTCTAGGATTGAAGAGGTTCGGGCGTGGGCTTTGAGTCTCAAGACTAGACGGTTTTGGTGCTTTGCTTTTTAGTCCTGGGATTCTGAGGGGTTGCAGGTGCTTGGTGTTTGGCGGGCTTCTGGTAACGGTTTTAATTCATAATCTGGGCAGTCTAGAGTTTGGCTTGGGCGTAAAGTGTGGAATGTGCTTCTCCCTAAGCCTTGAGTCCGTTGCGACGCCAGACGCGGCTTGAATCTGAGGCGTCGCCGACTTAACCAGAAGCCCCGATTGCTACTACTACTACTTCTTCTTCTGCTACGTCTACTACTACTCCTACAACAACAACAACAACAACAACAACAACTAGTACTACTGCTGCTGCTGCTGCTCCTGCTGCTGCGGCTGTTACTACTACAGCTACGACTGCGACTACCACTACCACTACCACTGCTGCTGCTGCCGCTGCTTCTTCTACTACTACTACCACTACTACCACTACTACCACTACTACCACTACTACCACTACTACCACTACTACCACTACCACTACTACTACTACTACTACTACTACTACTACTACTACTACTACTACTACTACTACTGCTTACTGCTACGACGATGACGACGACGACGACTACTACTACTCCTACTACTACTACTACCACTACTACCACTACCACTACCACTACTACTACTACTACTACTACTACCACTACTACTACTACTACTACTACTACTACTACTACTACTCCTACTACTACTACTACGACTACTACTACTACTACTACTACTGCTACTACTACTGCTTTAACTTCTTTTTCTTCTTTTTGGACGACGACGAAGTACTACTGCTACTTCTGCGCCTACTCCACTATTCCCGAGGACTCCTTGTTATGAGTATACTACGCCCTACCCCAAAACCCTACGTTGATTCTTAAGGCCCGCCTATCTTATGCATTTATTGGGGCCAAGTAACGCCCAAGATTTCCGACTTGCTTTGCAATATATGGGTAGTTGTCAAAATTAATGTCCCGTTTGGGGTCCTTATGATAATACGGCACCTAATATTTAGGGTACCCAAAAAGAGACCACAATTTTGACAACAACCCATATAGGGTCCCCTGTCCCCCGTATACAAGCGCCCCCAGTTACGCGAGAAATGTGTGTGTGTATATATACATATATATAGATTATAGATGTAAAGATAGAGTTTACCATGTTTTCTTCAAAGTAGCTCGAAGCTCCGAACAAAACACCCCCCAAAGGAACACCTGTACTGCCGAACCGAAGGGTCCTGCATAGTAGAAATACGGTTTCTATAATGGAAATTGCGACCCTGGTTTGGGTAAGTATTATCCCTCCGTATGGGTACTTAAGACCTTTAAGACCTATATAGTAGAACTGCCATGCCAGAACTCTTCCAAAGGACCCAAACCGAAAACAAGCCAAAGCTGCCCTAAACCGCCCTCTCGAGCCCTGAGCCCGGATTTGCAACCGAACTCCGATAATTTTTTTGTATACCCAAATACGTTGTTCTTACTATTGAGGTCCTCAAAGTATCAAAAAAATGTCTGAGGCTTTCAAGCGGTTTGTAGCTTTGGCCTCTCAAGGACGCCTTGGGCCGGTTGCAGGACGTCTCCTTGCCGGAGGCTTTCGCCGGGCTTCGGGTGGATGGGGCGGGCGTGCCGCGTTTCAGGGCGGGTTTGAGCTTCGCGCATTGGGTTTATATAAGGGCTCAGGGATTGTAGGAGGGTGTTTTGTTGGAGAGGTAGTCTTCCTGTGAGATGCTTGATGTATTGTCGTTTTTGTTGAGGCCATGTCGGCGAGAAGGCAGCTCTGCGACCTGCAGCATCCCGGCAGCGGGAAGGGGTTTCGGAAGGCTTTCTCGAGTTTCGGGGTGACAAGTGGAGCTGGATGCTCTGCAGATCCTGACGACTTTCATTCCTTCATGATTCGCTTCATCGCCCTCATCACTCATTCACCCTTTATCTCAACTGCACTGGTTTCAATCTGACCCCCTCTCCTCCGCGTCTGAGCTCACGTCTCGGAGGCTTGCGCGTTGTGTGGAGAGTAAGAACATCTCCGAGCTCACCATGGTCCTCCGAGAGGCCTTGGCCTTTCGGTGCCGTTCCGTCTGGCGGTAGGAGTTTTTTGACCTAGTAGTAGAGTAGGTAACCTTCAATCTTTTTGGGTAGTATAATCCCTATATAACCCCCATATATTCCAAAAGGTTAACCTTCTGTTACCCATGATACCCGACAAGTAGGATGATGTTTTATCGATAGGGCTATACCAATTCGCCATCAATCGCTGTAAGAGGCCGAAGCTCTGGGAGCAGACGAGATGACGCAGTATGCAGCAGCGAAGAGGATCAGCTGGTAATTTTTTTTCTAGAAGACGGGTTGTAAAGTGTTCCTTCGCAGGATTGAAGGGTTTCAGCTCTACGGTTTCCCTTTCAGCGGTTGAGGAGATCCGGTTTAGGGTTTACGATTCAGGGTTGAAGGTTCCCCGCTTTTTGGGATTTGGGGGTTAAGGGTGTAGGATGAGGGTTCCTTTAAAGGTTCCTACAAGGTTCCGTTTTGGAGCTTGGGGAAAGCTTGAAGTTTGGGGCTTTTGTCGGAAAGCAGTGTTCGAGAAGAGGATCCTTTTTTGGGGGGGGTTCCTATATTTGGGAAGTAGGCTATAGGATCCTTAAGGGAGGGTGGTTCAAGGGGGGAGGGTATAAGGAATCCTTAGGGGACTGTAAGGGAACCTTAGGGAGTACTAGGGAGAATTAGGGATCACTAGGCTATATACCCCCCTTGGACACCCCTCCCTTAAGGATACTACAAGTAGGGGTTGAACAAGGAGACCTTTGGAGGTGATGTATTTGGTTTCCATGAAGGGATCCTTTGTGGGTTCCTGTAAGGATTTCTACACATACGGGGTTTCGCTTTGCTACCAGCATGATCACGATACATATGCACGTCTATATGCAGGTGTGTATACATATTATACACACATGTATCTATATTTATGTGTATATATATGTATATGTAAAATATATACATATATACAGTATGTGTGGCACGTGTATAAGCACGTACCCAACTATATGAATGCACAGCCTTATTTATGTGTTCACGCTCGTTAAATGTAACACGAAACACAGTTCCAGTTCTGTGTCACTAGCTCCATCCGCGGGACCCAACCCTGACTGTTCTTTCCAAGAAGTCGGCAGGATGCTTGGGCAGCTGCGTGTGCCACGGAAAAATTTGGGGCACACACATTGAAGGATTAAGGGTTTAGGGCAGGTGCTTGTGTTCAGGCGATTGCACAAGTCCCGATGCAAAAAGGGCAGGTGCTTGCCCGCCAGCTTGAGTAAACGAGCATGCAATGTGGGGGGGGGGGGAGTTGGGGTGATGGGGGTGATGTTGCAGACCGAGGTCCGTGATTCGTGAATTTACACATGTACGTATGTGTATCACACTGCATGAATTTTACTTGCAGGTATAGTGTGCTGCCTGGTTTTATTGCTCTAACCGAGTGTGCCGCACCGCCCTCAGAAGTAGGTGCCGAGCCCAGGACCCCCTTCGGGTTTCTCGTCAGGTTGTTGGGTCCTTGCACTGTGCATTGCCCCAGCTTGTTGCCAATGGCTTGTCTCGTTTAAGCTTATCTTGACGAGCTGTTGTAGTTGACATTTAGGAGTGGGCGTCTGGTCTGCTTCCACAGTTACCGGTTTGCAATTCATGACTACATGCATTACCCATCCCTACTGACTTCTTGAACCATATTTCGCAAAGCCTCCTACAACGACGACCAGGTGCGTCGCTTGCAGGAGCAGTCTCTGGAAGTCTTGCGCAGCGGAGCGAAGGACAGAACCCGGCGTTTGCGATGGCCTTGGGTTCTGCATTCTGCAGCATTCTCTCAACAGCTCGCAGGGGTTGTTGTGGCTGCTTGTTTTGCCCGGTTGTCTTAGTGTTCGGGTCCGGTAGTATCTGGAATCTGAACAGGCATTCTACAGGTTCTGAGGCACGTGGTCCGGTCAGCTGCGCCCAGTATATCCCGGCATCTTGCAGCTTCAGCTGTGCCGGTGCACAGTATGTATAGCATCGCCCAGAGCACGGTGTACCGTCGACTAGACACATTGCAACTACAGAGTGGCGATGCATCGTTTGCTGACGTTGCTGTCGCTAGTGTTTTCTTGCTGACGGTGCTCACACGTCATGTGAGCACCTGCACGTCACTATCTTCGTTTGCTTCATAAGCATTCTGGTCCGTATCAGCCTAGCCACTGCCACCAGCAAGCAACTCTTGGTATCGTTATCGCAGTCTGTATCTTCATCATCACCAGCCTCAACCCGCCATGATTGGCTCCGGGTTTAGCAGCATCAATTCTTCTGTTAGCATGACACGGCAGTCTGCGTCATGCTGCAAGAGCCCACAGCAACCTGAAAGCTTGAGCCATGCACCGGCTTGAAATAGCAGGAAACCTGGAGTGCTGCAAACATTGAGCAGGCTCATGTTTTCTCTAGCAAGGACATATAGCTCGAGTGCACATGGTCAGTTGGGGCCTTTGATTTAATTACGTATGAAATTTATGGTGTTTTGTTCTTGAGTTCTTGAAAACTTGCTTTTTGCTTCTAGATTCTAGTTGTCGTGCTCAGATAGTAGGACAGCGAGACTCAAGATCCGTGCAAAACTGACAGTAGACATAAGTGATATGCTTTCATCCTGCCTGAAAATTAGTTTCCCTGCAAGGACCTGGAGTCCATGGTGGCGGTGATCAGCCTCCCGACGCAAAACACACTCAAGGAGACATGTCTCGACGTGAACTGAGAGAATCAGAAAAACATAGAGAGAGAGAGAGAGAGAGAGATAGAAAGATAGAGAGAAAGAAATAGGAAGACAGACAAAGAGAGAGAGAGAGAGAGAGAGATACAAAGAGAGAGAGACGGACAGAGAAAGTCAGCCTCTCATCAGGCCCCGTGCACGGCGGCGGATGCCAGCATCCGCATGCCAGCCAGCGAGAGAGGTGGATTTCGAGCCATTACACGCCATGCTAGCTGGTCCCAACATCTTTCTGCCAGACGGCAGAAACACAGCTGAAAGACGTACGAAGACGCTTGAAGGTAAGGTTCTGGTATAGAAGTCGCAACGGCATGCACCCATGAGCACGAGAAAGGCTGGGGATCCAGATTTCGGGGTATGATAGCGGCTTTGTATGGTGAATAACATCTCCCCCCAAGGGAGCTAACTCATCGCAGTCTGGCTTCTGTTGCTCAGAGCCTCTTTAAGTAGACCCTAAAAATAGTCGAACCCTTAACAGCAGGACACCCCCCTCCCCAACGTAAACGGGGAGGATTCCGATCCCTGACTTTGAGACATTCCCCCATAGCAGTTGGACGGCAAGACCGAAACCTGGCTTCTGAGGTGTGGCACTGCGACGAGATTGGGAAGAGGTCCTGACCGAAGGCCGAAGATTTCAGCACATCTACTACAGGGGCCTCAACAATCACCTGTACTATTTTGGGGTTCCTGGCGGCGGGAACAACATCGGCACCATCTCCATCCTAATGTTCGCAGAACATCCCATACCTAGACCCCCCAACGGCCCTCTAATATACCCCAAATACCCACTAGTAAGGACCATAGAGGACTCAAAAAAGGCTTTTGGGGAGTCCTGTTGGGAGTTTCCGAAATTTAGGGCTACCTTTATTTTGGGGTCCTTATCCTACTAATTTAGGGTACTATATTAGGGTCCCCTGTTTTCGATTCGGAAATTACCTTTTTTCAGATGGCCCTGCGAAGGCCGCCGGCTGGCCAAGGCGATGATCGATGGCGCAAAAGAAGCAGGCTCGGTGCGCCCGAACTCTCAATCAACGTAGGCGCCTTACCTGGACCCCTAAGTACGTAGGATAATAGCCTTTTGTGGGTATTGGGGCTATTATTTTACCTTCTTTTGGGGGCTTAGGTAGAAATTAAAATGAGGTGTTGCCGGTTCCTCATCAAGTATAGGTTGTTGTATGTTATACCACCGAACCCTGTGCTATTTCCCAAGTAATCTTTGTGAGGGGTCCTTATTGTAATTATAGTATAATACACCCCAAACCCTATTCTCGGGCCGTAGCAGTTAGAACAGGGTTTTGCCGGTTCCTTATTATAGTTACAGTATATTCTACCCCGTTGTTCTAATTCTTAAGGCCACTACATTAGCGACCAAGGGCTCCGTGTTTTTTTCATGACTTTTCGTAAGAGCAATGCCTGAGAGACCAGTCGTATGGATTTGCTGCTGCGGCTCTCAACAGAACTAATTACTGGAGCCACAAGGGAGTTTCAAAAAATTAGGGGTACCTTGTTTTGGGGTCCGTATAATGAGGATCAGGTTATTTAGGGTACTATATTTGGGTACCATATTTTCGGAAACTCCCACAAGGTGCATCCTTGCTACTCCAGGTCGTCAGACTGAGGCTTGTGACAGAGGTCCCAGCACAGATCCGGAGGGCGCAAGTATAGCTTAGGAGCTGCCCCCACCCTGTAATAGTGGTATAATAGGAACATAATAGGGCCCAATATAGTCCTTATAGTCACTATTACAGGGTGGGGGCAGCTTCTAAAGTATAGCTCTTAAGACGAAGCTAGTCTCACCCTTCTTTGGCATGTTGCTTGCTGCTTGGATGGTCTTGGGTAGCTATAAGTACACCTGTGGCCCAACTACCTTTTTGATGGACTATATATAGAAACAATACTAAGCAACCCTGCAAAAGAAAAGGTAGGTCTTTCCGGCTACAGGTAGTGTTATAGCCCTACACCCTAAAACCCTAAAACCCTAAGGACCAGGATTGCTACAGACCTTGCCAGGCTTTGCCCGAGTGTGAGTGTCAAAAAAACCCTAAGCCCTAAACCATACGTAGCGTCATCTTTCCTGGTCCCGGAGGCGATTCCACGAAGATCGCCCAGATCTGGCGTCTTGCGGACAAGGAAGGGCTGCGCTCCTCGACCGGCTTCCGTCTTTTGAGGATGAACTTTCGGGGGGGAGGGGTTAGGATTTAGGGGTTTAGGATTTACTCAGTTCCTGGCATATGCGTAGTCCAGGTGTAAAAGGGGTTTAGGATATACATAGGGGTTTAGGGTGTAGGGGTTTAGGGTTTAGGGAGAAGGAGGGGTTAGGATTTCTATAGCGGTTGCAAGACAGCACCATTATAGGGTCTTCGATGAGGATTCATTCCACGCAGACTTGATTCTGATGTACTTGGCCTCATTCGGGCCTCTCAGAAATTTCGGACCGCAAACCCAACGGGCCCCGAAATCCTCAAATTCCTTCGATACGGATTTCCGGAGACCCCATCTCCACAGCCCAGTGGCGGGAGGGAAGTAAAGGTTTATTTAAGTCGATTTCGCTTAAACCGTTCCGCATCTAGCCAGCCTGGCTTCATCTTTCATGACAGCGTGTTTCCCGCCTGCTGCGAGTTGTGTTTTGCCCTGGCTAACAGAGCCCCCCTTTTTCGATCTCCTCTCTAAACCCTGAACCTAGGAGGGAAAAGCCCTAAGCCCCCCAGGTGTCATTGCGGCCCATGTGTCGACTGCGTGGGAGGCCATGGCTCTAAAGGGCAGCTGGGAGGTCAAAATTGGGGCGATGTGGTGCTTCAGCAAATTTTTCTGGTTTCAGGATGTCTAACGGGTTGTATACATGTAAATGTTCATATGTTACTTATTAAGGGGCTCCACATTGTTAGGCAAAACCATTGCGACAGGTTTGAGTCGAATGCATTACAAGACCTTGGGGTGGTACCTCGTACCTGTGACATTTAGACGGTCCCATGCATGGTAGCAACCGTGCACACACGAACGGCCTCGCAACACCAACTGGCAAAATGAAGCTGCGACCCTAAACCTGGATCCCTAATGGACAAGCCAAGCCACTAGCAAGTACATGCCTTGTTTAGGATTGAGCCCTCAAGACGAGGAGGTCCAAATGATCGAAGGGCGCCAACCAGAGGCAGAACAACGGATCCCGGTTCTTGATGGTTCTTGCTGATGGCGAATGCAGAAGACAACTTCAACTCTCCCTGGACACACACACACACACACACGCACACTTAGCTGACCTGGGCTTAGATGCTGTGCGACGACGGAGATTCCCAATTTCCACACTTTCGAAGTTGCGAACCACCGGAGACCATTGAACGAGGGTACCGCAAGGTCGCATCGCCCTCCCCTCCCCACGAAATTGCGCCTACATCTGAAGAAGTTAAGATGATCTCGGGTTAAGGAGGCTTAAGTTTAATTGGCTGCAAGCGGATTGAATCCTTCCAGGAACAGGTGCAAACCGCTAGACGGTCAGAAAACTGGCTCCAGCTCGCCGGTCTCTACAGGCTGGATCTGCAAATTGCCCGGGATTCAGATCTCACTGTGCGCGTGCGCTCTTGTGCAAGTCATGTATGTGTATGTGTGTGTGTGTGTTTGTCTGTGTGTGTGTGTGTGTGTGTGTGTGTGTTTGTGTGTGTGTGTGTGTGTTTGTGTGTGTGTGTGTTTGTGTGTGTGTGTGTGTGTGTTTGTTTGTGTGTGTGTGCGTGCGCGATGGGGCTTGCGGCCTTAGCGCTGAACGAAAGTTTCGTGACTTTTCAACCGCTCCTGCACGTTCAGAGTTCTAGGACTAATTAGGACCTTACAACCATTGAATTGTTGAATGTTACACATCTCATGTTCAAACGAGATGAACGAGCGGATTAAGATTGGGATTCGGGGCTCTTTGGCATTTGTGACCCTACTGTGTCAGCACATGCGAACCAAGGCATGCCCCGAGAAGCCTAAACAGGTTCTTCCGAGTAGCCCTGATAATTTCACAAACCTCATTCGCAGGGCTGCAGCCAACGAAGGCTGCGACGGATTCCGCAAGGAGGCACTTCCACTGCAGCAGAGCCAACAGGGTTTTTCTCCGACATGTTGCTCATGTGTTGGTGAGACGGCTTTTGCCCTCGGATTTGTTCCCTTCCGCACCCCTCTTCCAGTCGAACTGGGTGCATAGTGATGTAGTATGTGTCGCATGTACATACGATTGGCATATTAATCAAGCTGTGCATGTGCACGTTTACACCTGTATACATACGTGTGTCTTCTCGTTATTATGGTAGACTGTCTCGGAACATGTTCACATTGCAACATGGCTGCATGTGTATTCAAAGATAGTTGGAAACGCCTTGAAGCTCTGCAGCCCACGCATTGAGGGAAACTTTCCGGTACCTTGTACAGCGGCGTAAACCTCGCTATGGAGTCCGCGGGTGGGTTGTGACAGTTTCAAGACCGACGCAATGGGGGCCTCAAGAAATACCAACAGTATTCCGTAGGGATCCTTGTCATACTAAGTTGATTGAAACAAGCCCTTGTATATGCATGTTTCTGTAATGTGCATATGTATGTATGTATGTATGTAGGTATGTATGTATAGATAGATAGATATATACCTACACACACACGTATAGAAATACAATATATATATATATATATATATATATATATATACACACATATACGTATACATATACATATATATACATACATATATATGTGTGTATAGAACTCTTGTTGTTATGCTATTTGGAAGCGGGAGCAGCACATACTCGGCCCACAGGTCCTGGAAGCGCTGCAGGCACGTCTCAAAGAGCCGCTGCCTTAGACGTCTATCCTTATGACTACGGTCCTCATGTTCAGCGTCTTCGGTGGTGCTGGCTGTGATAAGTAGTGTCCTGTGCTGCCAAGTCAAAGCTTGCACGTGGCGTTGGAATTTTTAGTACTATTATGACCCCCATATATATATAAGCCCTATACCATAATCGACAGGATAGAGTTCTCGTACTGAGTAACATAGTAGACCCCAAAAGCAAATTCTACTGCTTCGGTGCCCCTTGTCCTGGCAGCCTCGGAGTTAGTGAAACAACCCGAAGGACCCTAAAGCCTGAAGCGTCCGAGTGTGAGCGCCGAAAGCCTGAAGCCGCGTGGAGCCTAAAGCCACCAAAACCCTAAACGACCCTAAACCCTGGATAAAACTCAAGCCCTCAACCGGATAATCAAGAGGCTTTCACAGCTTACACGGTGTTTCCGCTTCTTGTGCTTGGGAAGGGCATCTGTTTTCTCCTTCGACTTGACTAGGCGTAGCTATGTGCGCCTCATTTAAATTCAAAGTTTCGGTCGGTTTTTCTTGTCGGGGGTCAACACAAAGCACCCAGTCCTGGAACCCTAAAGCCTTCTTGTTCGAGTGTGAGCGCCAAAAGTCTTCAAGCCCGCCCCAAGGCCGCCAGACCGCCAGACCGCCTGCAGCCCCATAGAGCCCGAGAGCCCTACAGCTCAGCATCGGCAGGGCTAGCTAGTTCCCTGCTTTGTGCTTTCCAGAGACTCCAGTACCCCTTCATTACGGAATTTTCCTTAACTCATATTAGGGATCCTGCTATAATTTAAGGAATATTCCTTAAATCATATTAGGGATCCTACTATAATTTATGGAATATTCCTTAATTAAGGGATGTTGGAGTCTCTGGGATCTTATATAGAATATTATGTTTTGTTTATGTTATATGATATAGTATGTAATATATTGTATACTATATTGCGCCTCGCGTCCAGGTTCGAGCCTGAGTGGGACAAAGCCACGGACAAGGCAAAGAAGATTCTCAAGGCCAGAAAAAAATATTTTTTCTTCGAACATCCCCACCCTAGCGCCTTGTCCTTCCTACAAGCATATCCTAAGACCTAAAGAGCCCGAGCCTAAACCTTAAACCCTGGTGTTCCCGAGCACTCCAGGGATTCTCACGGTAGTCTGTGGGGTTGGGAACTCCAGGGATTCTCACGGTATTCTTACGGTAGTCTGTGGGGTTGGGTACTCCAGGAGGTAATCTCAGCGGGGCGAGGAGTAATGGCTGACTTTAAAATCTAACAACCCCACACCGAGGGTGGAGAGAAGCGGAACACGAACGCGGTAAATAGAAAGATCGCGATTACCTGGGCCCCCAAGGTATGTAGAATAATAGCCTTTTATACTTTTATAGGTATCAGGCTATTGTTTTACTTACTTTGGGGGGTTTAGGTACGAGTAATAAGGACCCTTTGGAAAGAGATCATAGCATCTTTGATCTGCAGCAGGGTCCGCTAGCTTCAACAAAGCTCAGATGCCTTGCACCCTTGGACTCTTATGAATTTGAAGCGGGCGTCGCCAGCCACAGAAATCCAGCAAGTAGTCATCACCATTTCTTCAAGAGCTTCTGATACGACCTCGTCAGAGTGAGGTTAAAGGAAGAGAGAGAGTCAGATAGAGCGAGAGACTAGGGTTTCCAATCGTAAGAAGCTTTTGGATCCCCCAGCTTTAGTTCTTCGACTTCGATTGGAGTCCTTGGTGCCTTCAACTTGCCATAGCAATCATCTGATGTTGAGCATGAGAACTGGGAGTCTCCGAAAATAAGGGGTACCTTATTCGGGGGTCCTTATGATAAAGATCCTACTATTTAGGGTACTATGGGTCCACCATATCAGGGTCCCCTGTTGTAGGAAACTCCCAACTGGCGAAGACAGGAGTAGTAAGAATAATCATGTGAATCATCACGGCGCAGTGTTGGTGACAGTGTATTTCCAGGTGCCTTGAGCATCGCCAATGGATGCGAGAATTCAACAAGGGTCGAAAGAAGTAGTAATATTATCACCTTCTTTAGACTTATATTCCCACGTTCTACTTATTATTATATACGGCTCCTATGACATCATCGGCCTCAGTACGGGTTAAAACAAGGCACCAAAGACGACTCGCGGACCGGATCCTTACTTGTCAGGACTTCAAAGTCACCGGCGCGGAAGATGACGAGGTGAAAGCCGGGGGCCCAGCCATGGGTTCCGATCTACCTGTATCCCCAAACCCTACAAAATAGTAGGTTATGACCCCTTAATTCGAGGGTATAACCCTTAAAACAGTAGGTTTTTGGATACCCAGGAAGGTTCTAGATTAACCCTGAACAACTTACCAAAAAAGATCGTATAAAGGACATCAGAATAAGGAACCACCCATAGTCTCCATTGTAGAGTTACCTTTCAGGATCAATAATGTAACTCTGGTTAAACCACAAAAGGGAAGTACAATGGAGACTGCAGCTATGGCTTACAAGGGTTCATAAAGGCAACAGGGCATTTAAGGTTAAGGAATATTGGTCGAGAGACTAGAAGAGAGAACACTCCCTAGGACCTACACTTCAACCACCCAGCTCTGCAGACCTTTACAGCCAGAAGAAAAATTCCCAACCGCACCTTGCAGAGCTCCCTCAAGCACCCCTATCCTACGCCCCAAACCCCGACATCCCGAACCCCAAAATCATAGGAGGCCAAAAGGGGTTATGGGGGTTTAGTAGGGATTCGGGTTCCCATAATAGGGTTCATAATAAGGAGCCCCTACCCCAAGAATCTTAGACCCCCCTTTAAGCTCCCATCACAACACCCGAAACGCTCCGAACCCAGGACCGAAAAGAAGCCCCTGCAGACCCCAATTGTAAAGACCTTGCAAAAAATCCTTGTAATATACCCCTTGGCGGTTCCTTATTATGACTATAGTATAAAAAGACCACCACCACCCCCCCCAGACAAAAAACGATCTAGCTGTTAACTGCAAAGCCCCGACACTAAGCCAAGGCCGTCTTCAAAGAAGTCCTCGGCCGCTGGAAAGAGCGAGAGTTGATGGGCCGGGCAGAGGCCTGGATTCACGGGCCCTGTTTTTAGGGTTCCTTTAAAGGGGTCTATAAGGCTTACTACTAGGAGGGTACTATAGTAATGTAGGAACCTGATAAAGAAACCCTGGGCCTATAATCCCAAAATAGCGGGATTCATATAAGGAACCCCAATAAAGGCCCAAGGTTTCTTAATCAGATTCCTACGTTACAGAGCTTGCGTCTTCTGGTCGTTTATAGGACGATCATAGGATCTTCGTATGCCTGCCGACTTTGCCAGAGGTGGAAACTGTCCTCGGTTCCTCCGAGAAAGCAGCTTGGACACCACATCTGCGTGGAGGGAGTGGTAATGCTGGATGAATCAGATGTATGCTTCGTCACGGTTATATATGTGCAAATTACGCGGCAGCTGGTTGCTCGGATTCGCCGCTTTGTCAGTCACTTCATGGCATCCCTGGAACGTCGAGCCACTTCTAAAGACTCCTGCAAGATTCACGAGTTATGAGTCAACACTCTTTCTCATTGCAAGGAGCCCTGGCACGTCTGAGATGTGCAGCACTGCATTGCGCACTAAGGACCCAGAAGGAGCGACGAGCCTGCAATAGTGACCTGCTTCTCTGACATGCATGTGCGTTTGTGATGGCAGGGTCTTGGCCAATCCTGGCCAATGTTAGGTCGTCCTGTGTTAAGGTCGGCATGTATATACATACAGTTCGCTTGTTCCAAGTCTTGCGATGGAATCACCAGCAAGATCACACTATGCAGCTGAGACACCTGCGCGTCACGTACAGACATCACCGCAAAGGAGCCACGAGACCACTGACCCACCCTCTCCAAGCAGCCGATGTCTCTCCCGAGTCGAAGTCATGCCTGCTCGCCAGAAGTTCTTCTGGCAGGACCATCGCCGTGTAGCCAGGCATCGAACTTTCCTTCTGAGGTCCTCCAGTGCATCCAGACAACGATGCGGTGGAAGTGGCCACAGGTTCAGTCGAGGGCACTGGCGATGCTCACCAAACAGGCGCAGAGATCGTTGCACGAGCAGTTAGGATGTAGTTGAGACACCCAAAATTCGTGCATGTAAGGGCCATGAAGTGCTTGAACATCAGCTCCAAATGAACCCAACGTCGTCCCGCTGCTATAGGACGTCAGGCTGCACTGACTGAGTCGAAGAAATCGCAAGAAGCAGCTTCGAGCATGCAACCGGCATTTGCTGCATTAGCTGCCGTTCGTTGGTTGATAAATCCCTGATTATGGTTTATGTTGGATGATAATCCGGCTTTGGTGTCATGTCTGTGTTATTGTCAGCAGTAGTGTTACTGCTGATGGCAGTAGCTGCCTTGTCGTCGTAGCATCCGTCGTTGTCGCAGTGGTGGTAAGATGATGTTTCTGAATTTGAGGTGCGATACATAAAGAGCTGACGCTCGCCTCCGTGCAGGTTGAGGATGCGCAAGGCGCAGGGGTGGAGAAAGGCGTAGCCGCTCTGGCCAAGATGCAACAGAAGGCCCAGGAGTGCCAGGCGGGTCTTGGGCATTTTTCGCTTTTGGCAGGGGTCGGAATATAGAACTAGTCAGTAAATTTGTAACATCGCGCCACGAAGCTGCACTTCACTTCTGGCTTGGTTGGCGTTTTCAAAGCAGAAAGCCGTTCGACTCGTGACATGCGAGGGGGCTCAGCTCACAAGTGTCTCCGACTGCAACTGGAGAAGCGCTGTCTAAACGACAGCTGCATGGTGCCTTGTCAGTTTCTGCAACGTAAACCTGTTTGGCAGTTGTAGTAAGACAGACAGCTCTGATTTGACACCCTAAATCCTGGTCCTGAACTCATCTGAAAAACAAGTCCACCAAATCGTCGCCTCTGAAAGGTGGAGCAGGTGACGCTGCCGGCAGTGGGGAGGAAGAAAAAGGCCTGGGTGAGCTGGTTTGTGTTGATGTCGAAGCATGAAGGTTCAGGACGCTGATTGTTTTCATTATGAACACATATCAACACCATTCGTTTGCTAATCACTGTCACGATGATGGTGATGATGTCGATGATCATTGTTGCTGCTACTCCTACTACTGCTGCTGCTGCTACTGCAACTACTACTACTACTACTACTACTACTACTACTACTACTACTACTACTACTACTACTGCTGCTACTGCTACTACTACCACGACGACGACAACCACTGCTAGTCGAAGTAATAGCAGTAGTAGTAGGAGTAGTAGCAGTAGCAGTAGCAGTAGCAGTAGCAGCAGTAGCTGTGGAACATGAGTGGCTGAGTTTTGGGCTTTGGATGTTAAGAGCCGCTTTGCCCGCCGTAGCTTCAGGCACCGGAGTCGCATCTTCAACAGCGAATCTGCACGTCTTTTTCCGCAGTCAGCACCCTCGTTTTTGATGGAATTTCTGGTGCAAAGCAAAGTATGCAAGAGCATGAAGCCAGTTTCAGATCAACCCCCATGACTTGTCTTGAAAGTCACAGCCGAGAAGTATAGTGTAGTCACAGCACAGTCTCTACAGTTCTTACTGCGGTAGCACAGGAAGGATTAAATAATTAAGTACCTACATATATATATATATGTATATGTACATATATATATATATGTGTGTGTGTGTAGACCCGCCGTCGCGCAAGCCTTCGCCCTTTGCCCGGTGAGTTTTCGACAATGCTTGACGAGAGACAGAACCGCGACCCTAACCCCTGCAGGCTACACCCAGTGTCGGCGAGCAAATCAAGAAGGCCCATGTCTCCGATCCGCTTCTTTCGAGTTCGGGATGTGGGACTTCTTTGTTGCCGGGGTACCTCATTCAGGTGTCCATAGAGCCAGGATCCTACGACTGTATTCGGGCATCCCAGTGCTTACAGGGTGCCAGGACGCTCAGCTTCTTGAACCAGGTGCAAGCCAAGCCGAGCTTTGAAGCAGCTCAAAAGACCTCGCACATTCTCTTCGGGGTATCTAGGACCTAGGATTCGATTCGTCTTGGATTTCCAGTCCTTTCCAAAAGTGGCCGGCAAGTGTCCCTTCCGCTTTGTCCCAAGGCGCTGGATGGCCTCCTTCAGACAGAGATTGCTTCGCAGGATCCCACAAGGTTCCTGAGGCAGCAGAAAGCGGTGGCGGGTTGTGGTTAGTTGCGGCTTCACGGCGTTCTTTCCGGCCGAAAGGAGCCTGCAGCGAAAAGCGCATCAGCGGATGTGCTCTCCAGTCTCAGTCCATATTCCAACTACAGGAGCCGCGCGCAGTCTGAAACTGAAGCTGGGGTACTGGTACGTAACTAGGTGTAAACGAAGGTTTAGACGTAATGCAATGCGAGGTTGTGTGACTCCGTACACGGCAGTGTAATGCAAAAAGTGCTGTGCAATGTGATGTTCTGTGATGTATGGAGAGAGATCTCGAAATGTGTAAGTACCCTTGCCACCCTGAAGTCAGAATATGCTGACAGCTTGCGGGCACTTCCTTCTTGTGAATCTTAAGGCGTTTTTGGCTACAGCTACATCGTGTAGCTCTGCAAGTCGTGAATTTCTATCGGGGTGTTTGCATTTGGCTTGTGGCGCTCTGAACCTGAAAGCGCTGCAGCTTTGTCCTCGAACATACTCCAGCAGGGCCATGCATCCAAGGCTTCTCACCTTTGCCCTCTCTGCTTCTAACAGTGGTCTCGCTGGATTGGCCGCCGAGGCACGTGCCGATACTTGGACAGCATCGGAGGGTGTTTGTGAGGTTCCAGGTTGTGTTGCGGAAGGTGTCAGTCTTTGACGGACCCGTCGCTCATGGTCGTGATTGCGCTTTAGTGAGTTTTCCCCAGGAAAGCGTTCAGCATTGTCAGAAGCAAAAGGTTCAGCAAGTTCACTGAACCATGAGCTTCCAAAGCTCGGGGCTTCACCGTACGGAGGGTTTCCGGGTGTTGCAGCTTGGAGTTGCTCAGGCTTGAAGAAATTCATTTGGGAGATTCCGAAAATGGGGGACCCTAATATAGTACCCTACATAGTAGGATCCTTATTATAGGGACCCTCCAATATAAGGTACCCCTATTTTCGGAAGCTCCCATTTGGGCGCTGGCTTTGAAGGAAGCTGTAAGAAAGTAGAGGGCGTCCCTTATAGAACTCCAGCATCACGACCTTGGTTTGACGCCCTCCAAGCCTTAACCAAAACTAGGTTTAGGTTTTCACCCGCCGTATATTAGTAATTGGGGAAGAGCAGAGGGCTATTGCAGAGGAGTTAGTTTGATGTTTGTGTACATGTCTTTGCTTTGGTGCTATAGTTCTTATACAGCCGAAGTACCACATACACCCAGAAATCCTAAAATGGAAGAGCGAAGCCTCAGCCTCAATCTAACCATACAGAATCCGGCCTAGTTCTTAATGTAGTTGGTGTCAGTTACAGCGCATAATATTGGTAGAGAAGCCCGGATGGTTACTATACTCCTTCGGGTTCCTACTCTACCATACGTAGTATTCTGTACCCCCAATCTCTACATAGTATTCTGTACCCCAAAGCCGTGTTCGCACGAATAAGGTCCTTACATTGCATCTTGAAGTCCTTTTTGCGGGCCGGTCGAGGCTCCCGAGTCTTCCAAATGGTGGGACTTACCGGCTGAAAGCTGGAGGTTGATGTACTTGAGGAAATATAGGGGCCTGAATAGTTATCTAAACTATTTTGTGAGTTCCAAGTTTATGATTTTAGTACTATGGGCCCCACAACCCTGTTCTAATTATTAAGGCCCCTGCAATACTTGCAACTAGGGCTCAGCGTTCAGGATTTAATGATTCGGGCTCGGAGCTTCGAGACTGGGCGCGAGAGAGGGGGGGGTTTAGAGTACACGTCTGGGGCGGGCTTAGAGTTCAGCTTAAGCTTCTACCCAGAGGCCCCGTAGTAGTTCCTTTTCGGGATTACCTTATAGGATTCTATATATGAACCCCCAAAAAGGAACTACTATGGGGCCTCTGGGTATGCCTTCGTCCCAAGGAAATGCGAAAGATCCTGGAGATACTGAAGGAAAGCACGGACACGGAGAGCATCGCTCGCTTCAAGGCTCCGGGCTCGGCGCTGCCTTAAGCCTTTTTTTTTTGGCTTTGGGGCATTCATTGAAAACCAAGGGCGGCGGGGGGGGGGTCTCTTTTCGGGAGTTCAGGGTGTGGGGCGTTTTCAACTCAGAGGGTTTGGGGTCGTGCGCAAATGCGGGCTAATGTCGCCATTATAGTTTGTTCAATTGCGGGCTAGGGTTTGCATGTTGATGCAACGTTTTGTTTCGCCTCCCTGGACGAGCCTGTCCGAGAAGTAGTTAATACATGTCAGAAATACGCCCTGAGGCTTGCACCGCCTTTCACCAGCAAAAACTGCGAACGCAAGTCAATCTTAAGATCAACACATCTGGGGTATAGTCGCGATAGTGACGAGCACCGGCATCGACTCTAGCCATGCGAGAGGCAAAACAAATCCTACACCCCTAAACTCCCCCCACTGCTGTACAGCTAGTTAACATGACTAGGATCGATGAGTGTCGTCGAGATGATGACACTATTGCAGGTCACATGGATGACATGTACCTGAGCTGTCCCGGCTCTATATTCGTTATTTGACCTTATAGTCTTACCTTTTCCCCGAACTCATTCGACGTGATCTGAGTAGCTACCAGATTCCCAGGGTCCCACTTGTCTTTTATGTGCTTCAGTGTGTGGGATCGTGGGAAGGATGCAGTCCAAGCAGATACAGTCACTTTATGTGTTGGGATAGTTGTGGTTGCCGTACTGCGACTGGTCCTGGAAGGAAGTTTCACATTGTCAGACTCCGAACCATTTGCCTCGCCTGGATTGTCCGAGTGTGAGCGCCGAAACTCCCGCCAGGCTTCTGCAAGTTGCGACTGCTTGAAGCCCCATTAATAAGCCCACCTAAACCCCCAAAAGTAGGTACAAGAATAGCCCAATACCCATAGAAGGCTATTATTCTACATACTTTGGGGGCCCAGGCATAACCCCACAAAAAACCCTGAACCCCCAAATTTCCGGTTCTAAGCCTCGAAGCCAGGCCATGGCGGAGTCTGCAGGAGATTCCGAAGCCGTGGCTTTGGCCTCAGAAGGCCTGGCAGCCGTGGAGGAGCGACTCTTGGCCGCACTCTTTGGGGGCTTATAGGAGGGTTTAGGGTTAGGGTTGTGGGGCCGTATACATATAGGGGTTATGGTAGGGCTTCTTCGTAGACGGATGTATAGGGTGTATGGGGCTTTTATGCAGGGTTTATGGGGCTTGTAGGGCTTGTAGGGTTTGTAGGGTTTATAGGGTTTAGGGTTAGAGAGACTTCAGCAAAAGGGTTTAAGGGGTTTAAGGATGTCTGAGGCTTAGGGTTTATAGGGCCTGACAATTGCCCAATATGCCTTGAGTCAGGAATGCTTCAGATCAGAATATGAAGCCCAGCCAGATATCTCTTGAATTTAGGGGCTGCGCCCAGGTGCGGGCAGCGCGAGCTGTTGTCAGAAACCCGCGGTATATATAGATAAGTGCAACGTAGGCCCGAAGTGCGCAACTTGTGGGTGATCGTAGGCTCTCAGCCCCCGTCGGCCCTGCATGTAGCCCGCACCCCCCGTCCGCCGGACCCCGCTGATGCTCATGATGCGCGCCCTTTGGCGGCTTCCGCAACCCACTCAAAAACTTGGGAGTTATGACTTCGCGCCCACGTCGCGCCGCCGGCGCCGGTTGCGGGCGCCCGAGGGCTCATGATGCTCGCCGGCTCGCCTCCTGGCGTCGTCCACGGCGGCCCGAAACCCGCCACACCGCGGGGAATGGCTGCAAAACGCGTGCGCGTTCCGAGACGCCTTCGGGCCAGGCCCGCGCGGCCCGAGGGAGAAACGAGGGTCCGATGATGCGGGGTCCGGGGCGGGTCGGCGGCACTGTCGGTCGTGGCTTCTGCTTCGCAGACGAACCTCATTCGTCTGAGCCATAGCTCAGTCCATACAGGGCAGCGAAGCGCTGCCCGATTTAAGAGCCTCCGGCTCAAGCCGCCGACCCCGTGGGCGACAGACCAGAAGCCGAATGCACTTGTACAGGCAAAGTCGTTTGGTGTCCGCGAGGCCCGTAGGTTTAGTTCTCGAAGGAGACGCCAAGATGGGAAGTGCAAACAAAGCCTTACCGCAGGACCTAAACCCGAAACCTAAACCGTCCCGAAACGCTATGTTCAACACCTTTAGAACCGTTTAGGGTTAGGGTTTCAGGAACATCTTAACCTTTTAATTGTGGTAGGATCATGTAGGATCGGCTCCGGGCGCCTCCGTCTGCCACGGTTCAGGACCCTCTTGGGATTTAATGTAGGGGCCTCCATAGTTTCCTAAAGTAGTGTGGGGGTTCCTTATGATAAGTATAGTGTAATATACCCCCACCAAAACCTTATCCTAGTCATCAAGGCCCCTATAGTAGGGTCTTCGGGTTTGGGGTTTGGGGGTCAGGGTTAAGCTGGTGCGCTTCTAAGAGATTGTGAGACACAACGGGGGGAAGAGGCGGCGAGGCTGCGCGACGATCACGCGAAGTAGGAACAAGGAGCACTTTGGAGCGGAGATGCCAAGGTTGAAGAGGAAGGGGGGGAAAGGGGGCGGAAGGGGGAGGGGGGGAGGGGTGAAACCATAAACCTCTAAAGGGGTAGCTCTAACAGGTACCTACAGCAATGGCTGCATGCTCATACATATACATTCCGCTGCCCATTGGCTCACAGTGGTTTTACCATATTGAGACAAGACAAGCTCTCCTTGCGTAGCAAGACAAAACAACTACTGTCCGTGTGCAGGGCGCTGCCCTTTTGATCCTTAGGGAAT